>CM077157.1:41180147-41546174 GCA_039583875.1 Platanthera guangdongensis | reverse complement strand
AATCGGCTTGGTGAAGATATCTGCCAACTCCTTGTAAGAGGTGACAAAAGGAGTACAAATCTGTTTCTTTCAATCTCCTCCCGAAAGAAGTGACAGTCAACCTCTATATGCTTCGTTCTCTCATGGAAGACCGGATTTCTGGATATGTGTATAGCGGCCTTGTTGTCACAAGAACATAGGGAGAGGACAATCATATACCTCGCCCAGGTCAAGCATGAGAGCCCGCAACACTTTAACCTCACACGTAGTTGACGCCATACTCCGGTATTCTGCTTCGGCACTGGATCTGGAAACAACAACTGTTTCTTGCTTTTCCAACTCACGAGATTACCTCCAACAAAGGTACAGAAACCTGACGTGGATTTACGATCGCCTTTATCATCCGCATAACTTGAGTCTGAGTAGGCCTCAACTCTCAGATGGCCATTCTTCTGGAAGAGTAACCCTCTGCCCGGTGCTGCTTGATATACTCTAAAATCTTCAGGGCGGACTGAAGATGACACTCCCTGGGAGCTTGCATAAACTGACTGACCTTTCCTACAGCGTAGGCGATGTCGGGTCTAGTCACCGTGAGATAGATGATTTGGCCTACCAAACGTCTGTAACCGTGTGACATCAGATAGAGGAGGCGATTCATCCGTCCACGTTTTGTCTTCTCCAACAGCCATGGGAAGATGAGCTGGTTTGGCACCTGTCAAGCCTGCTTCTCGAAGAAGATCAAGGGCATACTTCCGTTGAGAGAGGACCAAGGAGTCAGGTTTCCGCGAGATTTCTATCCCCAAAAAGTATTTTGGGGGGCCCATATCCTTCGTGACCAAGTGCTGACGGACGTGCTTCTTCGTCAAGTCCACCCCATCTCGGTCATCACCAGTAAGGAGAAATATCATCCACATATACGGCCAAAACCACCAGTCCCGAGGCCGTTTTGCGAATAAATAAGGAGTGATCGGCCGAACTCCTTTGAAAACCGATGGTTGCCACAATACCACTAAACTTTTCGAACCATGCCCGAGGGCTCTGCTTGAGGCCATAAATGGCCTTCTTCAAATGACAGACACGTGTCTCCCCCTGAGCAACATACCCAGGAGGTTGCTCCATATAGACGTCCTCCTGAAGATCGCCATAAAGAAAGGCATTCTTCACATCCAGCTGAGAAATAGCCCAAGCCCGGTTAACAGCCACAGAAAAGAGAACCCGGATGGTGCTGAGCGAGCAACTGGAGAGAAGGTATCGAAGTAATCAACGCCATAAGTCTGAGTAAAAGCCCTTGGCCACCAGCCGGGCTTTGTAGCGATCCACAGTGCCGTCGGGCGAAACTTCACAACAAAGACCCAGCGACAGCAACCACATCAGTGCCCACGGGAGGAGGAACCAGGGTCCAGGTACCCCGTTCAGTAAGAGTAGCCATCTCCTCATCCATGGCAGACTTCCAATGAGGGAGAGAGAGAGCCTCCAGGTAGGTACGGGGAGTAGAAGTGGCAGAGATAGAAGCCAAGGCAAAACACCTGCGAGAAGGAGAAAGCTGATCATAAGAAAAACAACAGCCGTGAGCGGGTGTGAGTACACGCCCGCACCCCTTTGCGAAGGGCAATGGGAACATCCAGATCATCGGGAGCGGCGGCGACGGGAGCGTCAGCGACCGGAGCGTCCGTGGCGGAGAAGGCTGGCCCGGGACTAGAGAGAGACGGCAGCGGAGAGGAGGGTGGAGGGGTAGGTGGGGAGACGGACTGGGAAGGAGTGGGTGGAGGAGGAGACGAAGGTGGGAAAACGGGGAGGGGTGTGGAATGAACGGAGATATCAGAAGGAAGAGAAGGAAGAGAAGAGGAAGGAGAGAAATAGGAAGCATTTTCAAAAAAGGTCACGTCTGCGGAGACAAACTGCTTGCGAAGAAGGGGTCAAAGCAGCAATAGCCTTTTTGAGTGGTAGAGTACCCCAAAAAGACACACTTAGTGGAACGGGGGGAAAGCTTGTCGCGGGTAGCGGAGGGAGCGTGAACAAAGGCCGTACAGCCAAAGACACGGAGAGGAAGAGGAAAAGGTTCCTGGTGGGGGTAGAGAAGGGAGAAGGGAGTCCGGCCGTGAAGGACCGTGGAGGGAATGCGATTGATGAGATAGCAAGCGAGGAGCACAGCGTAGCCCCAGTAGGAGCGAGGGACGTGCATCTGCGTCATGAGAGTACGCGCAACATCAAGCAGGTGACGGTTTTTACGCTCCGCCACCCCATTCTGTTGGAGGTGTAAACACAAGTCGTTTGATGAATGAGGCCGTGTTGGTGAAAGAACGCGGAGAACTCATGAGACAGGTATTCCTTGGCATTATCAGAACGTAAGACTTTTAATCGAAATAGCAAACTGAGTCTTAATCATAAAGTAAAAAGATTGCCAAACAGAGAATAGTTCAGAGCGATCCTTTAAGAGATACACCCAGGTACAGCGAGTAAAATCATCGATAAAAGTTACAAAATAAGAACTGCCCCGACCAACAGTGAGGGTAGGAGCAGGACCCCATACATCAGAATGAACAATATCAAAAATGCGAGAGGAGCCACGGCCTTGCTTCGGTGGGAAGGAGGAGCGATGATGTTTGCCAAGCTGACACGCATCACAGTTGAGCGGAGAACTGGTGGGAGGTAAGTGGGGCAGAAGCTGACGAATAAGCCGGGGAGGAGGATGTCCAAGACGAAGATGCCACTGAAGGAGATCAGCAGAGGAGGAGTAGGCAGAAAGAGCAGAAACATCGTCGAGGAAGTAGAGGCCGCCGCTCTCAGTCCCAGTAGCAATCGTCCGCTGGGTCCTCGGGTCCTGAAAAGAACAAGTAGTGGGAGTGAATAAAACGGAGCACTGAAGTTGCCGCATAAAGTGGTAACTGATAACAAATTGCACGGGAACTTCGGGACATAGAGGGTATCCTCCAAGCAAAGCGATGGAGTGAGTTGAACCATGCCCGTCCCATGAACCGGAGACGGGGAACCATCCGCCACACGAACTGGGGGTAAGCGGTCATGGGTCTCCAGACGGGAGAAGCAATGAGGGTTGCCCGTCATATGATTGGTGGCACCGGAGTCAATCAGCCATTTACCTTGGGTAACGACGTGGGCACTACCTGACGTCGTGGCCACAGAGGCAGACAGCTTAGAAGAGGCGGAGGCCGAAGGAGCATCACCGGAAGGGCGAAGATGAGGATGTTTCTGCCAGCAGCGATCAACAGTATGGCCAGTACGACCACAGTGAGAGCAGAAGAACCGGGAGGAACCCCGTCCGCCGGAGGAGCCACGGCCACTCGGGCCCCCCCCGCTGAGCCTGGTGTGCAAAGGAGTCCTGCGAAGGGGGGGAGGCCAGCAGAGGCCGCTGGAGGAGAGAAGTAACGGCGGCAATGCGGGCCGCAGTGGCATCCAAAGTAGGAGATTCCGCCTCACCCAAGATCTGCTGGCGGATCATATCATAAGAGTTCGGAAGACGAAGAAGGTAACAAACAACCAGGAGTTCTGGAAGTATTTGTGCTGGTCGGCCAAGTCCGCAGAGAAGGGGCGATTCTGGAGGATTTCAGCCCCAAGAGCCTGGACCTGCTGATAAGCCGCAGCGGGGGACATGGAAGGGCGGGCGAAGAGGTCCGCATAGAGAGTATAAATGCGGGACGTCTGGCCCCCTTAGAATAGAGAGCAGCGAGGTGAAGCCATGCGGCCTTGACCGTCTCATCATGGCGAATGACGGGAAGGCACTCATCAGAAAGGCTGTTGGCCAGCCAGGTGCGAACAAGAGCATCACTCGCATCCCAGTCATCAAACTCAGGAGAGGTGCGAGGAGGAGGGTCATCGGTGAGGTGATGACGCTTGCGTTGAGAACGAAGGAGAAAGGTGAAAGAAACGCTCCAATCGGGATAGTTGGAGCCCACAAGCTTGGAAAGGGTGCCAAGGTTACCCAAGGAGGAGGAGGAGAAGGAGCTGCAGGAGTAGTGGTGAGACCGGAGGTAGTCATAGAACCCGAAGCAGAAGAAGCCGCACGAACAGAGGCGGTTAGAAAAACAGAGGAAGCCGCGCGAACAGGAGCGGCTAGAAAGAGGCACTGCGGGGAAGAGGTCGCGCGGACTGAAAAGGCCGAGCGAACAGAAGAGAGGAGAAGAGCAGGTGACCGCGACCAAGATGCGGGTAAGAAAGAGACAACCCGCACGGTCAGGCAGATCACCGCAGTGGCAAGAAGGCGGGCAAAGGCACGGCGGGGAAGAAGTCGCACGAACTGAGAAGCCCGAGCGAACAGAAAGAGGAGAAGAGCTGGCGACCGCGACCAAGATGCGGGTGAGAAAGGAACAACCCGCACGGTCAGGCAGATCACAGCAGCAAACCGCGTGGAGAGAGACACACACGCGGACAGGGACAGACCGCAGCGACTAGGAAGTCGGAGAGGCAAGAAAGAACAAGAGGCGCGGCGACAACTAAACAGGTCGGCGCGACAAAGAGAAGAAGGAGAGGAGAACCAAGAAGGAGAAAGCCGTACGAACAGGTCTGCGGACAAAAAAACAAGCCGCGCGGATAGAAACAAGCCGCGCGATAGAAGAGAGGGCAAGCCGCGAAGCAAGTCGCAGAACGCCGAAAATAAGCCGCGAACAACAGAGGGCGCACAGAATCAGGAGGAAATGACTGTGGCCTCTGATACCATGTTAGAAAGTAGAGACAAGAAGCGAAAAGACTAGAACAAGAGAATAAACTTTTGAATAATTGAAATTTTATTATCCAAAGAAGATATCATTTACAAAGGTATGGCCTCCCTTATATAGAATGGAGGAGATAAGAAAGAGAGTATACAAACAATGTGGGACTAAACATTTACAGGCTGAGCGGCTAGAATAATGGAGACCGATCAGGCCGCGCGGTTAGACAGATGGGATAACCGCTCGGCAACTCCAGCAGGATAGAACAAGCCGTAGAGTGAGACCGCCAGACCGCCCGGTCTACAAACCGCTGGATCAGACCGCTAAGCCGCTCGGTCTACAAACCGATGGATCAGACCGCTAAGCCGCCCGGTCTAATACTTCAACAGGAAGTAGTGGAGGAAGAGCTCACCGCCCGACTCCTTGGAAAGTGAGGGTGGATGGAGCCTCAGGGAGGCATTCCCTTGGAGTGGGGGTGGTCCTAGAAAGCCCTCAAGGGACTCGGATTGAGTAGACGGTGGTGGTGTACTTTCTCATTACCAACAACCAGGCCGAGTACGAGGCCGTGATAGCAGGGCTGCGCCTGGCCAGGGAGCTGGGGGTGCTGGATGTGGAGGTCCTGACTGACTCCATGGTGGTGACTTCCCAAATCAACGGGGAGTTCAAAGCAAGGGAACCCGCCCTGAAATCATACTTGGCCAAAGTGAAGGGGGTCATAGGCACCTTTCAGACCTTCTCCATCCGACACGTGCCAAGGGGAGAGAATGAACAAGCCGACCAGCTAGCAAAGCACGGCCCCCGGGCGGGGGGCACCATCACCGACCTGTTCTGCCCCTCCATCGAAGAAGGGGAGCTCATGGAAATCGACCAACAAGCTTCGTGGATGGATCCAGTAGTAGTTTTCCTCTCCACGAGAGAATATCCGAAGGGGGTAGACAGGAAGAAGCTAAGGCACAAGTCAGCTTACTACCTCCTCAAGGACGGGCAGCTATACAGGAAGACCCTCTACGGGATGCTGGCCCGCTGCGTGGCCGAGGGCGAGACGCAGAGGATCTTGGAGGAAGTCCACTCCGGGGAGTGCGGGAGTCATTCCGGGAGTCGGACCCTGGAGGGAAGGATAGTCAGGCAAGGGTATTTCTGGCCCACCCTAGGCCGAGACGCCGCGGAGTTCGCAAGAAGATGTCATAAGTGCCAGCTGTTCGCCCCTCTTCAGCTACAGCCGGCCCAACGACTCAAGAATATCACGGCCCCCTGACCCTTCGCAATCTGGGGGATGGATTTGGTTGGTCCGTTTCCCCAGGCCAACGGTCAGAGAAGGTTCCTCCTAGTAATGATCGACTACTTCTCGAAGTGGATGGAGGTGAAGGCGTTGGCCAAGGTGACCTACCAAGTGATCAGGAACTTTGTTTGGGGGGAGATCATCTGTCGTCATGGGCTGCCCCAGGCCATCGTCACAGACAACGGGCCCCAGTTCGCCAGTGCCGAGTTCACCAGTTTCTGCGAGCAGCTCGGAATCGACCTCAGGTTCGCCTCGGTCCACCACCCCAGGAGTAACGGGCAGGTGGAGGCCGCGAACAAGATTATCATCAACCTCCTCAAGAAGAAGGTGGAGAATCTGAGGGGGAGCTGGGTGGAGCAGCTCCCCGCAGTTCTTTGGGCCCTAAGAACCACCCCTAACACGGCTATAGGGGAGACCCCCTTCAAGCTCTCCCATGGGTGCGAGGCGGTGCTACCCGTAGAGTTTGAAGTCCAAACGCCGCGAGTCGAAGTGGCCAAAGAGGGCCGAGAAGAATGGCAAGTCGGGAACGAGGAGGAGTTGAGACTCTCCCTTGACATGGTGGAAGAATTGAGGGACCTTTCGGCTGTCCGACAGGAGGAGGTAAAAAAGAAGGATGGCCAAATACTTTGACAAGCATGTCAGGGTCAGGCAGTTCGCGAAAGGAGACCTGGTGCTGAAGAAGGTGGATGCGGCAGGGAGGTCGGCATCCGTAGGAAAGCTTAATCCCAGCTGGGAGGGACCATTTATTGTAAAGGAAGCCCTAAAGTCAGGGGGCTATCGGCTCCAAAACGTAGAGGGCGAGACCCTGAGTCTCACCTGGAGTGGAGACGACCTAAAAAGGTTTTTTCCCTAAACGCCTGTAAGCGACACTTTGATTATAATGAATTCCTTCCCCCCCCCAGTATTGTCGTAGCTGACCTGCATAGAGAGATGGGTGTGTATTTGGACCCCGAGAAGATCCCGCTGCCAGGCTCTCACCTAGCTGGCAGGGCCGGAAGTCACTCGGTGTCATCCTTGGCCTCGAGAAGATCCTGCTGCCAGACTCTCACCTAGCTGGCAGGGCCGGAAGTCACTCGATGGAATGTATTTGGACCCCGAGAAGATCCTGCTGCCAGGATCTCACCTAGCTAGCAGGGCCGGAAGTCACTCGGTGTCATCCTTGGCCTCGAGAAGATCCCGCTGCCAGGCTCTCACCTAGCTGGCAGGGCCGGAAGTCACTCGATGGAATGTATTTGGACCCCGAGAAGATCCCGCTGTCAGGCTCTCACCTAGCTTGCAGGGCCGGAAGTCACTCGGTGTCATCCTTGGCCTCGAGAAGATCCCGTTGCCAGGCTCTCACCTAGCTGGCAGGACCGGAAGTCACTCGATGGAATGTATTTGGACCCCGAGAAGATCCTGCTGCCAGGCTCTCACCTAGCTGGCAGGGTCGGAAGTCACTCGGTGTCATCCTTGGCCTCGAGAAGATCCCGCTGCCAGGCTCTCACCTAGCTGGCAGGGCCGGAAGTCACTCGATGGAATGTATTTGGACCCCGAGAAGATCCCGCTGCCAGGCTCTCACCTAGCTGGCAGGGCCGGAAGTCACTCGGTGTCATCCTTGGACTCGAGAAGATCCCGCTGTCAGGCTCTCACCTAGCTGGCAGGGCCGGAATTCACTCGATGGAATGTATTGGGACCCCGAGAAGATCCCGCTGCCAGGCTCTCACCTAGCTGGCAGGGCCGGAAGTCACTCGGTGTCATCCTTGGCCTCGAGAAGATCCCGCTGCCAGGCTCTCACCTAGCTGGCAGGGCCGGAAGTCACTCGATGGAATGTATTTGGACCCTGAGAAGATCCCGCTGTCAGGCTCTCACCTAGCTGACAGGGCCGGAGGTCACTCGGTGTCATCCTTGGCCTCGAGAAGATCCCGCTGCCAGGCTCTCACCTAGCTGGCAAGGCCGGAAGTCACTCGATGGAATGTATTTGGACCCCGAGAAGATCCCGCTGCCAGGCTCTCACCTAGCTGGCAGGGCCGGAAGTCACTCGGTGTCATCCTTGGCCTCGAGAAGATCCCGCTGCCAGGCTCTCACCTAGCTGGCAGGGTCGGAAGTCACTCGATGGCAGAAGTCTGCGACCCAGAGCGAATCACGATGTCGGGCTCCCACCTAGCCGGCAGAACCGAAAACTACTCAAATAGGTGTTAATAAAGGATTGGGATCTGATGACTTTGGCCAACAGCGAACCGCCTCGCCTCGCCTGGTCCGCGAGTGGCCTCGGCAGCAGAGGCCGTGCCGCTGATACAGGTCGCCCACAGCGGGACGACCCGCCGGGCCTCCCATAACTCCTAAGCCGAATCCGTAGGCATACGACCTTGTTGACGAAACGCGAGGTGAGCGGCAGCGAGCGTGAAAACGGAAAAAATTACATCGCACAATAACCGCAGGCAGACGTAAGTAACGAGTGGGGAAGCACTTGCAAAAGCATTAACAAACGAAAGTCAAAGAGTATAGGCGCGTCCCGCGCTTACATTTCAAACGGCAAAAGGAGAATAATGTTTACACCTAATAAACAAATGACAAAAAAGTGGGCGCGACGCGAGATCCGGGGCGGGAAGTCCTAGATGGGCTGGAAGGACTTATCCCCGGGATTCGGCACAGGGAGGAACAGTGCCGGTACCACGTCGCTCGTCGAGAGATCCGCGGCCTCGCTCTTGAGGAGATCCGCACGCCGCAACATCTGCATCGTATACGTCGCGGCGCTGGCGGCGTTCTTCTGCATCAACACTTCCAACTCGTGGTCGGAATGATGCTCGAGCAGGCAGCCCCTGTTGTCAGACGGAGGGGCAGCAGCGGCAGCCTCCAGTTCGCGCACCCGCGCCTCCAGCGCTGATTTGTCCTGACCCAGGGTGGCGATCTCGGCACCCATCCAGCTCGCCGTCGCCGCGTCCTGAGGAAAGGAGGGAAAGTCATAAGGTGAACTCACGAGAAGGGGCGGTTATCGAAGGTGAACACGTACCACCCCGCCCAGATACTACGCGAGGGTCTCCTTCGCCGCGTCTGCCAGTCTCCTCTGAAGATCCGCGTCCTCCTGAGCAAGCTTTCGGGCCTCCTCCCTCTCGTCCGCCAACTTCTTGAGGGAGGTGGCGTTCCGCTCCACCTGGGTGCAGCGCCTCCCAACCATGTGGGCTAGCTCCAGGCCGCGCAGCTGGGCCCGCGCGCTCTCGTGAACCAGCACTCGCATCGCCTCTTTGTCATAGATGGCGGCGTCCTCTCGCGAGTACAGGCCGAACAAAAAATTGTACGCCTCCCCGCCGATGGTGTCCTGCTCCAGCCAACTCGGCAACAGAGTCGAGACCACCACGCGATTAGACTCCTTGTCCCATGACAGAAGCGGGACGCCGAGCTCGTCCAGGTATTTCTCGCCGTAGCCGAAGTTGCGATGTCCTCTCGGCACCGGCCTCGCGGTGGTTTGCGACCCGTCCGACAGCCCGGAGGTGCCTGCTGCCCCGGCGGGGATGTCACTGGTCGAAGCAACAATGGGGGGGAGCCCTCAGTCGGCAGATCAGCCGGGACCTTGCCTTTCCTCTGGCCCCCGGCTAGTTGCTGACCCGTAGACTTCGCCGTCTTTGGCGGGGGAGCGGGCTGCTCGCGGCCCGGCCTCTTCTTGGCAGGGATCGACGGGGCCTCACGCTGAGCGGCGTCGGCGGCTTGAGCACGAGCGAGGACCCCGGAGGCGGCCCGAGCACTCTCATAGGGGGGATGGAGGGGCACATCTCGCTCGCCTGCCGAAAAAGGAAAGTAAGACCTAAGAAGCAAAGAGCGAGACAAGAGTAGTGGCGAGTGGCAAACCTCCCCCAGGCGGGACGACAGCAAGGTCGTCGAGGTTGCGGCGCAGGTACGCGACCTCGAAGTTCTTCCCGGAGAAGAACCCGCACAAGTCGGCTTCATGGCCTCCCAGGCTAGGCGGGCGGTAACTCGCCTCGCTGAGCTGCACCGGCGAGTAGGGAACGTTGCCGAAATCCCCCTTGACAAACAGAAATTTCTTGAGCCAGTTGTGACTCTTGTTGACGGTCTCCCGCACCTTGAGGTGGGCGCTGGAGAAGTAGGCGGTGCCATCCCGGTTCGCGCGGAAGGAACACAGTTTGCGGAAAACCGCGAGATTAAACTCGATCCGCTCCTCCCGCAGGAAGCAGGCGAACCCAACCATGACAGCTACAGAGTTCGGGGTCATCTGACCTATGACGACCCCGAAGTACTTCAGTACATGACGGACCTCTGGCCAGAGGGGGAGGCGAAGACCCACCTCAAAGTGGGCCAGGGGAATGGTGAGCTCGTTCCCGGACAGATCGTTGATCTTCTCCCCCTCCCCGGGCCGTCTCGCCGAGAACCCAGCCGGGATGTGGTCGCCTAGGGCCTCTAAGTACTCGCGCTCTGAGATGATGGCGCAGGGAAAGTCGTGCTCCGAGAAGGTCCAGGCGCATTTGCTTCGCCCGTCAGCCTCACCGCCGCCGCCGCCGCCGCCGCCCATTCCGCCGAATTGCCGCCGTTCAAGCAGGACAGACCCGATGGGTGAGCGAGAATCGTGCTTTTGCGGAGAGCAGGAGGCGGGTGAGTGCCTTGAAGCGATGGAGGGATAAGAACCGGCCACGCCTATTTATAGGGAGAAAGAAAGGGCGGGAATTTTCCCGCCAACGGGAGAGGTGCGAGTAGCAAAAATCGAGCCTGATGGTTCGACTCCCCAATGCGCAGCCACAGCGCCAGGACCGTTTAACAGCGGGTCTCGCTCGACCGCATCCGCGCGAAGAATGAGCGGGCGAGTCTCAGCCCGAGCCGGCCCAGGATCCCGGGCGAGTCGGGGAGACTCGCGGTTGGCGAGCTCCTCGGCTCGCTCCCGCTACGATCGGAATGGCGGGTTGAGAGAAGTCGTCCCCAGACCTGCCCTCGCCCCACGAAGTGGGCGAGGGGCGGACGCGAGTACCCTCGGGCCCGCCTCAAGGAAAATAAAAACAGCAACATGATAATTTTGGCATGCATCAGGGATCAGAAAATCAGGCCCATAGGCGGGCGAGGAGAGTCACAAATTGTTGCGAATATAGATTGAGGCTTTAAAATAATAGAAACTCCGCGATATCCCGCGAGCGGGGGAAAGAAGGGTCGGATCAGTACTGGATCCACTTCCACCTGCCCCGTCGCTGCGTTCCCAATCGCGGCGGCACGCGAGGATAATGGTAATCGCGCACCGCCACCAGCTCCTGCTGAGCCAGGCCGACTTGTTCCGAGGCATTCCTAAGACGCTCCTCGGCTCGCGTAATGTGCACGTCAGGCGAAGTGACCTCGCCACCTTCTACTGCGCGCGGGGCTCCCTCCAAGGCCGCGAATCGAGCCTCGGTGTCGGCCTTGTCTTGATCGACCCTCTTCACGAGCTCCTGAAGCAGCAGCGTGTGTTTCTGGAACAGCCGTGTCACCTGCCTCTTCATCCCCACAGCATCGGTCGGGTCGCCCAGGTAATCAGAAACACCCTCTACGTCGGGCGGAGGCGAATACCCTTCGCTCATCTCAGTTTCGGAGGAGACCATGTTGTAGCCTGCAAAAGGGCGATTCAGAAGGAGCGAGCGAGAACAAGGCAAACGCTGAGTACAAGCTCACCAGGGGTTGGCACGTCGTCCACGCCGATGGAAGGACGAGAGGAGCCCGGCCGACCCTGAAAGGCTTCTCCCTCGAGGGTCTCAAGAGATTTTCCCAGTCCGTGGGGAGCCGGCGAACGAGAGGTTTTTGGAGGTGGGCAGTCCAGACCTGGGGGACTAGCAACCCTCTCAGACGACAAGGGAGGGGGTCGATCCTCCACTCGGTCCTCCTCGTCCTCACGAAGCGGTGCCTGCAAGACGAGGGGGTCAGAGACGTTGCCACAAACCAAGGAGGAAGGTCGCATACCTCAGGGGCGACCTCATCGCCAGCCACCGAGCTAGAACCCGGGAAGTTGTTCACCGGGGACCGCCTCACGATCTTCCCCTTCACCGGCCTGAAGAGTGGGCCGGGGGATCCGCGCGCTAACCAAGGGGCGGCCTCGAGGGCCTCCTCCCGAGTCTTCTGGCCCGCAGCCGCCAAGCGAGCTCGCACTTCTTCGCTGACCGACATCAAGGAACTGCAGTCTGTTCAAGAAAGATAAGAGGGTCTGGGGAGACCCCCCTGGGCTCGGTGGTATATTTATAGCCGAATAGTGGGGGCCCCACCAGAAGATTCCCTGCCAGCTCAGCACAGTACTCGCCGAACACGCGGGTTGGATGATTCTTTCCGAGCTTGTATCAAGCTCATAAAGAGCGGGGATTGTGTACAACCCCGTGTTCGCCGAGCGGGTCCCACCATGAGGATCGAGCGAACCGGCCCCGCGGCCCGCACCCATGCAACGAGCAGGCATGCGGCAAAGGGCTGGTCCACTCCCGTCTAGTTCGAGCGAGCGAGCCGGGCGAGACGACTTCCCACCCCTCCCGCTCGCTCGGAGAATCGTCGGCCAGAGCAGGGGGCGCCAATCGTCGAGCCGGTACTCGCGAAGGGGCTCGGCGACCTGTGACCTGCGAGCCGATCGGAGGGTCACGATCACTACCAGTCGCCCCTACACGCGACCTGGTTGCCGGCCCGCCTCGGCAGAGGACTGGCGGGTTCCCGCGACCCGGCTCGCGTTCGCCCAGGAAGGATAGGCAGGCCGATGGAGCCCGGTCGCACCCGCCTCCCGTGGAGGGGAATTGGAGGCGAGCTGACTCCCCATGGGTGTGAATAGCTCCTCAGATCAGCGGAGCCACGCTGTTGGCAGACCAGGTTGGACTGCGCATAGCTGCTCAGGACAGCGGAGTTTGGCTATTGGCAGACCCAACCTAGGGCTTTTTGGTATTTTCAGGTCAGTTCTTCTGGTTATTGGCAGTTCAGTTCCCAAAAAACTATAAATAAGACCCAAGGGGTACCTCAGAAGGCACGCTTGGAGTACCTCCTTACTCTCGTTTTCAAGTGCTTTCTGAGGGTACCTTAGCTCAGCTTCTGGCTAAAGAGGGGAAGCGCTCAGAGATCTTCCGGGTTTGTGGTGGGACCTCCCTGCCGAGCCCTTGGGTCTGTTTCTTCTTGTCTTCTTCGTTGTTTTTCTTGCAGGAACAAAGTAGGCGCGAGACCACCCCTTCCCCAAGGGTCGAACTCCACAAGAGTCCGGATTCCGGTTTCAACACCGGACAAGACCGCAAGGCCGCCCGGTCTAATACTTCAACACTCCCCCTCAAGCTGGAGCATAGATATTAATCATGTCCAGCTTGTCACAAATGTGGAAGAAGGAAGTAGAGACCGGTTTTGTGAAGATATCCGCCAATTCCTTGTCAAAGGTGACAAACGGAGTACAAATCTATTTCTTCAAAATCTCCTCCCGAATGAAGTGGCAGTCAACCTCTATATGCTTTGTTCTCTCATGGAAGACCGGATTTTTGGATATGTATATTGTCGCCTTGTTGTCACAGAACATAGGAAGAGGATAGTCATAAACCTCTCCTAGGTCAAGCATGAGAGCCCGCAACCACTTTAACTCACATATGGTTGACGCCATGCTCCGGTATTCGGCTTCTGCACTGGATTTGGAGACAACAGACTGTTTCTTACTCTTCCAACTCACAAGATTTCCTCCAACAAATGTACAAAAACCTGATGTGGACTTACGATCCCCTTTATCATCCGCATAACTTGAATCTGAGTAGACTTCAACACTCAGATGACCATTCTTCTGAAAGATTAGCCCTTTACCCGGGGCGGCTTTGACATACTCTAAAATATTCAAGGCAGACTGAAGATGACACTCTCTGGGAGCTTGCATAAACTGACTGACCTTGCCTACAGCATAGGAGATGTCGGGTGTGGTCACTGTGAGATAGATGAGTTTGCCCACCAACCGTCTGTACCTTGTGACATCAGATAGAAGAGGCGAGTCATCCGTCCACGTTTTGTCTTCTCCAATAGCCATGGGAAACCGGGCTGGTTTGGCACCTGTCAATCCTGCCTCTTGTAGAAGATCAAGGGCATACTTCCGTTGGGAGAGAACCAACGAGTCACGCTTCCGAGAGATTTTTATTCCCAAAAAGTATTTCGGGGAGCCCATATCCTTCGTGACTAAGTGTTCACGGAGGTGTTTCTTCGTCAAGTCCACCCCAGCTTGGTCATCGCCGGTAAGAAGAATATCATCCACATACACTGCCAAAACTACCAGTCCCGAGGCCGTTTTGCGAATGAATAAAGAGTGATCGGCCGAACTCCTTGTAAAGCCGATGACAGCCACAATACCACTGAACTTGTCGAACCATGCCCGATGGCTCTGCTTTAGGCCATAAATGGCCTTCTTCAAACGGCATACACGTGTCTCCCCCTGAGCAACATACCCAGGAGGTTGCTCCATGTAGACGTCCTCCTGAAGATCGCCATAGAGAAATGCATTCTTGACATCAAGCTGGGAAATAGCTCAGTCCCGGTTAACAGCCACAGAGAGAAGAACTCGGATGGTGCTGAGGCGAGCAACCGGAGAGAAGGTGTCAAAGTAATCAACACCGTAAGTCTGAGTGAAGCCTTTGGCCACCAGCCGGGCCTTGTAGCGATCCACAGTGCCGTCGGGGCAAAATTTCACAACAAAGACCCAGCGACAGCCAACTACATCAGTGCCCAGTGGAGGAGGAACAAGGGTCCAGGTGCCCCGTTCGGTAAGAGTAGTCATTTCCTCATCCATAGCAGACTTCCAATGAGGGATATCAAGAGCCTCCTGGTAGGTGCGGGGAGTCGAAGTAGCGGAGATAGCCAAGGAAAAACAGCTGCGAGAAGGGGAAAGCCGATCATAGGAAACAACTGCCGCAAGCGGGTGTTGAGTACACGCCCGTACCCCTTTGCGAAGAGCAATGGGAAGATCCAGATCGACGGGAGCCTCAGCGACCAGAGCGTCCGTGGAGGAAAAGGCTGGCCCGGGATTAGAGAGAGACGGCCGCAGAGAAGAGTGAGGAGGGGTAGGGGTGAGATGGACATGGAAGGAGACGGAGGAGGAGATGGGGGAAAGATGGAGACGTTGAGAGGCGTGGAAGGAAGGGAGAGAGGCGGTGGAGAAGCAGAGACGTCAGGAGGAAGAGAGGAGTCAGGAGAGCAATAGGAAGCATTCTCGAAGAAGGTCACGTCCGCGGAGACAAACTGTCTGCGCAGAACGGGGTCAAAACAGCAATAGCCTTTTTGAGTGGTAGAGTACCCCCAAAAGACACACTTGGTGGAACGGGGGGAAAGCTTGTCGCGGGTAGCGGAGGGGGTGTGAACAAAAGCTGTACACCCAAAGACACGGAGAGGGAGAGGAAAAGGTTTCTTGCGGGGGTAGAGAATGGAGAAGGGGGTCTGGCCGTGGAGAACTGTGGAGGGAAGACGATTGATGAGATAGCAGGCGAGTAGCACAGCGTAGCCCCAGTAGGAGCGGGGTACTTGCATCTGCGTCATGAGAGTGCGAGCGACATCAAGGAGGTGACGGTTTTTACGCTCCGCCACCCCCTCTGCTGGGAGGTGTAAACACAGGTGGTTTGATGAAGAAGAGCATGTTGCCGAAAGAAAGAGGAGAATTCATGGCTAAGATATTCCTTAGCATTATCAGAGCGTAAAACTTTAATAAAAATGTTAAACTGAGTCTTAATCATAAAATAAAAGGATTGTTAGACAGAAAAGAGTTCAAAGCGATCTTTTAATAGATACACCCAGGTACATCGAGAAAAATCATATATAAAAGTTACAAAATAGGAACTACCCCGACTAACGGTGAGGGTAGGAGCAGGACCCCAGACATCAGAATGAATGAGATCAAACGGGCGAGAGGAGCCACGACCTTGCTTCGGGGGGAAGGAGGAGCGATGATGTTTGCCAAGCTGACACACATCATAGTTGAGCGAAGAACTGGTTGGAGGTAAGTGGGGCAGAAGCTGTCGAAGAATCCGAGGAGGAGAATGGCCAAGGCGAAGATGCCATTGAAGCAGATCTGTAGAGGAGGAGTAGGAGGATAGGGCGGAAACGTTGTCGAGGAAATAGAGTCCGCCGCTCTCAGTCCCAGTAGCAATCGTCCGCTGGGTCCTCGGGTCCTGAAAAGAACAAGAAGTGGGAGTGAATAAGACGGAGCACTGAAGTTGCCGGCATAAAGTAGTAACAGATAATAAATTGCACGGGAACTTCGGGACATAGAGAGTGTCCTCCAAGCAAATCTATGGGGTGAGTTGAACCATGCCCGTCTCATGAACCGGGGACGGTGAACCATCCGCCACACGAACCGGGGGCAAGCGGTCATGCGTCTCAAGACGGGAGAAGCAATGAGGGTTGCCAGTCATATGATTAGTAGCACCGGAGTCAATCAACCATTTACCTTGGGTAACGACGTGGGCACTACCTGAAGTCGTGGCCACAGAGGCAGACGGCCGAGAGGAGGTGGAAGCCGAAGAATGAGCATCACGGGAAGGGCGAAGATGAGGATGTTTCTACCAGCAGCGGTCAACAGAATGGTCGGTACGACCACAGTGAGAGCAGAGGAACCTGGACGAACCGCGTCCGCCGGAGTGGCCGCGGCCACTAGGGCCCCCCTTCTGAGCTTGGTGAGCAAAGGAGTCCTGGAAAGGGGGGAGGCCAACAGAGGCCGCTGGAGCAGTGAAGTAACGGCGGCAATGCGAGCCGCGGTGGCATCCAAAGTAGGAGATTCCGCCTCACCCAGGATCTGCTAGCGGATCATATCATAGGAGTCGGGAAGACGGAGAAGATAACAAACAACCAGGAGTTCCTGGAAGTGTTTGTGTTGTTCGGCCAAGTCCGCGGAGAAGGGGCGATTCTGGAGGATCTCTCGCCAAGAGCCTGAACCTGCTGATAAGCCGCAGTAGGAGACATGGAAGGGCGGGCAAAGAGGTCCGCATAGAGAGTATAAATGCGGGACGTCTGGCCCCCCTTCGAATAAAGAGCAGATAGGTGAAGCCAGGCGGCCTTGACCGTCTCATCATGGCGAATGACGGGAAGGCACTCATCAGAGAGGCTGTTGGCCAGCCAAGTGCGGACAAGGGCATCACTCGCATCCCAGTCATCAAATTCAGGAGAGTTACGAGGAGGAGGGTCATCGGTGAGGTGATGACGCTTGCGCTGTGAGCAAAGTAAAAAGGTGAAGGAAACACTCCAATCGGGATAGTTGGAGCCTACAAGCTTAGAAAGCATGCCAAGGTTGCCCGAAGGAGTAAGAGCCGCAGGAGCGGTGGATGTAGAGATAACGGGAGTGGAGAGACCGGAAGTGGCCATAGAGAAGGCATGAAACCGGCGAGAAGAAGAAATGGAGAGCAAGCCGCACGACCTAAGGAGGAGGCCGGGACTCGAGAAAGAGACCACAGCGAGCAAAGATGAAACTGCAGTGGGCTAAAGAGAAGAAGCTGCAGCGGCACGGTGGCAGAATACCAGCGGCCAGGAAGCAGACCAAAGGCAGGGAAGAGGTCGCGCGAACTGTTAGAGTCCAAGCGAACAGAAGAGAAGCAAATGAACCAAGCGGCGAAGACAGGCCGCGGAAAGAGACAGGCCGCGAGAACAGGTAGCGAGAAGGGACAGGTCGCGGGAAGGGACAAGCCGCGTGAACAAGAGCAGCGGGCAGAAGAGAAATTAAGCCGCGAAAACAGGCCGCGGAACAGAGAGAGCTGACTCAGGTGGAAAGGACCGAGTCCTCTGATACCAAGTTAAAAGTAGCGAATAAGTAGCTAAGAAACAGACAGAAGTTTGAATAATTGAAATTTTATTATCCAATAAAGATATCATTTACAAAGGTATGACCTCCCTTTTATAGAATGGATGAGATATGAGAGAGTACAAACAAACAATGTGGGACTAAACATGTACAGGGCTGTGCGGCTAGAATCTACAGAGACCGCACAAGCCGCGCGGTTAGACATATGGATTAACCGCTCGGCAACTCCAACAGAATAAGAACAAGCCGCAATAGGAGACCGCCAGACCGCCCGGTCTCCAGGCTTCCGAGAGAGAGACCGCCAGACTGCTCGGATTACAAACTGCCGGACAAGACCGCAAGGCCACCCGGTCTAATACTTCAACATTCTATGACGACGAACTCGCCTTCCCCATCTCGCACTTTTAGGTGTGGTTGCGACTCCCCCTCTGGCCGGAAATCCGCCAAATCTTGAAGTGCTACGGCACGGTGCCCGCGCAGCTGAACTTGAACGCCATCGCCATGATGGTGGCGTTCGCTAGCTACCTCCGGCAAGAGAGGATAGAGTTCAACCTGACAGTGTTCAGGAAACTCTTTTCCTACAAGGCGACGCCAGAAGGCGTTGCCTACTTCATGGGTTCGCTGATCAAGGTTCGCGAGATCGCTTAAAAGCACCACAATTGGATGATGAAGATCGCCTTCATCAAGGGTGATCTCGGCAACATACCTTTCTCTCCTCAGCAGAAGGCCGAGGAGGTCTACCGCCCGCCTGCCGTATCCCGTAACGATGCCAACCTCTACAAGTTCTTCCTCCATAAGGACTTCGAGGTAGCCTTCCTACGAAGGGGCCTCACTCGCTTCGCCCCATTCTGCCCGGTGAAGGTATTATTTTCTCCCCATTGCCGAGCTTCGTCATATTGTCCTGGAAATCTTCTAATTTTTCCAAGTTATTTTATGCAAGGGAGCGGCTAATCCCCGTGAACCCGTCGTTTGCGGACTCGGGGTTACATGCGGATCCTCCTCCCGAGGCAGGACCTCCTCGATCCTCACTTCCTGACGCCCCTGCTACTGCTGCTCCCTATTTCCCCTCATTTTGAGGAACTCCGGGCACGTGGTTGTGGCATGCCCTTCCTCTTGATGGAAGTCGCAGTAGGACAACTCCACCCTAACTTCTCTCCTCCTCCTCCTTGCTGCTCTCCTCCTCTCCCCTATGGCTATGGCCATAGCCTGTTCCTGATCGGGGAGTCAAGGCCTCTGCTCTCGCCTCTAACCCGGGGGTGGAATTGATCTTGCCCCCCTTGATGGCGGTCCCTTCCTTGATACCCTGTTTGTGGCCCCTACCCTTGCCATTCGGGCCTCCAACCCAGCCGACAGTCGGGCTCCTAACGCCCCCACCTAGGCTGCTGCCGCCCCTGAAGCTGCCCCGGCTTCCTCTACTGGGGCTCGACTCTCCTCTCCTCATGTCCTCTTCCTCCTCTTGGCTCCTTCTCTTCCTCCGTGGCCCACCTGGCTAGCTTCCGGGCGAACTCCGGATTTGACGCCTCCCTGTCAACTTCTCTCGCCGCCCTCTCCATCGGCTCCTCATAGGATAGGGGGGCACTCTCTTCAGCTCCATCTTGAAGAATCCATGTTGCAGCCCTAGGGTGAAGGCCATCATCAGGCTATGACCTGACATCTCCTGGACCTTGGTGACCTCCTCCTGGAACCGGTCAACGTAGCTCCCCAGTGTCTCATTCACTCCCTGCATGATGTGGAACAGGGACTCCGACTCCTTCTTCCTCCTCTTCGAGGTAGTGAAACTTAACATGAACCCCTAGAGCAGGTCCTCGAAGCAGTAGATGGAGCTGGCCGGCAGCTGGTGAAACCACTCCTTCGCCTTCTCTTTGATGGTGATGGCGAAGAGTCGGCACTTGAACCCATCCGACATCTGCCGGATCGAGACCACGTCCTCAAACCACTAAACGTGTTGGACCGGGTCTCCCTTCCCGGTGTAGTAGGACATCTCGGGTTCCCTGAACCCCTCCGAAACTAGAGCAGAAGAGACCAACTCGCTGAAGGGGCTGCCTCCCCCTATTGGGTAAGCTGGCGCGTCTTGCGGGCTCAGCTCGCCGATCCGGCCTCCACCTACCGAGCCGGGGAAGTGCACGCGTCCGGGGAGCTCGCACCCTCGGCCTTCCTCGGCAACTTCCTTCCCGGCTCGCCTGCCGGGGGCGTCCTCGCCTAGAGAGGGGGCGGCTGTGATCTGGACAGTTGGGGTCGAGTACTCGGCCCACGCGCTGAGTGCGAACTTGACGAGGCCCAACACCTCGTTCCTGAAACTTTCAAACATCCCCACCATGGCTAGAGGTGGGGGGGGGGGGGCGGTGAGTCCGACTTGTCAGATCCTTGCCCTCCTGTCATCGAGCTCGCTGAAGGTTTTCTGTACCGATCACGCTCCACGCTCACCGCACCAAAATGTTGAAGCCGAAATTCGGTCTCTTGTAGAGTTCATCCTTGGGGAAGGGGTGATCGTGCACCTACTTCGCTCCTGCAAGCAAAATAATAAGGAAAATAAGGAAAAACTGACCCAAGGGCTCGGCGGGGAGGACCCACCACGCACCTAGAAGATCTTAGAGTGCTTCCCCTCCTTATCCAAAGGCCGAGCTAAGGTATCCTCAGAAAGTGCTTGAGAGACGGAGCAAGAGAACACATGAATCCTGCTTTCTGAGGTACCACTTAGGTCCTATTTATAGATTTCTGAAAATGGCTTGCAAATAGCCAAGCTCCGCTGTCCTGAACGGCTATGTGCAGTCCAGGTTGGTCTGCCAACAGCGTAACTCCGCTGTTCTGAAAGGTTATGGGCAGGCCAGTGAGGGGAAAATAGTAAAAAAATACCTCAGAGACCTAGGCGAGCTCGGCTACCCCTGAAGATCCTACTCGTCTGCTGTTTGCCGAGCTCCATAGGGTGAGTGCGAGCTGGCTACTGTGCTCGCCCTTCGATCTGCCTTCATTAGTCGAACTCAGCTCGACGAAGCCCGGGCTTAGCTCGGCGAATGTCGAGCTTGGGGTCGACGAATGTCGAGCTCGGTCTTCAGATTTCCTTGCCGAGCTTGCCTGCTGCCTTCGGATTTCCCTGCCGAGCTCGCCCATTGCCTGGGCGATATGAACTGGTCGGTTTGCTTCCTGACGACCTCATTTGTCGGATACAGGGTTGTACAAGCAGGATGAAGGTTAATGATAGCGCTTCTATTTGACATGAGAGACTTAGGCAGGATGGACAAACTAAAAGCTATAACAGTGAGAGGTCTGGTTCATGGCCTGCCCAGTCTATCTTCCTATGGTGACGGTCATGTCTATGCGGGTTGTCAGTATGGAAAGGCACGTCGTCTTCCATTTGACATATCACAGACTAGGTGTAGAACAGTGCTGGAATGCATCCATTGTGACCTAACAAGACCTACCGTCACTCCCAGTCTCGGTGGTAGCAGGTATATGCTTGTTCTTGTTGATGAATTTTCTAGTTATACTTGGGTATACTTTTTGAAACAGAAGTCAGAGGCATTCAGGATGTTCGTGGAGTTCAAGGAGCATGTGGAAGGTTGGTTCGGTCTGCAAATAAAGAAGTTGAGAACTGACAATGTTGAGAGTTCACTTCGCATGAGTTCTCCAACTTCTGTAAAAGTTCGGCATTCAAAAGAATCTTACTTGTGCTCACACTCCACAACAGAACGGAATTTCAGAACGTACGGAAGATCCGTCATCTGACGGAAACCTACAAGTGATGGCTTCATGCCAAAAGCATTCCTAAGGCATTTTGGGAAAAGGGAATGTCTTGTGTAGCGTATGTCATCAACATGATGCCCCTAAGGCTCTATTTGTTTGGGCGTTTTGCTGCTCCATTTTGGGCAAATGCCGCCGAAAGGAGGGTAAACAAATGAACCTCCGCTAGCCTTTGCTCTGTTTCCACCCGCCCGCCTTGAGAAACGCGCCAAAAAGCTCTGTTTCGAGCAGCCACCTCCCCCCTCAGGTTCGAACACTTCGTTTCCACCCGCCAGATCGACCCGCCACTGCCGAACCAAATGGAGCCTAAGTCCGAACAACATGAAATCTCCTCATAAGTTGATGTTCAAGCAGAAGTCTAATGTCCAACATCTTCAGGTGTTTAGTTCTACCTACTACATGTACGTTCCGGACGCTCTCAGTACAAAGCTGAATGTAAAAGAATGGAAGCTAGTCTTTGTTGGGTATGCTGTGCGAAAGAAGGGATGGAAGTGCGTGAATCATACAATGAAGAAGTTCATCATCTCAAGAGACTTTTTCGATGAACTTTCATCGTACCACGGTAGCTCATCTGTGGAGCTACAAGAGAGCAGGTCAGATATGGCCAAGGAGGAACTGTTCGGGATCTTCAAGTGGAGTTGTCTGTGTCACCAGGTGCTTCGGTGTCATTTAGCTCTAGGGCAGAGGCTTCTGGATCATGAAGAAGGGGGAGCGATTCTCCTGGTGTGCCCATAATCAGAACTAGTTCAGAAGAAGTAGTGAGAGTGGTGGATCAGGGTCAAATCCTATAGTGGTCCAAGAGGACAATTATTCCACCAGTTTGGTATAAGGATGAGAACATGGTGAGTTTCTTCTCATATTTTTTGCAAGTCCCTTGGATGAATGAGAGCCTTCTTACTTTGAGAACGCCACTGGAGTCAAAGAGTGGGAGGATGTCAAGAATGAGGAGATGAACCCCCCTCAGGAAGAATGAGACTTGAGATCTTATGTCCAAAGTCGAAGACATTACTCCTATGACGTGCAAGTGGGTTTATAAGCTGAAGAAGAAGGCTGACAGAAGCATCGAGAAGTACAAGGCCCGACTATAGCTCAGGGGTTCACACAATAGTACAGGGAGGGTAATGAGGAGACGTTTAGCCTAGTGGCTAAGATGACTCAGTTTGGGTGGTGGTTGCCTTGGTGGCTTGCTAAAGGTGGGAGATTTAGCAACTCGATGTGAAGAATGTTTTCATTTATGATGAGATTGACAAGGACATCTTCATGGTGAAGCCACCGGGTTATGTATCTAAAGAACATGCATGGCACGTCTGCAAGATGAAGAAGTCCCTCTATGGTCTGAAGCAGGCGCCTCAGGCGTGGTATGAGAAGATCGCAGAATATCTCCAGTTCTGCAATTACTTTGCTTCATACTCAGATTCCAGTCAGCTCTTTAAGAAGCAAGGGGAGCTTCAGGTCCTCGTTCTGTTGTATGTTGACGATATGTTTATCACGGGGAACTCGGAGGTGGAAGTAGCTAGGCTCAGAGATAAGCTAGTTATTTGGTTTAAGATGAAGGATATGGGTGAGCTCCACCATTTTCTTGAGCTAGCGGTGGAGAGATAGAAGAACTACGTACTCATTTCCCAGAAGGGCTATACGGAGAGAATCATCAAGCGGTTCGGCATGCGGGAAGTGAAGAGCAATTCTACTCCTTTAGAGGTCGGGTTGAAACTTTGATGGGATGAGGGAAGGGTTCTTACAGACCCTTTGGTGTTCCGAGATCTCGTGGAGAGTCTCATATACCTGACCATTACTAGGTCAGATATTGCTTATATGGTGGGTCAGGTTAGTCGGTATGTGACGGAGTTACAGAAATCTCATTTGGTGGCGGCTAAAGGAATTCTAAAGTATGTTAAGTCTACCCCAGAGATGAGTCTTTTTTATAAGAGAGACACGAGCTTCAGTCTGCATGGTTATATGGATGCTGATTATGGAGGAGATATAAATGCTCGGAAGTCAACGTCTGGTTATGTATTCTTCATGGGATCAACGACTATTTCTTGGTGTAGTAAGAAGCAGGATTTGATGTCCGTCTCCACTACAAAAGCGGAATACAAGGCTTCGGCCTTTGCAGCTTAGAATGCAATCTAACTTAGGAGGTTAGTGGATGATATCCATGAGGAGGTGCGAAGTCCTACTCTGCTTCGTGGTGACAATGAGAGTGCTCTCAAACTGGTCAACAATCCAGTTTGTCACGCGCGGACGAAGCACATCGAGATCGAGCATCACTTCATTCAGGAGAAAGTGTTGGAGGGGTCTCTGATGGTTGAGCATGTCTGGAGCAAGGACAACATCGCAGACATCTTCACGAAGCCACTATGGAAGGGACTGTTTATTCAGATGCATGGATTGCTCGAGCTTGTTTCCACTTCCCACTTCAAGGGGGAGTGTTGAAATTATTGAAGTGGGAGTAAAAGTGGAGCTGGATGGTTAGACTAATCAAACCGCACAGACCACAGAGTTCGCCGTGACCTAGCGTACAATATTGACAGATAGCCTTTGACGGGTTGCTGGTTGTTCTTGCGGTCTGAGTCAGCAAGCATCGTTGGTTAACCAGGCAGTTAGGGTTGACTAACCGCGGTTGTGGTGGACTCTTCTGGAGCTTGCCGGTGTCCGGCTTGGTTCTGTGCTTGCGGTCTGGATGTTTGATCGCGAAGGTCGGCACAGAGGCGTGGACTAGTTTACCGGGAGGCCGCGCGGTTTGATGGAGCAGTCCACAAGGTGGCCGTCTGGTGTTGTTCAGTGGGCTCGGTCTTAGTATCAGGTGGCGTGGTTACTTGGAGACCATGGAGCTTATGGTGGGCTTGGTCGTGTGGACTAAGTCCAGCTTGTTGCCTAGCTCGCTGAGTTCACCTGATTGCGGACTGCTTCCGGTATTCGTCGAGTTTGGCAGATCGACTGGGCACGAATTTTGTTCGAGTTGTGGGCTGCAGTTTTGCACTGACTAGAAGTTGTTTCTGCATGTATGTGCGGTCTAGTGTCAGTGTTCAGCAGTCCGCCTATGTTGTGTTCGCCATCTTTGTGATTTGGTGTTAGTCATGGCAGACTGGTCGTTTTACCCGACCTTGTTGACAGTTGCGACCTTGGCTAACAAGTGTTGATGTCCGCACTGTGCAGATACATAGTGTTAGTCGACATGTTTGACGAACGGTTATCCTATCATTATGTGTGATGACGACACTCCTTCCCACATATATAAATAGGAGTCCTTGACTCGTCATAATTAGCAGGAAACAGTAAGAACTAGCTCACGCTTGGTTTTTGCGGTTACAATTTTCTAACCGCTGCGACTAAGGAAGTTGAATCTATGCAAGTTGTGCGACTAACATCAGGCGGCTAGACAACTAGTAGAAGCTTGGTATGAAACAGTTCGCAGATAGCAGTCCGCGGATAGCAGCTAGTTGCGTTCTCTGCGAGTAGATCTCTTCCTTAGAATTATGGATAAGCAGAGCAGTTCGCCCGGTCTATCAGTGGGTTCTGTTCGTGTTCCTTCAACATTTCAATAACAACAGTTCGCGCGGTTAGCCGCAGATAGGCGGCTTCAGCATTCTTGGCGGACTCGGCTGGCGGTTAGGCGACTTGTGCGGTTACAGCTTGCTGTCCACGTGGTTAACTTCTTGTGGCAGATTTTTGTTTCCCTTGGTTGCATTGTAATCATATCTTGCAATGTATACATCGCTCTGTAAAGATGCTAATTTCAATTAGAAACTCTTGTGTTGCTGTTGCTATTAATTTTTTACTTATCTTTGGTTATGGTTAAGTGTTCCTGCGACATCATTTTCAGCTTCCCATAAATTATCACATCTATGTTTTTCAGCAAGAAGGCTTTTTTCTTTGAATTTACCTTGTCTTCGCTTCTGATCAGCTCTGTTCATTAGTACCTTATCCTTCTTGTATTTATCAGACCTTTTATGTTTACTCTATTTTTCCTTTAGGACACTTTGAAGACATATGTCCTAACTTTTTACATGTGGATCCGGATTCTCTCCATTTCGTTAGAAATGAAGGAGATTTATTTGTCCATCTAATGAACAAGATTTTTCTCCAAACAATCTAAGAATACAAAGTTTTTTTATTTTAAAAAATATAAAAGATTGAGAATTAGTGAACCAGTTGGATCGTCCCCAGAGAAATTTGGACCGTGAAATGGATCCCCTCTATTTCATCAGACATTTCATCAGAAATGAAGAGGATTCTCATCTTTTACATGCATACCATATAATTTCATCAGGAGGTAATTTTTTTATACTAACCATCTCCTTTAATGGTGTTGAAGCCAAAATTGACCTCTGTGGAGCTCGGGATCCATAGAAAGGGGTGACCTCACACCTACTACACCCGGAGGAACGTCACAGACCAAAGATCAAGAAGCTAGAAATAGACCCTCGGCTCTAGCGCGGAGGTCCCACCGCACACCCGGAAGACCTTTGAGGTCTCCCCCTCCCTAGCCAATGCTTGAGCTAGGGTGCCTTGAAGGAAGAAGAGAGAATGAAGAAGTGATCAAGTCATCTCTCCAAGGCACCCCTAAGGGTCTATTTATAGTTTTCCAAATCCCATGGACCAAAATGTCTGAAATGCCCCTACGCCGAATATGCCTTGGGCCAATAGAAAATAGCCACGCCGGGGGGTAAAGGGGTAATTCCCTCCCGAGGGCAAGGCGGTAAAAGCAGGGGGGCAAGGGCGAGACCCCGGCCTCTGGCCGGTCTCTCCCCGCCAGGCCGCCAGGCAAGAAGGGGCAGGGGCGAGACCCCGGCCCCCGGCCGGTCTCGCACCGCCAGGCCGCCAGGCAAGAAGGGGCAGGGGCGAGACCCCGGCCCCCAGCCGGTCTATCCCCTCCAGGCCGCCAAGCAGGAGAGGGCAGAGGCGAGACCCCGGCCCCCGGCCGGTCTCGCCCCGCCAATCCTCCAAACAGGAAGAGGCAGGGGCGAGACCCCGCCCCCCGGCCGGTCTCGCCCCGCCAGACCGCCAGGCAAGAATGGGCAGGGGCGAGACCCCGGTCCCCCGCCGGTCTCGCCCCGCCAGGCCGCCAGGCAGGAAGGGGCAGGGGCGAGACCCAGGCCCCCGACCGGTCTTGCCCCGCCAGGCAGGAAGGGGCATGGGGCGAGACCCCGGCCCCCGACCGGTCTTGCCCCGCCAGGCCACCAAGCAGGAGAGGGCATGGGGCGAGACCCCGGCCCCCGGCCGGTCTCGCCCCGCCAGGCCGCCAAGCAGAAGAGGGCAGGGGCGAGACCCCGACCCCGGCCGGTCTCGCCCCGCCAGTCCGCCAGGCAGGAAGGGGCAGGGGCGAGACCCCGGCCCCCGGCCGGTCCCGCCGCTCCCACCTCGCACTTATCAGGACAGGGCGGGTGGTAGCCAACTTGTCGCACCCGCCCCCCAAAAGAGGGTCACTAGGGGGAGGCAGATTTTTCCTCCCCCTACTAATATATTTCCAAGCCCAAGCCAAAATTGGCCACCAAGAGTGCAAAATCTCCAAAAAACTTAAAAACGCGCTTCCCTTGTTTGGGGCCCACTCTTCGCGAATACAAGGTTGTACAAATGGAGTTTTTAGTCTTTATCCATTTTAAATCCTCTTATGACAAGGTTTATTATTTCATCATCAGTTATAGGTGAAGTATTTTTAGTCGTATCGAGTGCATTTTTAATTACTCCTCAAGCATGCTCATACACTTCTCTTTTTGTTCACTATCACCTCTTATCTTTAGACTCATTTTGTAACACCCCGGATTTTGAGAAAGGGTCGATTTGCATTTCTGGCCAATTTTATTTTCTGGCAGGGGGCACACGGCCCGGGACACGTGTCCCAGGCCGTGTCAGGCTGGAGTCGACGACTTGGCCGCGTAGTCGACACTTTGCGCTCGACGAAGTGTCGAGACAGGGCACACGCCCTGCGACATGGGCGTGTCGCAGGGCGTGTCGAACCCGTGTCGACACTCGACCCGGGGTGTCGACATTTTTGCTCGACAATGTATCGAGACAAGGCACACGGCCTAGGACACGTGCGTGTCCAAGGCCGTGTGGGTCGGTCGACGAACTTCAGTCGGCGATGTTCACTCGACGAGTGTCGAGACTGGGTCACACGGCCTATGACACAGGCGTGTCACAGGGCGTGTCCCGCTTGATCGACGATCTTCGCTCGATGTTTTTCCGCGGTGTCGACACAAAGGCAGTCGACGAGTGTCGAGACTTCGCACACGGCGTGGGACACGCCCGCGTGTCCCAGGCCGTGTCCTTCTCGGGTTGTTTTCGGGGCTGTGCCGATGGAGGCACACGGCCGACCACACGGCCGTGTCAGTGGGACACGGGCGTGTCGGGTCGAACACGGGCGTGTCGGATACCTGTGTGCTATTCCAGGCGCGTAGATTTGTGACGGCGAATGGGAGACACGGCCCTGGACACGGGCGTGTGCCAGGCCGTGTTCGGCCCAGGTGTTTTATTTTTCAGACGGATCGTGGCCATTCTTTCCCTTATTTTGGGATCTGATGGTTCAGGATTTTTCTTGGGGAGTTAAGTCCGAGAATAGGGTTGGAAACCCTCATTCTTCTCCAAGCTTTCTCTTACTAAAGTTCTAGAGAGAAGTGAGAGCAAGGAAAAATGAGAAGGAGGGTTTGGGCTGTAGGAGAGGTTTCAGTGCTCCAAATCGCGTGCCGAGTCCAGATCCGTGGAGGCTAGACCGTTGCGAAGGTTTTCATCCGGCTATTTTGTCATGGCAAGGAAGAGGAGTCAGAAGGTAACGACACTTCTCCTCTCGATTTTTAGGATGCATGTCTTAGCATCATTTTTCTTTTCTCGTTTTGGGCACCAAACACTCAAATGAGAGGGGTTTTGGGTCGCCAAGGTTCAAGAGGAACCTCTGGGTCGATTGAGTCCGTCCCCGACATGATTTGCATTAGAGATCCGCTCCGTTAGTGGATTAGGCATGATGGGTGAAGCCGTAGTCGTGACCGTTAGTCCGACTCGGTGATGTTGCATACGAACTTTAAGGATTCATAGAGATTCCGTTGCGGCAAGATGCCGTTTGTGATGTGGTGATGTTTCCCCCTTTTCTCGAGTGAGTACGTGTAGTCGGAACCGGACAAGGTTAGCTCCTCAATGACGGTAGATGGTTTTCTTGGTGGACAAGGTTAGCTCCGCATGAGTTGTAGATGGTTTCCTTGGTGCGCGAGAACGCTGCAGTACAAATGAGGGACTAGGGTGGAATTGTCTTGGTTTGTGATGTGTCAAGGCGTGGCCATGTCTTCGTGGTCGGCTGGCTATCCCGTGACGTTCACGTCATGTGTGGAGAGTATCCCGACGAGACTAGTCCCCTTCTGTGAGACTGACAAGAATGCCAAGCACTGGGACAAGCCCGGGCAATGAGGCCATGAGTGGGTGGGGTCCGTCAAGGCTTCTTAGAATCGATCAGTTTGTGTTTGTTGGAATCCTGACATGAGACGTCAGAGCTTGTAGGCAAGCCCAGGTCTAAGACCCTGAGCGGGTGGTGCCTTTGCAAGAGTTCCATGTGCCGGCCTGTGTGCCGTTGAGGGGATTGTATTACTCCTTTTGTTTGAGGCTTTATGTCAATGTGGAAACGATGAGTACCCATGTGATGTGATGATATGCTAGATACATACGAGATAGGGTGCCTTGGGTGAAGCCCGGGTTGTTGCATTCATGTTGCATAAGTAGGCCCCTTTTTATTATATGCTCAACCAGTAGAGAACATGTATGATGTATGTGACATCCAAGCCTATTTTTGTAGTTGCTTTTCTTGCTTATAAATATTGCATACGAAGTGCTAACTTGCAGGTTGGAGGAGTACCCCGGGGTCCGTTAGGGGCGACCGGGAGGAGATGTGGTGTTACACAGTTTGAGGTCAGCCTTTGCTGACCCACGTTACTAATAAATTTTACAGGGCAAGGATCGCATGCAAGAACTAGCTCGCCAGCCAGAAAGGCCTAAGCCTCATGAAGTGTTTCTCTCTTTTGTAGCTCTACTTATATGATGTGTATGTTTGAGACTCATGTTGTCCGGCTTGCATGCCGAGGTAGACTAGGAGTGCTATGCACTTTCTTGACTGTTGTATTATTTGAGTTTGGACACTTGTTGTAAGGCCATAATACCATTGTTATTACTCTTCTTGTAGTGGATAACTTCTTGTTTTGCTTGTGCTTTCGCTGTGTTGTGCAAAGAGTTTTGAGTGTGGGTAGTTATATCATCTTATAATACTAAAGCTGTGGCGTCCGTATGTTGTGGGGCCCCGGCAGGACTCATATTATACGGTCATTACAGGGGAGGTGTTACACATTTCATATGATAGCAACTTTTCTAGGAGAGTGTTAGTTGTTATATCCTTGAACCATTTGGACTTCTTAATAGTTTATAGTCTAGTCTAGTGTCCCATGACCCAAAGAAGCACTTGTGAATTTGTCATTAATATATGTGGTAGTACTATCCGAGGTAGCTTAGGAAATTTTGTATGATTTGGATGAATGTTTTTTGGGCGTTTATATTGACAACTCTTATATGGCTATTGACAGCCCAAAGATAATAGCAACCCAAAAAATAACTATTGGCAGTCTGATGGATATTGACAGCCCAAAAATTAAGCTTTTAAAAGATATTTTAAGGAAAAGTGTTCAACATCAAAGTTGTAGATCTCGACGAGATCTACAACTTTGATGTTGAACACTTTCTCTAAAAATATCATATAGTAGACATATTTTCAAAAGACGCACAATTCGGGCGGAATTAGCATAATTCTATCCGGATTTCACGCCTTTTGGAAATAGGCCTACTATATGACATTTTTAGAAAAAAAATGTTCAACATAAAAGTTGTAGATCTCGTCGAGATTTACAACTTTCATGTTGAACACTTTTCCTAAAAATGTCATATAGTAGATCTTTTTTCAAAAGACACGTGTTTCGCGTTTTGGGCTGCTATTAGCGGCCATATTATGTGCGTTTTTATTATTTTGCTGGGCTGCCAATAGCCAAAGCTGCGCTGCTAATATAAATGCCATTTTTTTGTATGACCTTAAGGCCAAAAACTCTTGATGATATATATATTATAGATGCGGACACTCTTAATTGTGATGAGTGAACCCAGATTATACAGTCATTGTGATGATGATGTTACACGCAATCAGCACCCGCATTTGAAAAAAGAGCACGAGTGACACGACATTTCCTTCTTGGTCGAGTAGCCTCACTCTCTACCCACAACAACAAGTTGGTCTTGGATACAAAATTGAAGTTAAGCTAACCTTGAAATCGCTTTAAGCGAAGCGATCTTGAAGGATCGAATATTGAAGGGCTGCCAGAGATTCACAAGGAACGAGAAGAGTTTTTGCCCATGCCAATTGTTCTAAGCAAAACATAGTCGTGGCGAGCGACACGAATACTATTGCGCGGAGCACTTGGGTCCTTCAGCCAGACTGTCGTTATCACATTAAAATTCGTTAACAATTGGCGACAATACATCCTGTTAAAAAAAATCTATTGTAAATTGCGTGCCAATCGTCGACCGGAGTTTGCCAGTCGACAATCGCCGACGATCGACCAGCAGGAGATCTCCGCGATCGTCGGCCGTTGGTCGAGTGCATTGATCGCCGATTGATGATCGAGAGTGCCAATCATCGACTGGGCATAGCTGTGTGCTTGTTCCTGGGCCCTACCAACCGGCGATCGCCGACCAGGTGCAACATGAGTTCATACATTAGAGCGACGAGAAGGGCAAAACGGTCATTTTGGGTTGCATGATGGCAAGTGAACAATGCCGGGCAACTTTTTATTTAATTTATAATTCAATCAACTGTTTATAGTTTCACAAATATACGTGATCTATTCGAGAAACCGGTGGTGGCGGATAACAGGAACGCCCGGTTTGGACCGCCCGCTGCAGCTCCGGGCACCAGTTCAAAAGGGGGGAATCATGGGTTTAGGACTGACCGGTTCAAAATGATGCAGTGCCAAACACCTCATGCTAGTTCCGTTTAGAACAAAAAAGAGGCACGCCGGGTTCTCAAACAGAGCCACAATTACGGAAAACTGTTACCTCCGGAACCCGGAGGATAGTATCGGTCCGGGACCAATGAGGAGCCTGCAAAGATGTGGGGCCCATACAATTTAGATTTGTGAAATATATTTTTACATGAGACCCTCGTCATATTTACCAGACCATTCTTATTCTCTGGGAGGGGAAAAATTTTTCCCACAATTACGCAGGATTTGGACGGATGGAACTTTTTAACAGAAGAAGATGCACTTATTTTCTTTTCGTAATCCTACGGTCAGCTTTATTTAAATTGTAGTGGGGCCCAGGGCCACCGTCCCATTCCCGCGTCCGGGCTATTTGGTAAATATCTTTGTTCCTCAGGGGTAATACCGTCTCTCCAAAACACCAGCGCCTGTCACGCCACCGACGTAGCAAATGGGGTCCATTGCAGTTCCTTCAGTGGCAGCTACGTAAATTTATAAACAATTAGTGGCAGTTTAACTTCGGAGACAATGCTTTTATGCTTCGTGCTTTCTGCCTGTTCACACTCGCTTTCCTCTTTTTTATTCCCCCTTCTGTTTTTTTTCTTTTCTTCAGGCCTCGATAATTTCCATGGGAGAGTCGCTTCGGTCTCGAGCAATTAGGGTTTCTCGAACTTGATCTGGTAACATTGCATTGCATGATTTGTAATTGTTTGTATTCAAATCTGGATTGCTTCTCTGCTCTGAACTTCATGTTTTTTTTAGATTTATTGCGTTCGCTTGATCGTTACGAGGAGAGCAATGCGATCTCGGTTCTTTTACGGAGATTTTGTTTTATTATCTTTTTTGGGAGTTTTTCGAGCTGTAAGATCGATGCTTCGAAAATCGAAATAGTAGGCTTATCTTTTGGATCAGCGCGTTGAAGGTTTCAAATCGCCCCCCTTCTTGGTTCGAGCTTGTTTAGTTTGGCTAATGATGCTTTGATTAGTTCAGCCATGAGTGATGGGTGTTTAAGATTTGTCTCTCTCTTTGAATCTTTGTTTGATCTGCAAATTTTGTTTTCTATGTTTTGGACTAGATCAAAATTTCTGTGAGTGATGCATGCGTTGCAATCCTATTAGTTTATGAGAGTTTCATGGCTGGTTTAGGGCTTCGTTTGGCACGGCTTATTTGCTCAGGTGAGTTTGGTAAAAAACGTCATTATCATAGAATGTATGTATGGCAATACAAAGGTTGTGACCGCTACCAAGAAAATAAACTAGTTTTGAGCGGTAAAAGCATGAATTTTTTTAGATGAGGTTGGGCGTTCACGAATGACGGTTCATGACCACCACGTTCAAGACCGCCACCACCATCGAAGCCTAGGTTAAACATTACGTCGTTGGAGGGCTGATGTGATAGCTCATAGATCAAATTGGCATGTAGTTATTTTTCATATTGTATCAGTGGTTTCTTATTGCTTTGGAAATTGATGTATTATGTTGTAGTTCTTTATGATTTTAGAGTCTAGAGGGATTGCTTTTGGCTTTCTACATTTCATTTTCTTTTTAAAACAATGTGTGACTTTGATTAAAATATCTTTTTTATTGTTCAGGAAATACAGGAAGGTTGTAAAGTGATTCTTTTATAAGACAACAAATATCTTTCCATTGATAATAGTCCATTTTCATTCTGTCATATAATAAAATTTGAAAAGCCAGCAATGGATGATAATTTAAACAGTGAGATAATCATTTGTTTTACTGGAGGTCATCTTCTTATCATGATTCAATCTTTCAGGGCCTGAACAAGTATCTGAGGGTTTATTTTCTTTACACCCCAAAGGATAATGGATGCAATAATAGCTGAAAATGCTGTTTTGGACTTTGCTAAATTTAAAGTATCTTGGCCGGATAATAGGTAACTTAAATCTTTTGATAATAATTATGAATATTCATCCATCACTACTTAATTGTTGTTCTTTTACTTGCACATACCACTACTCATTAATTCTAAGTTTCTTAACTATGCTTAGTTGACATTTCTATTTGCTAACTTCTATTGCAGTTATGAAGCACATATTTGTTGCAAGGGTCTTATAGAGAAATTAGGTTGTGGTCCTCTGGATCAGCTGGCTATGCATTTACCGAAAGCAAGAGCATCACGTGCCAACTCATCAGTTGGTAGTTTCAAACTTCATACTACCATTGAAGCCTCATCATGGTTCACCAAATTTACAGTAGCAAGGTTTATTTGCTAAGTAGTTATTTTTCTATTATTTTATTATTCCTTATGTATTTGTGAGTTAAAAATCTATCTTTTCAGATTTTTGCATGTTGTTAATATGCCCGATGTGTTAAAACTCGCCTATGCAATTGAGAATGAAATCTGTCTGTTGGAGGAAACTAGAAAGTTTCAAATTGCTTTGTATGCAAAGGTAACACAATGATTGATTTAAGACGAATACTATAAACTGTTTTCATCCGTACCGCTTTAAGTAATGCATTTGAATTAGCAGAATCATTCAAATCATTTTGGAGCTGGCGCCACAGGTATGTTAAAGCGGCCTCTTTGATTGGGATATAGATTTATTTGAAGTGTCACATAAACTTGAAACATTTACAAACTACTTATGTTTAGTTCCGTACAGCTTTAAGGTATGTTTGATTCACAATATTTATCACTTAGATGCAGAGCATGCACATGAGCTATAACAGGAAGCCTATACTTTTCTAACTTTATCAAATACCACATTATTATGAGAAAACTTTTTTTTTTCTTTCTGTCTTACTTTAAATCATTGTTCATTTAATGTAATCTTTTGTTTTGTGCTTGAAAGGGCAATCATTGATTTTTGTTTAGAGTTTTGGCATGCATGCTAATAATGATGATTTATGTATTTATGAAATTTTCCCAAACTTTAATTTGTCTTATAGTTTTAGTGATTATTCTCTTACTCTAGATTTATCAATATGCACACTTATGTAATTCTAAAAATCTCTCCATCCACTTTTGACCTAGGTGTTAACATTAAGTTTTCCTACCAAGATGGTAAAGAAAGTTCCTTTCCTATGAGGAATAATGTCATCATGATCTTTCTGCTTTTCTTTTACCTATTTATTCAAATAATATTTTTCCTACTTAATGGCTTATTGCTCTTAATTGGCCTTTCTCTTTCCCCACCGTGTCTATTATTGTGAGTTTCACTCTCTTCAATAATCTCCTTTGGCGAACTTTAGAGTATGTGAATTGCAAACTTAACCATATTCGATATGAAAAGCAGTCTCATTTTTTAACTCAAGAAATATGCAAAAAATTCATTAACAAGGGTAAAATTATCCTAATAGATGTTGCAAACAACATTGTTTGCACGCTTCATAAAGAGATAAATCAAAATAGTTAATTTCGTGTTTAAGAAACTATACTTCAATGGATCTGGAATTGGGCTGTGGTTCCACTTTCTAAATGAGCTTGAGTAGCGCTAACAAATTTGCTATGAAGAGGTGAGAGCCCATAATTCTTGCTTGTTATAGAAACACAAGTTTCTTTCAATTGGAGGTAGCTGGCACACATGGCTGTTGGATCGTGCAAGCTTTCTTAGAGGGGGGTAAATATAAAAATTAAATTTTCTTTTGCAAATAAAATATAGATGATAAAAAACAACGAAAATTGAAGTTTTAGACCATCATGAAAAGCAAAAAGAAAAAATATTATTTAAAGATTAATACATGACATTCAAAAATTGTGATCTTTGACGCAAAATCAAGATGCGGTAGAAATCACAATCTTGTGTTTTCACCCTCAGATTAGCCTTGTCTCTCCTCCTTGGAGACCTCCCTAGATCTAACTGGAGACCTAGTCACCACCAACCGGCACTCTAAGACTTGCAATGATCTAGTCGCCATATAAGAGACGATTTTCACGTATTACAAAGATCAACAATCAAACCACAATGGAAAAAATAATACAATAGAGATGTGTAAAAAAAAATCTGAACCCATAGGAAGAGGGCGATGGCTCGCTTGAGAATATGCGTTTTTCTTCACGAATCCTTGTCTTTGAACTTTAAATCTTCCTTTGAATCCTTTGGAATGAGTAAATGTGAGTTCCTTAGGTCTCTTAGTTGCCTAGGGACTATGTTATTGCGAGAACTCATGTGATCTTGGCGGATTGGTGGTTTGATCTTGACGGTTTGACAGACTGTTCCGACGGTCTGGTTCTGGAGGTTTGACACTGCTTTGGCGGTCTGGCCCTGGCGGTTTGGCAGACTGCTCTGGCGGACTGGTCTGGCAGTCTGGCGGACTGGTCTGGCAGTCTGGCGGACTGGTCTGGCCGTCTGGCGGACTGGTCTGGCAGTCTGGCTGGCTTGAGGACCAGTGAGACCGCGTCTTTGATAGAGCAAGGGAAACCTGGTCAATGTCTAACCGCTATTGCGGTTTGACGGTCAGAAGGCTGAAGCTGTTTGCGATATGGCGGTTAGAGTTTGTCTAATCCCTTCTGTTGCTCTAGGCGGTCAACTGCGGTCTGTGGATTAGAGACCGACAGATACTTTGCTGATCGCCGCTGTTATTGGGTGGTAAGCCTTTCTAACCGCAGTGCTCGCCACAGTCTGTAAATATTAGTTCACTTAGTTCGTCTGTTGTATTTTAATCTCACATCGTCTGTTGTATTCTCTCTCTATCTTCTCTCCCCTATAAATAGAGAGTCATACCCATGTAATGTTAAGATTTTGGGCAATGAAAAATCTGTTATTTGGATTTTCTCACATGGTATCATAGGATAACTCAATCCTTGCGGGATCCAGTTTTCTAACCGCCTGCTGAGCTTTTTTGCGGTCTCCGCGGACTCTAGTTTTCTAACCGCCCGACGCCCGCTGAGCTCCTCTGCAGTCTTCGGTCCCTGTACCGTCCGCATTCCTTTGTGCGCTTTGCAATTTTTCTCCCTTCGCAGCTCGCGCGTGTCCCTCTTTTTGTTCGTTTCTTGTGAACTCGGTTTCTGCTCTTCTCTTGCGGAGTCTAGTCAGTTCGCGCTCTCTGCCATTTTAGTGCGACCTCTTTCTAATTCGCTCAGTTAGAGTTCTGCTTTCAGCTCATTGAGTGAATTTTTTCTCAGTCCGCGCGGATAGATTTTCTTTGTTCTCCTATGGAGACTATAGTCTTCTCTTCTTCTACCATATCCACACCTCCTATTCTAACCGCTTCCTCTGTTTCCACTCCTGGCAATCTGGGTATTGCCTCCAAGTTTACTGACCCAAATTATCCAGATTGGAGCGTTTCATTCATATTTTTGCTACGGTCTCAACGCAAATGTCATCATCTAACTAATGACCCTCCTACACGAGGATCTGCTACCTATGATGATCAAGATGCCAATGGCGCGCTAGTTAGAACGTGGCTTGCAAACAGTCTCTCTGATGAGTGCCTACTAGTAATTCTCTATGATGAGACCGTTAAGGCTGCTTGGACTCACCTTGATGCTTTATATTCCAAAGGAGCTCAAACTTCACGTATGTACACATTATATGCTGATCTTTTTGCCCGCCCCACTTTGACTCTTGTTGCTACTTACCAGGAGGTGCAAGCTCTTGACGCCGAATTTCTTCAGCATCGTCCTTTCTCTACTGATCTTGTTGAACGACACAAACACTTCTAGGAATTTCTGGTTGTGTATTATCTTCTCCGTCTTCTAAAGTCTTATGATATGATTCAACAACAAAATCTTGGAGAGGCTGACTCGCTGCCGTTAGTACTCTTCTTCAGCATCATGTGCTTGCCTCACCTCCACATCCTGACACCGTTGCTCATCCGGCTCTTCAGGGCAACCCCAGTGGCCGTGGTCCGTCTTGTCATCTCTGCTCTCATTGTGGCAAAATTTTTCGGACCAAAGCCCGTTTCCAAATCTACGTCCGGGATAAATGGTAGCGCGATACGTGGCAAAATCCCGGTGGCCCGTGAAATCCCGCTATTTAAATTTTTTTACTCATTTTCAGTGTTGTGGATGTCATCTGACATGTCCGACATGTCGGCCGACATAAAAGTTTGGAGGATAAAACGACACGACATCGATATTTTAAGCAAATATGTCGTTTTTGAAAATATCACCCGATATATCTGTTTAACCCGATATATCAGGCGATATTTCGCGACTGATATATCGTTGGGAGTATTACAAATATTTTTTTCATTTGTTGAAAAGACCAAACACCGGTTAAGGTGTTGTCGTGTGACCTTGCGGTCACATGTTCGAGTTCTGGAAGCAGCCTTTCGCAGAAATGCAGGGTAAGGTTTGCCTACATTTCACCCTTTTGTTGGGATCCTTCCTCGGACCCTCGCTGCGCAGTGATGCTTTGTGCACTGGGTTGCCCCTTTTGAGGAAACCAAACATAAATAATTTGTTTGTGTTTCATTTCGTGCATCTCTCTAAGTCTAGTATTGACTACTTTCTCATCTAGTTCTCATTTGGTGATCTTTATCTCGTTTATTGCAGTAGACGACTATTTTTGTGTAATTTATAAATATACACTATTTGTATATATGTTTATTGTGTAATTTATAAACATACATTATGTATACAATTATACATATTTATAAAAAAATGTGTAATATATATGAATAAATTTATTTAAATATTAAAATCCGACATTATAAAATATCCCCGATATATCCACCGCAATCCGACATCCGACATTTCAAACTCAAAATGACATGAATCCGACATCCGACATCTATAACCTTGCTCATTTTCTTCTGCTTGCGTCGGTGTGAACCTCGCGTGAACCTTTTCCGACTATAATGCTTCAACCTTCGGTAGAACCATCGCCCATCGCTGACACTCAGGGATTCCGGCCTGTGATTCTCGCCGTGATTCTCCAGGCTCTCTTTGACATCATCCAAAGGTCAGTGCCTCACATTGGTTTAGGTTTAGGGTTTTCGTACTTAATTTCGGCAAAGAATGAATGTGGAAGACGATCTCCTGGAGATCATTTTTGATCTTCTCCAAAGAGGGAGATCATTTTTGATCTCGCATTGGCTTAGGGTTTCCTTGCTTAATTTCGACAACTAATGAATGTGGAAGACGATCTTCTAGAGATCATTTTTGATCTCCACCCAGTAGGGATTACTGGAGATCCTTTTTGATCTCTACAGGGATTCCGAGAGATCGTTTTTGATCTCCAGGAGATCGTTTTTGGCAGATATGATGGCAACAAATGAATGTTTATGGTTACTCCCATTTTGACAGTTATTAATGGAGAAAGGTGGAAACCATCACTTTTTAAGTTCGAGGTGCTATTTCTCAAACTTTATTGGCCAAGTAGCGAATATAATTGATCGACTGCCTGCAGAGGAGAAGGAAACTCTGAAGGAAATAAATGTATTGTCCATATTCAGAGCTCCAAAGGTTCCACAACATTCCACTACTGCATTACTTATTTTTGTGTATGATACAAGCAAGGACACATTTTCCATTGGATAACGGGAGCTGTCATTTATCCCCAATGATGTAGCAATTATTATGGGTCTACCAAATAACGGGGAGAACATAGATATGTAGCTGAAACCGTATGCTGTTAGGACAAAATCAATTTTAAGAAGAGAAATTGCTGAAATAGATAATGGAAGTGTCCCGGTTTCCTTGAAATCTCTTATTTTACATTTAGTATGCAACTTATTCTTTACCTCTAGTGTAGATCCTATTCCACAACAGTTTGAGTAGTTGTTGGAATTGGAAGCCTTCAAAAAAAATTAATTGGTCCAAAGTCATTCATTCCTTCTTAATGAGCAGTGTCAAGTCTGTGAGGGGGAAACTAACTCCTACTCCTCCAAGCAATATTTATATACGACCTCAACAATCTTTGGGATATATATACGGATGCACACATGCATTGATCGTGAGTACATTATATTTTTAGATCACCTACTTGTATATTTATGTTATCTTAACTTACTCAATTCTTCATATGATTTCAGATATGGTATTTGAAACATACCACAACCATTACTGCTCCCTTTCCTAATCAAAGAGCACGACTTCTCAGATGGTCTGAGAAATGTACTTTTATCCTAAAATAATTATGGAAAAATGTGCCGTTATTGACTAATGAGCAAGTGAACAAGTTAATATCAATTCACTCTTGATTACATAGTTCTTGTATTTCCTTTAATATATTTTTAATTAATCTTGTAGGTTCTGGTGGAGGTGGAGGATGTAACTAATGAATGTTGATGCCCTATCTTACTAAAGCATCACCAGTCTGTCTTTATTGAAGATAAAAGTGGATAAAGTAGATTAAGATAGTTTGGGCTTATGTGTAACTGAGGGCAATACATAGGTTAATAAAATGAATGTAAAAAGTAAAAAATGAAGAAAAAGGTTACACCATGAAAAAATCTGCATATATGTGGCATTGGAGAAGGATGGATGATGTAGAATAATTCACAGAGTTGATTCCAGATATTTGGAATAGGAGCAACAATGATGGCAACGATTGGTATTTCCTCCTTCCCAATTAGCAATTGTGTCAATCAAAAATAGAAAACTAGACAAATTTGGGTACGATATTGAAAAATGAAACTTTCATTGATGGAGGAGGGTGATTGACTTAAGAGAGTATATACAGAATGATAGACTCGTGGTATTGATAGACTCGCGCTATTGATAGACTCGCGCTATTGATAGACTCGCGCTATTGATAGACTCGCGCTATTGATAGACTCGCGCTATTGATAGACTCGCGCTATTGATAGACTCGCGCTATTGATAGACTCGCGCTATTGATAGACTCGCGCTATTGATAGACTCGCGCTATTGATAGACTCGCGCTATTGATAGACTCGCGCTATTGATAGACTCGCGCTATTGATAGACTCGCGCTATTGATAGACTCGCGCTATTGATAGACTCGCGCTATTGATAGACTCGCGCTATTGATAGACTCGCGCTATTGATAGACTCGCGCTATTGATAGACTCGCGCTATTGATAGACTCGCGCTATTGATAGACTCGCGCTATCACAAAACAATATATGTGGGTTGACATGAAGAGAAATGCAAGATATACAGACAAAATTGATACAATCTCTTGAGAGCCGAATACCTCTAAAGAGCCTGCTCTCTTAAGAGTGCTCAAGACAACTAACTCTAAGATGATCTAATACTCCAACTAGGGCTCCTTATATATATATGAAGACTGTTATGCGGGCACATTCACTCAAGTGGACCCCCCTCATCAAAATTTATGAAGCACGTATATGAAAGCCGCCGTGGTCGCGTACACATTAACTCAAGTGGACCACCATCGTCATAATTTATGGTGCGCGTATATGGAAGCCGCCTCGATCAATTTTCTTGTAATTAATTTGTATGAATTAATTAATGAATATTAATTAATATTAATTAATCAGGTAAATTATTTTTTATTTCCTTGTTTGGTTGCCCTCCCTCATCTATATAAGGAGGAGGGATTTATGGGTGAAAGTATCTTGGATGAATGAATTTTTAGGGTTGTTCCCTAAGTGTTTCTTCTCAACCCTTGCCTCCATTCTCTCTCGCCTCCACCGACCCTCTCTCGTTGGATTCCTCTATCGATAATTGTATCAATTGGTCCGACCTGCCCCATCGCCTGCTGATGCCGCCGGTCTTTCCTCCGGTCTCTTTCCTGGATTGCCCAGCCCCTGCCACGATAGCCACCATCCACCACGCCTGAGCTTAGCCGCTGTCTTTGCAGTTGCCGAGAACCAATCCGTGGATTGATTTCTCCGTTCTAGCTGCGCAAATCCGAGCCACCTGCGCCTCGACCCACACCAAAGTCAATCACCTTCTCGAGTTACACAGACTTCTTGCTGCGGCCAACCAACCAGAACTTCCATAGCTTGTCGCAGGTCTTCATTCCCACACGACCCCATCGACTGCCACGACAATACCCGGAGCGCATGATCTACCGTCGATGGTCACAAACAATCCGCTCGAGCCTACCACTCCTAATTCCTTGCCATCCATTCCTGAGGTGCGTCGTGTGTGTCCCTTCCTTCTCCAAGCTCAGACGAACACCCTCGGCCTCCAGTGCTGCCACCATTCATCGACATCAACCCACTTTTGCTTACTTTGCCGCTCTTCCTCGCCTCCAACCGAGCCCTCTCTAGCCACTTGTCCAATTCCCACGCACTCGGTGCAGCCCCTCTGCGTTCTCCTCGGCGTACTCCTTTGCTAAGCACCCGAGCTCCCTCGAAACGCTCACCTGCGCCCGGTCGAGCAACCCAACCTTCCACCCGTGTCCACCCCTCTTTACTTCATCCAACATCGACGCCCTCGGGCCTCTTCTTCGTCGACGACGTTCACCACAACCTTTTGTAGTTGGATCTCCTCGAGCCCCCCACCTTCCCACTCCTTAACAACAACGATTTTGCCCACCTGCAGCCCTACCCGGACAACGGCTCACGGGTTTCTATATCTCCAGTTGTCCCTCTTCCACACTATCTTCCCACACCACCTCTTCCCCTCCCTTGTCTTGTCCCATCCATCTTTACCTACACTTTATTCTTTTCTTTTTCCTCTCATTAGCCACTTATTCCCTCCTCCTTGTCCTACATTAGGCCAGAGCCCCTGTGTACCAATTTAATAACAACATCTACTTTTATAGCCCCATCAACTCCGGTTATCCATTTCCCTTCTCACCACTTATCAATAGACCCAAAATTTTCACCCATAATTTTCTCTTCCTTTTCAGCCCTTCTTTTCTTCACCATCACATTTAATTTTTCTCTTGCAGTGGACCACACTTTCCTTCACATTTATTCCTCCCATTTGTTCGTGCGATCCCCATCGGCCTTTCCACATGCCCTACCTTTTTGTCTCCATTTGTCCAAGCCGTCAAACCCCTCTCTTTGTGCCTTGCACCCTCCTCGTCTCCGTCGTCGCCACTATTATAGATCCCCAAACATATTGGCGGCTCGACCTTGGGGGCAAGGTCGTTTTTCAAGGGAGGTAGTGTTATGCTGGCACATTCACTCAAGTGGACCCCCCATCAAAATTTATGGAGCGTGTATATGGAAGCCGCTGTGGTCGCGTGCACATTAACTCAAGTGGACCCCCTTCGTCATAATTTATGGAGCGCGTATATGGAAGCCGTCTCGGTCAATTTTCTTGTAATTAATTTGTATGAATGAATTAATTAATATTAATTAATGAATATTAATCGATTAGGTAAATTATTTTGTATTTCCTTGTTTGGTTATCCTCCCTCATCTATATAAGGGGGAGGGGTTTATGTGTGAGTATCTTGGATGAATGAATTTTTAGGGTTGCTCCCTAAGTGTTTCTTCTCAACCCTTGCCTCCTCTCTCCCTCTCCTCCACCGGCCCTCTCTCGCCGGATTCCTCTATGGATAACCGTATCAGAGACCCTTCTATATGGCAAACATACTAAAAGGCAAAACACCTAATTAATTAAAAATACAATATTATCATTAAGTGACTGCCATTGAGAACCTCTCGTGAGGTGTAGCTGATTGTTTGAGCACACATATTCTTGTCCATCAGGGCTTACAAAAGTGTGCATAATCTGAATTTATATACATTTGAATTACCATATAGAATTAATATGTAGAAGGCGTGCAACTTTATGCATTCCATTTGGTGAGAACATCTGTACTTTTTTTATGTCAAACATAATTCCTTCCATTAGTTCTAAATGTTATACTTTGTTAGATATTATTTGTTAACTACCTCTATTTTGCTCCATGTTATGGTGTTAGCCAGCAAACATTTATGATTTGTCTTCATCCTTTTGTTGTATTTTAAATTATGGACCACCTGGATGGGATCACATACTAAATCTTTAACTTTACAGACGTCAATTACTTGAAGGATGCCAGTCTAACTCAACAAGTAAACTTGTTTTTCCTTCTTTTCTCTCTGGTTTTTTATTTGGTTATAATACATTTTTTTTTCTGATTCTACATAACTATTTTTTGCAGGTTAAAATTGAAACGTCATCAGATGCTACTAAGTAAGAATATTTCTCAAACTCACATTTTTGGTACATTTTGATTGCTAGTTGTTTGAATATCACGAGTTTGTGGTCAGGAATGAATTGCTCCGGGCTATGAACATAAGACTCACTGCATTGAAGGAAGAGTTAGCTACTAATTTCAATCTTGCAGCTGGCACGGCTTGCGGTATCGACCAAATTTCTGATTTAGCATCATTTGCCCAGCATTTTGGAGCAATGGAATTAAGGTAATTTTCTAATGTAAGTAATCAACATCAGCATTAGTAGCCTTATGCCAGTTTGTTAGGGTCTGCCTTATGAATTCTCATGCTCCATTATTCCTATTACTTGAGTTATCCTTTTTTATGCAAATCTTTTGTTAACCTTTTTATGCAAATTTTTTGTTAACCTTTTTATGCAAATCTTTTGTATGTTCTAGTCATGTGAACTTTTGGTTTATTGGGTTTCTGATGTAATCTGCATCTCATCAGGAGACATCGACACACTCTAGTGTCACTTTACTTAACAACTACTTATTATTGTTAATTTATGTATTTTCTTTGTTTGTTGTTCCGTATTTTTAGTCCTTGCATTTTATTTACCACATGCTATTCTATGTCCGACGTGCATTAATATTTGGGTGTTCATAGTTTGCATGTTGAAGGAGGCTTATTGGACTAATCGACCAACCGGATCTTAAATAAATAAATCCTACAATATTACATTCCTAGGAAAGAAATGCAAACAAATCAGTATCACATTAATAAAGATTCTCCAAATTATTTTCTTACTTGAAATTGAATGAGTTTCTCTTTCTCTTGTCCCACCTCAATCTCCGCAAGGATGACATATCTTGTTATCTGAATGATTTACGATATTCCATTAAAGTTCAGTTAAGGTTACACGACTATAGGGATTTAGGAGAATTATTCAGTCGGTACATCGTGTAAAGGCACTACATAAGAGAAATCTGCGATGAGATCTACTCACAGATACACATCCACTCATATGCCCGTTCTCACCTCTAGGTCCTCGGAATCCTCTAATCCGACCTTACCTGCGAGCACTTTTACTTTTCCTCCTGCTACCATAGGGCCAAGGAACAGTTGTAAAATGTTATTTTAAAGTCGTCGAAGTCGTTTTCTGTTTTCATCCCAGGTTGGGGGTAGTTGAGTCTTTTCTCTTATTTTAGATTTTCCCTTACTCAAGTGTATGTATGAGTAAGGGACCTTATTTTGATATAACAAATTATTTTCTCTCCAGTTGGTATTAGAGCAATTCCGTGCCCTAGCCTCTCGTTCCGTCGCTACTTCCGCCTGACCACTTTCGCCTTTTCCTGCTCTGATCGAACACGCCGCCTCTCCTCGCCGTCACTACTCCTCTAATCGAATACATCGTCGTCGCTACTCCATCACTGTCGCAACCATCACGATGTCGGGCAGCATTCTTGCCGGCTGCTAAGAGGAACGCTGCCGCCGTTCCTCCATGAAGCAGCCCTCCGACGCTCCTCCATGAAAATCGAGGTCTACCCTGTCGTCTAGCTTCTACAGTGCCTCTGTCTTGCAGCCATCCTGCTGCACCGTGCCGTTGCCTTGTTGCTATTTTACTGCCATCCCGCTGCACCGTGCCGCAGTCGTCCTTCTATATCTGTCGTGCCGCTGCTCTGCCGTGTATACATATTTATTTCTGTTGGTTTTTTCTGTTGTGCCATGCCGCTGCCCTGCTCCCTGCTTCTTGAGACAAGTTGATCCACTGCTTGCTCTTGTGTCGATATGGGTGAACCCGATTCATCGGTTTCTTCTTCGTGCGTGATACAACCTTCGATGGTTGAGCCTCAGCGGCCCCATGGCCACTCTAGCTTCTTGAAGATTACCGCGGTTCCTCTGGATGACACAAATTACCTTGAATGGTCTCGTGCTGCTCAACATGTCATCCGTAGCCAACATATGTTTGGCTATATCGATGGGACGATTACGGAGCCCCCATGTCTGATCGCTCCTGGAAGCGCTGAGATTCTGACAACTCTCTAGTGGTGTCCCGGCTCCTGCATTCGATGTCGCCTAAGGTCTATCAGAGCTATATGCTGATGGACTCAGCTTTCGAGATCTGGACTCATGCTCGTGAAACATACTCTCAGATTAGCAGCTCCACCTTGGTTTATGAGCTCACTCGCCGCATTTTGGAGTTGCGTCAAGGATCGATGACTGTTTCATCATTCTTCTCGGAGTTTGAGCACCTATATCAAGAACTGGACTATTTTGCACATTTCACTCCAGCGTGTACAACGGATGCCGTTCTGTTAAAGCAATGAGAGGACCGCTTCCGTCTTCATGTCTTCTTGATGAGATTGAATATGGAATTTGATATGGTTCGGACACACGCTCTCCACCGTTCTCCTCTTCCCTCTCTTCGGGAGGCGTTCAACATGGTTCTGGGTGACGAAGACCGTCACAAGTCTCTCAGTGTTATGGCTCCTCCAGATCGTTCTGCCCTGACGAGTGTTGGCCGTGGTCTCATTCGTACTCCTGCATCTTCGGTGTCTATCTGCGATTACTGTGGTCGAAGGGGACACGCTCGAGAGGCATGTTTCAAACTTTATTCGCATCTGGTACCTTCTGGCCGTGGTCGTGGTCGTGGTCGGGGTCGTGGACCTGGCCGTGGGGGCCATAAACATAGTGACTACCGTTCTCATGACGCTGCTTACACCACTGATGTCTATGATGAGTCCCAGTCTTCGACTTCCTTCTCTCTTACAGCACATGAGTTAGATGCTTTTCACCGCCTGCATCACTCTCAGCCCGATCCGGTCACTGGAAGCTCTACTTTTCTAGTGCTCATGCTGCCACCACCTCACCTTGTGAATGGGTGCTCAATTCCAGTGCCACTCACCACATGACTAAGTCTTCCTCAGGTTTTCTCTCTTATACTCCTTTGTCTGGTAAGGAGAAAGTTGTTTCTGCTAACGGCTCGTCCTCCATTGCGGGCAAAGACAACATCTCTTGTTCTCCATGCATATCTCTTTCCTCCGTTCTTCATGTTCTTTCCTTTCCTCGCAATTTACTTTTCGTCAGCAACCTTACAAAATGCCTTAATTGCTCCGTAACATTCTTTCCCGATTCTTGTGTTTTTCAGGAACTGAGTACGAAGCAGAACATTGGCAGTGGTAGGTGCAGTTGCGTCTTGTACTACCTGGACACTCATCCTCTTTCTCAGCCCCTTTCCAGTTCTACTGTTACTGCAAAAGATGTTCTCCGCTGCCATTTGCGTTTAGGACATCCGTCCTCCGTCTACCTGTAAAAATTATTTCCCGTTTTTTTATCTTTTCTTCAGAACTTTTCATGTGATGTTTGTGATCAATCTAAACATGTGCGACAGACCTCTTCACATCTTTCTTTTTCTAGTAGCACTCCATTTGATGTTATACATTCTGATGTTTAGGGGCCGTCCCCCGTTGCATCGTTAACTGGTTTTCGTTGGTTCGTCACATTTATTGATTGTTTCTCGCGTACTACGTAGGTTTATTTGTTGAAAAAGAAAAGTGATGTTTTTCCTTGTTTTCAAGTCCTTCATAAAATGGTGCAAACTCAGTTTAATGCCTCTATCCGTGTTTTTCGAAGTGATAATGGAGGGGAGTATGATGATCGTGGTTCCTTTGAAGCTTATGTTGGTTACATTGGAAAATGTGTACCAGATTTGGAGAAGACTCACCTAACTTAATGATATTCATCAAGGTGTATTTGATGTTGTGTTGAGTTTGAATGTGCAGGTTAAGGAAATGCAGAAAAAATTTCTAAGTACAAGTGTCGACACTTGGGAAAGGCTGTGTCGACACTTGAGAAGAATTGTGTCGACACTTGGGAAAGGCTGTGTCGACACCAGAAGCCAGATTGTGTCGACACACAAGACTTGTGTCGACACACAAAAAATCTGTCGACAACAACTGTGTCGACACACAAGACTTGTGTTGACATATTCCAGAATTCTGTCGACAACAACTGTGTCGACACACAGGATTTGTGTCGACACACACCAGAATTCTGTCGACACCAACTTTGTCGAGACTAGAAGTTATTGTGTCGACACACAGGACTTGTGTCGACACATGCCACTGAAGCTGTGTCAAGAAGTTACAGAGAAGCTGTGTCGACATTATGAAAGCTGTGTCGACATCATCAAGAGTTGTGTCGACACATGGACTATTGTGTCGACATTGTGAGAGCTGTATCGACATCATCAAGAGTTATGTCGATACATGATCTATTTGTGTCGACACATTTGAAGTATTGTCTCGACACATTTGAAGTATTGTCTCGACACTTTGCTGCTGAGACAAAGTACAATGAAGTTACTGGAGACTTGACAGCTGTCATAACTGACAATGCTGTTGTATCTGTCAGAGCTGTCAGAAGGCCGTTAGGAACCGGATCAGCCGGTAACCTCGGATGGAGCCTATATAAAGACATGTTCTATCATCAAAGAACAACAATGAAGAACTAAGAAGAAGAAGAGAAGTTTTCATCCAGAAATCAACAAGGGCAGATCCTGAACGAGTCTGTAAGAAGAATTCAGATTAAATTCTGAATAGAAGAAGGAAGCTGGATTGAGGATCATCTCCAACTTCAAGAAGATCAACCTTACTTTGTTCAGATTCAAGAAGATTTGAAGAAGCTAAGACAGGTTGATTCTAAAGTTATCAGATCTTTCAAGAATTGACGAAGAAACCTTCTACCCATTCTCTTTCTACCTGGGTGAAGGATTTACTCTTGTTATAATCAATTTCTCTGCAGGATCTTAAAAAGATCTAAGTGTAGGAGAGTTATCTCTATGAGTTGTAAGCCTAAATCTATAAAGGCTGAGGTAGGGCTGAGTGCCTGAGGTAAAAGATTAATTTCTCTGAGTTTTAGGCCTGTTGAAGGGGCTGAGGTAAGACTGAGTGCCTGAGGTAGGAGATTAATTTCTCTGAGTTGTAGGCATGTTGAAGAAGTTGAGGTAGAGCTTAATTGCCTGAGTTGTAGGAGTGTGGACTCATTCTGAGGTAGGATTCTCTGGGAGGATCTGAGTTGTAGGACTTGCTGAAGTCTGAGCTGTAGGGACCTTTCAAGATTCTGAGTTGTAAGATCTGCGGATCTGAGAAGAAAGAAGGGAGTTAGGCCGAATCTAGTATAATACTAGATAGACGAAGGGGGAAAGTGGATGTACCCATCACTTGGGGAACCACTATAAATCTGTGTGCACTCTGTGATTGGCTGTGATTTCTTTTATACTGTGTTGTGTTAATTGCTGAATAATCTGTGTTAGCAGTAAAAATATTGTCTGCCTTGAGGAAAAAGAATTGAACCTATTCACCCCCGCTCTAGGTGTTTAGGATATCTTGAAAACTAATTCTTTCAAGTGGTATCAGAGGGAGGTTACTGTTCTTGAAAACCAATTATCTCACCTCTCATGGTATCATCCACCAGAAAACTTGTGCTTACACATCTACTCAGAACGGAGTGGCCGAACGGAAAAATCGGTACCTCCTCGAGGTTACTCGCTGTCTCCTATTGACGATGCACCTCCCTAAACCCTATTGGGGTGATGCGGTGCTTACAGCTGCACACCTTATCAACTGTCTTCCTTCCCGTGTCCTCTCCTTTACTACTCCTCTAGCCCGTCTCTCCACCTCTGGCGTGGTTCATACTTCCCATTTGTCACCCTGTGTATTTGGGTGTGTCTGTTACGCGCATGTGCACCAACCTCAACGTGACAAACTTGATCCTCAAGCTCAACGTTGTGTCTTCCTGAGCTATTCTTCTACCACCAAAGGATATCGCTGTTATCACCCCCCTCCCGACGCATGTTCTGTACCATGGATGTTACCTTCCGTGAGGGGGAGTCCTACTTTCCGTCCTCGAACAATGTTTTTCGTCAGGGGGAGAGTAGTACTAGTGATGTAGATGTTACTACTATCCCTTTTCCTCTTCTACCGTCCATCTCCTCCATTCCTTCCCCTCATTCCACTCTGGTACCCATAACTCCTCATGTCCTGATACCGGACTCATCTACTACGATTTCTCCTTTTCCCCATGTATACCACCGTCATTCAGGTACACAGGTCACCACAACTCCACCTCTACCAGTGCCGACTTCAGACTCAAATTCTGATGATGCTGATCTGTATATTCCTCTTGCTTTTCTAAAGAAGGGTAAAACTACTTGTACGCAACATCCGATTTCTAATCATGTGTCTTATCATCATCTTACTCCGATTCATCAGACTTTTGTTTCATCCATTTCTCTAGTTGTTATTCCTAAGACATGACAAGAAGCTTTGGAGATACCTGCTTGGACACAGGCTATGCGAGATGAGATGTCCGCCTTGGACAAAAATCATATGTGGGATATCTCCGCTCTCCCTTCAGGAAAGAAAACTATAGGTTCCCGGTGGGCCTTCTCTGTTAAGCAGAACCAAGATGACAAGGTGGAACGGTACAAAACGCGTCTTGTCGCTCAAGGATACACCCAAACTCAAAGAGTTGATTATCAAGAGACTTTTGCTCCTGTAGAAAAGATGGACTCTATTCGGGTTTTTTTATCATGTGCAGCTTGCCTCGACTGGGAATTTCATCAAATGGACGTGAAAAATGTGTCTCTCCATGGTGAGTTTGAGGAGGAGGTGTACATGAAATTCCCTCATGGTTTTGTGAAGAAAGGAGCTGAAGGGCTTGTCTGCCGCCTAAGGAAATCCTTATATGACCTGAAGCAATCTCCAAGGGCCTGGTTTGGAAGATTTCTCACAACATTGCTCAAGTTTGGATACATGCAAGCTCAATCTGATCATACCATGTTTATCCGGAGAAATGATCAACGTGTTGTGATTCTCATTGTCTACGTGGTTGAAATCGTGATTACTGGAAATGATACAAAGGGGATTGCCAATCTCAAGACTTTCCTATCTGCTGAATTTGAAGTGAAGGGAGATTACGGTATTTCCTGAGTATCGAAGTGGTTAGATCTGAGCGAGGTATTTTTATATCCCAACGGAAGTACATATTGGATCTTCTAAAGGAAACTGGTATGCTTGATTGTGTTCCTGCGAACACCCCTATGAAGGAAAATCACAAGATTGATGAAGATGGTGTTGATGATCACACAGATGTATCACGGTATCAAAGATTGGTCGAAAAACTTATATATCCATCTCACACACACCCCGACAGTACGTATGCAGTTGATATTCTTAGCAGATATATGCATTATCCTAGAATCAGACATCAAGAAGCGACATATCGTGTACTGCGGTATAAAGAAAGCTCCTGGTCACGACCTCTTATTTACTAAGAACAACAACCTAGAGATTGAAATTTTTACTGACGCTGATTAGGCTGGTTGCCAGGATGACAGAAAGTCCACAACATGATATAATTCCTTTGTTGGTGGCAACCTCGTAACGTGGCAGAGCAAGAAACAAAATGTGGTGGCAAAGTCAAGTGCAGAGGCAAGATATCGTGCCATGTCCCAAGGTTTATGTGAGGGATTGTGGCTGCGTACTGTGTTACAGGGTCTGAATTTCTCTGTGACAACCCCTTTCTCCTTATTATGTGACAATAAGACAATCATTAATATTGCTCATAACCCGCTCCAACATGACATGTCAAAGCATGTTGAAGTGGATCGACACTTTATTAAAGATCGCTTGGATAAGAAAACAGTTGTTACTCCATTTATTTGTTCATTCCAGGGATCAACTGACTGATATGTTCACCAAAAGCTTGGGGCGTGATGTGTTTACCGATGATATTTAAAAGCTTGAGATGACTGATATCTTTCGTCCAACTTGAGGGAGAGAGTTGTAAACTGTTATTTTCAAGTCGTCCTTGTCGTTTTCTGTTTTCACCCCAGGTTGAGGTAGTTGAGTCTTTTCCCTTGTTTTAGATTTACCCTTACTAAAGTATATGTATGAGTAAAGGACCTTATTTTGATACAACAAATTATTTTCTCTGCACTGGAACTTGTAGGGGCTAGGCCACATTTTTGGTGTATTTAGATGTTTTAAATGTATGGAACCAATCCTGAAGTCTCCCGAGTGCCCCCGACACCCCTTTGTTGCTTTCATCGATTCTGAGAGTGGACAAGAGCCTGAGTATGAAGTCTTCCTTATCAACTCCCCAGTATCTAAACCAACAAAGAAGCAACTAGAGGTCGAAGGAGTGCAACTTGATCAATTAAATTAGTTCATGTTCTCTATCATAACTTATTGACTCCTAGAGCTCCCAATGACGATAAGTGGTTGAGAAACAATATCTTTCGTATGACCGCACACAGTCACAGGCAATTTTGTTTCATTTTTATTTATAGTCGTAGTATGGATAATTTTATTTCCCAACGCATGACAGAGGAACTGAAATTGAAAACTTCAATCTTTAGGGAAACCTTACAGCCTATCTTGGGCCCACTAGCAATATGATAGTTCTTATCACCCACAGGGTTTTCTATAGGTAGCACTTGGGGCCACGAGCAATATGATAGTTCTTATCACCCACAGAGTTTTCTATAGGTAGCACATATTAGAATGATGTATGATATCACATCGTGACTACTGAAGTCTGTTACATCCTCTTATGATGACCATGACAGTACGATAGATACGTGTTACACGACAATGTAATGAACTCTCACTCATTTGAGTGCAATGAGCACAAGATTGTTCTTCTTTTCCAGAAGAATAGCCCGTGTAAAGGCCTACAAGAGATCTTCACATTTTTCTAGCCTTAGCACCCCACCTGCTATTTTGGTCATACCCTTTCCCTCTGCCATCATACTATTAACTAGATCAATGATCCAGGAGGAGATGAAGGCCATGTTATTAAGGACGAAAGATGCATCAAGACTCAAAAGGGTCTTGGAGCCTAGGCGCAAGGCTCAAGGAGCAGACGTGCGTCTGACGAAGGCAAAGTGCAACCACATCCATTTTAAATAATCAAAATCAAACATCATTTCGGCTTCTTGATCAAATTCTTCATCTAGTCTACAAATTAATCATTCATCACTATCTTTTATATCTCTTAAAAAATAGAATAAATGTGGTCACTTATATCATATCTAAGACTCAACGCACAATTATCTTTCACAAACATTAAAAAAATAAAACATTATTGAGTTCTTGCATTTTTTTCTTAATTTTTGAAGAAAAAATTTACAACAAAAAATTCACTAAAATGCGCATTTTATATTATAAAGGCGCAAATAAGGCGCATAAAGGCGCCAACCTCTGAGCCTGGTGAGACTGGAGGCTTAGGCGCGCCTTTAATAACATTGGATGAAGGATAATGATGTAGTTTGCATGCTTTCTCATAACGGTTCACCCCTCTATTAATAGATATCCCAAGCGTATTGTAAGATTATGCTAGGGGAGTTACCCTATCAACTCCTCGCAACGAGAGACATTCAACATTGAATTGACCTTATTCTTGGATTTAGTTTACCTCATTTACCCCATTATTGCACGAGTCTGAAAGAGCATGAGGAGCTTCATGGAAAAGTGACTGATCTTATTTCAAAGGGTCATATTAAGGAGAGCATGAGACTATTCTTGCATTATTAGTTCCTAAGAAAGATGGGATTTGACGCATGCGTGTCGATAGTCGAGCGTTCAATTAAATCACCATCAACTACCACTTTAATATCTCGCGATTGGACGGTATGCTTGACATGCTTAATGAATCATGTATTTTCTCAAAGATTGATTTGATGAATGATTATCACCATATTCGTATTCTCCCTGAGGACGACTGCTTTAAAATGAAAGAGGGTTTATACAAGTGGTTGGTGATGCCTTTTGACATTTCTAATGCACTTAGTACATTTATGAGGTTGAGGAATCAAGTATTCAAGCGATTCATTTGAGTCTGTGTAGTGGTCCATTTTGACTATATTATTATTTATAGTACTGTCCCCGGTCAACACTTCATTCATCTTAGAGATGCCTTAGAAATCATAAGATAAAAATAAATTTTATGCAAATTTGAAAAAAATTCACATTTATGACAGATAACCTAATCATTCTAGAATATATCAAATCATAACCTAGTCCTAGAGCGATTATTGGGGTTCGATTTCGTGGGTTGACATTTTTTGTGTCAATTTATTTGGAATTTTAGTACCCTTGTTGCTCCCGTTACTGACTGTTTAAAAATGAGAAATTCATTTGGATTGAAAATGCCGCATGAGCCTTTCAGTTGGTGAAAGAGAGACTTACTAGGTACCTATTTTAGCATTGCCTGATTTTGACAAAAATTGTGAGGTTGATTGTGATGCACATGCTTGTACACCCTACTACTTATACCCGAGAGGCCTTGGGATGAAATCCCAATTTATTTAGTCGTTGGGATTCCTCCTAAGAGAAAAGTATATTCCAATTTTGTCGTGGTAGAACATTCTTTGAGATGACACACTTCATACATTGTAAATAAAATATACAATTCTGCACACTTTACTATACCTTTTTTTATGGAAGCTGTAAGATTGCATAGGATTACTAAATCGATCATTTCTGATAGGAATACACATTTTATGGGGTATTTTTGGAGAACCCTTTACAGAATGCTGTGAACTAAACTCGAGTTTAGTAGCGCATATCATCCTTAGATAGATGAGCAAACTAAAGTTAATCAAAATTTGTGAGAATTTCTTAGGTGTTTGATCCGGGAGAATCTGAAACAATGAGATCTTGTAATTCTACAGGTAGAATTCACATTTAATAATTTTAAAAATTGTTCAACCAAAAAATCTCCTTTTGAAATCGTTTTTAGGTTTCCTATTCTACACCTTCTTGATCTTTATTCCTCGGTATCACCCGAACGCATCTCCTTTGATGTTCAAACACAGTTGATCTCAAAGAATTGTATAGGAATACAACAACACTCAATCCTTTATCCCACCATAGTGGGGTCAGCTATATGGATCATTTGTTTCCATTGCGCCTTATCTTTAGTCATAATCTCACTAATGCCTAAGTACATCATGTCTTTCCTTATAGTTTTTTTCCGAGTCTTTTTTGGCCTACCCCTCCCTCGTTTAACTTGTCTGGTAGCTGAGTTTTCACAACACCTAACATGTGTCTCTAAAGGTCTCCTTTGTACGCATCTAACTCATCTTAGTTGAGCATCTCACATCTTCTCTACAATTGGTGCCACTAATGTCTTATCCTTGATACATATATCTCTAATAAATTACGAGCAACTTCTGAATATTCCAAATCCATGGCTGATCTCCATCATCAGTTGTATTTTTTTGAAGGAGATAGGGTGTTTGCTATTTCAGGCATCAAAAGATTTACTCAAGATACATATTATAAGCTATAACAAAGGATGTTTGATCCATTTGAAGTTCAGAAACGGCTGAATGGAAACGCCAATCCCTTAGATCTCCTCGCTGAGTTCGATGCCTTTTTGATATTCAGCGATGCTGATCTCACCCCTTCTGTTGAGACCCTCCCTCCGCCATCTCACACCCACCCACAACAGGCGTAGATATCCTACCCAGTTTCGAGCTAGTACCTATACCCATTATAGAGGAGGTCGATCAGGTCCTCAACGTTCTAGAGTTCCAAACTCACCACGAAACCTATTGACAATGCTTGGTTTCCTGGAGAGGGCGCGACATTACAGATAGTACATGAATTAACACATTAGAACTACAACGACGACGCCCAGATCTTACGATTGCCACGATGCCATCCATTGCTAGTTCTCGAGAGGGTCAAGTTTGACCAATCTCGGAGAAATTGATGAGACCCGTGTCTCGTCAGGAGACACCGACACACTCTATTGTCACTTTACTTATCAACTACTTATTTTTGCTACTATACGCTTTTTGTTTATTTGTTGTTTCATATTTTTAATCCTCGCATTTTCTTTACCGCATGTCATTTTATGTTTGACGTGCATCGTTTTTCGGGTGCGTATAGTTTCTATATTGAAGCCGACTTATTGGATCAACTGACCAACAAGATCTTAAATAAATAAGTCTGATATTGGATAGCTAGAAAAGAAAGACAAACCAACAATTAAATTAGTATCACGTTAATTACCAATTTATTATCTTAAAATCTAATGATATTATATGGAAGGTTCTTAATAAGGAGCCTCCAAAAATTTTGTTTATTAAAGGACCCCTCACGTTGTCATACGACAACAACGCATAAAAAATCCAGAGGAATGACTCTTTGTCGTCTCCTGGTTAGGCGCAGGAACGTGCCCCGATTCCCCAGTCCTCCCCCTTTGCTCGGATCCCTCGACGAGCAGCTCCCATGCAAATATGCGATCGAGTCCGGTGGCACACTTGTTCACAACGACCTCTCTTCCGAGCACGCGCTCTCGACGCCTCCACCAATCGGCTCCTCTGCCTTATCTCCCTCCGCCAATCATCCCCTCTTCCAAATCTCCCTTTACCAATCAACCCCTCTGTCGAGCCCTCTTCACCAAACAACCCCTCTCTTGAGTTCTTTCTAGCCTGCGGCCTTCTCATTGTCATCCCGTTCCTTTCCCATGACCCCTCTACCACGACCTCACGTCGGCACTCTATTCACTTCACGCGAATCTTGATTGATTCATGGACTGTACGGCTGTAAGTCCATAATCGTCTTTGCTTCGTCACCTCGTCGTATGCTACCTCTGCATACCGATAACTTGTCCGGCTCTCATCAATGCTCCTACCGTGATTGGACTGTCGTGGATCTGCTACTGCTGCTTGCTGCTGGACGTTGATTCATTATTTCTTGGATATATCCCACACCTCTCTCACGACTCTTACTTTATTATAGTATTATTCATGTGAAATTACTGTGCTGAGTTTGTTCAAGTTTCCTCTTTAGCGAATATTGTCGTTATTTGGGATAAATTGTGTTATGCATTTTGTGCCTGTTGGAATGATTAACCCTCACACGTTTCACCCTGTGAACGTATTTATGGGATAAATCGACTGTTAATTTTATGAACATTTATCTATTGTGAAATTTACTGCGTAAAGAATTCCTAGTTGGACCAATGTCCTCAGCATTGGGTTTGAAATTCAGTTTACATTAGTTTCCCTTCCTATTTTTTCTTAATTAATTTTTTCTAATCTTTGGTGCATCTTTTGTCCTTCTATGCGCTAATAATCTAATCAACAATATTAGCTTCAATAGGCGCCGTTTCCATTACTTATTAATAAGATTTATTTTTTAATGAATTGTTTCTCTTTTCTAAACTTTATCATTGACTTAGGCTCCATTTGTCTGGGATTTTTTAGAGTTGTGCACTGCAATTTTTGAATTGTTGAAACAAACGGGAATTTAATAGCCCACTTCTCCCACCGCCCACCACCATTTTCCATTTTGGAGTCTTTTCCCGCATCTGCCTGCTAGGCACAACACACTGCCGCTTTTCCCACAACTTGGATCTCGCTTCAGGAGGGACAGAGCTCCTTGTGTTACTTTTGTTGACATTAATCCATTCATTCCCCTAATCTTGCCTCCGTGTACTGCTCCGCAGTCGTCTTCTTCAACACATCTTGGATCTCTCTTCAGGCCCGGACCGCTGTTCTTGGCCTCGCCGTAGAAGAGCGTGTTCAGGTGAATTCGGCACGGACGGAGGAGGAAGCTTAGCTAGCGGAGGAGGTAGCTAAACGATCGCAGGAACTGATCAAGGGAGTGGCCAAATTCTCCCAGGAGTTCGTCTTTGAGAGAGCAGGAGAGGGTCGACAGTTTCACCTCTCCCTTCTTCGCCAGAGGAGGCATGAGAGGGCTCGCTGAGAAGAGAGGAATGAGAGGAAGATGAGTTGTTAATTACATATTCGGCTGTGCATGAATAAATCAGATTAGATTTAAATTTGTTATTGATTTTTTTAATGACATATTCTATAACCGAACTATAAATTAATATATAAATATTTCAATATAAAAAATCATCCATCACACAACCATTCTGTCAAACAGATTAACCTACTTCTCTGTTCAAACAACACTGAAAAGCAGATTTTTCACTATTTTCTCACCACTCTATAAATCAGTTGGTTTTTTCACCACCTTGCAAACCAGCTGCTTCTCTAGTCGCTGCAGTTGAGTCAAACAGAGCCTTAGTAATTCCTGTCATACAAAACAAGTAGTTTGAGAGATTTCTTATCCCCCCAAAATCAATTTATTTATAACTAGCAATCATGGCACGACACACAAGCAAAACATGTTCACCATTGCTGCACTCTCAAATGCTGTCCCTTCAAAATTTTCTCCAGTTTTGAATCACAGAGGGAACACATGTGCTCTCCATTTCGCTGGAACGTCCTCACCACATTAATACAAAGCTGCTTTGCTAGTTATAATTTAGGTATACTTTTTTATAAACATCAAAAGAACGGCATAAGGGTTGACCCCACAAAATGGCATTACATTTTAAGTCTTATAATTGTGTGTGTGTAGATAACTAGTCTAATAATAATTTTATAATATTGATCTTTTTTATGTCTTAAATTTAGATCTAATTTCATAATGTTTTCATCAACAATGTCCGTTCAATCCTTAATGTATCCTCTATTCTGCATCTGTATTTATAGAAGGCTGACCATTTCAATATTCATGCACATCAATTACTTTGTTTTCTGGTCTCATCCACCTGATTTACTTTCCTATATTTCCCATGTTAATTATGTAATAGTTAATGAAAACTAAGTTTATTTTCTGTCAACTTTCTTCAGCAACTTATTGTTGAAGTTGTTGGAGTTCTGTCCCAATACCGTGCACTTTGACATTGCAATGAAACAGCAGACATCCTTGAATGATTCAGGTAATATCAACCAAACTGTTATAAGATCTTTTTCCACTTCGATTTGCAGGGGTGGCACAGAGTCATTGTTTGAGCTAGCTGGTCTCTAATGGAATAAAAATTTGATGTTTATTTCAACCATGTTTATTAATTTTGAAAACTTTTAATATTCAAAGGAGATTATATATATATACAAATACGTGTGTACACACACTAATAGAACCTGCACGGTCCATTGGACATTCGAAGTGTGAGGTGGATGCAGTACATTGGTCATTGCTCGATGTCCTTTTATGCAAAATTGTTGTTAGATGCACACTAAGGCTCCGTTTGGCACGGTGGTGGCGGTCGTAAACGTATGGGTTAAACCATAATTCGTTAAGGATCATCTAACAAACATCATTCGTTTGAACATAAAAGTGGATGAAGTTCCTTAGGTGTCCGTCATTCGTTAAGGATCACCTAACAAACATCATTCGCTTGAACATAAAACTGGATGAAGTTCCTTAGGTATGCGTTAACGAATGACAATTTAACCCCCATGTTCATGACCGCCACCACTGTGCCAAACATAGCCTAAATGGAATTGATCTCTACCACTGCACAATGCACACAGGGACTATGCATGCTCAGTTTGTATTTTAATATTAGGTCATTTTCATAATAGAAAGGCGATTGATTTTGATAAAAAATTATAATTTATTATGATGAATGGGATGTCTTTAACACATGCTAGGCATCACGTGATTTTGAATTTAAAAAATATTCCATAAATATAAAGAGGAGGTAGCTTGCATTTATAGCAATGCTAAGGGAATTCACACGTCATTAGGTACTGTCAATGTCATTAAGATTAGAGATTATAGGTGTACTTATGGGGAAATAGCAGTGCAATGTTGGAAAAACAGTCCAATCTAGTGGATTTTTTTAATATATTCGCAGATATATAATAAAAGTATTTTATATAGATTTATTTATCTATACTATATATACAAAAAAAAATGGGAGCGGTTGCGATTGCACGGTGTAACATGGTGAGCCTCGAAATCAATCTTGACCGTTCGTTCTCTACTGGGCAGATAAAAAAAGGACCATTTAGCGCACTGAGTAAATTGCTTACGCCGAATAGGCGCAACACAGGGCCTGCCGGCCCACGAAAACAGCAAGCCCGACAGCAAAAAATCAACTTATTAGTTCCTTTGTATGCAACTTATAACAACAATAATGTGTAGTTAGCCGATGTGGGGCTAAATGCCCAGTTTAAAAAACTAAAAATAAAAACTCCACATGTGGGGCTAAAGGTTATCCACTGACAGCTCTGGTTAGCCCGCCCGGTTGTGGTTAGTCCGCCAATTAATATGTTAATTTTCAAACCATGTTGCCCTCTCCTAATATTTAAACCCAACAAAATAAGCGTATCCCATGATGTGGGACTAAAAAAAATTGAAAACCAATTAAAAAACCCCGCCAATAAAATCCACGCATTTAGGGATTTGAAAAAATATTGAAAAAATTAAAATCCACGCGTTTACGGATTAGAAAAAATATTCTAACAATTAAAATCCACGCGTGCAACGTGCTCACGGTTTTTACTTTTTTTTTTAAATTTTGAATTTTAAAAATAAAGTACATGTCGAAAAAAATTACTACAACAACAACAACAGAACCCATATAGTCCCCAATCATTGGGGGTATGGGCGGGGGAAGATTAGAAACAGACCTAACCTTTGACACTATGCACAAAGTGACTTCTCTCAGAGGAGAAAGACCTAACCTTTGACAATAAATGCACAAAGTGACTGCTCACAGATACCACTGAAATAGTGACCCCCTATACCGTTACGTTTGCTACGGAATCATGCCCTCAAATCAAAGCCAAAGACATCAGAGATGGCAGACCTAAAAATCCATTTTGATTTATGTGCACATAACCATGCTTCCGGGGGCGGGCAAAGCCCGATGCTGCAACCCGAGTATTGTCGTGCAGGCACAGGGGTGGGGGGTGGGGTGCACTGTCACTCGTATATATATAAATATATAATAAAGTTGTTAGTGTATGCATTTAACATATAATGTATATACTTGTTCTGTAGATGTGCATATGTATGTTTGTGTGAAGGCACTATTTGTCTTTGAGTGTGTCATATATATATTGTATATACTTGTTCTATAGATGTGTATATGTATGTTTGTGTGAAGGCACTAGCTGTCTTTGTGTGTGTCATATATGTTGTATATACTTGTTCTGTAGGTGTGTGTGTGTGTGTTTCTCTTTCTATATATGTATGTATATATATATATATATATAGAGAGAGAGGAGTGACAGGCACGGGGCTCCGCCTCGACAGCCAACCGCCACAGTACCCCGATCGTGACAGTCATGGGGGGTCCCCCAGTGCCTCACGCAATAGTACCTCCGCCACGACAATTCCTCTGCCCATGCTCACCTTTTCTCTGGCGCATGGGCTTCACACGACAGCATTTGGGGGGACTTTCATTATGCAAATTATGTAAATGTCTGCACTTATCCATCCATGAAACGTGATCATGCATGAGAAATAAAAAAATATTAATAAAAATGAAATTTTAAAAGGGAAAATTAAGCTGAAATTTTAGTTAATTAGCTTGGGCTATCAAATTGATATTTTTATCCACCTGCCAAACCAAAGGAAAAAAGCACGGTCACTCTAATCCCATAATGACGGGCCCACTCCCATGATAAAATGACATTTATGGACAGTTATCTTGAAATTATTTTGAATTGAGAAATTGATTTAACTGTAATATAAGGGGTATAAATGGAAGAGACAATGTTGCACCAAAGGTTCTTCTTCCTTTATAGAATAACAAGCAGTCGTGCACGGGGACCCCGTGCGGGCAACATTCGTCGTGGGTGCGACATTTGTCAAGGGTGCGACATTTGTCGAGGGGGCGACATTTGGCTGAGGCGGCAACATTGGTCGTGGGTGCGACATTTGTCGAGGGGGCGGACATTTATCGTGGGGGCGACATTTATCTTGGGGGCGACATTTGTCATGGGAGCGACATTTGTTCTCAAAATCTACCGTCTGTCGAACAGGGTGGTTAAATCAGACTGAATCATTTTTTTCGTCTGCGAGTTGGGTGATCTTCGACAACAACTGTAAGAAGAGTTCTCAAAGTATAAGAAGAAATGACTAAAAAGACCACCCAAGATCCGGCCCAAACAAATAAAAAGAAGGGGAGAGCTCTTGGGTGGTCTTCAGACGCATCTAGGCGGGCTTCGCCCGCCTCCGCACGGGCTTTGCCCGTGCTATATGTGTCGTTGCGGGCTATGCCCGCAACATATACATATGAGTACTCAAAAAGACTGTAAAAAAATCTAAATCACGATTATATTTTTTTTTGTAAAAAACATACATTTTCACATACAAAACGTAATTTTTGTCTCTCCTCTCTAAATATAAGAAAATGACTAAAAAGACTCAAACAAATGAAAAGGAGAGTTGATTATATGAGGGGTGTTTAGGGAATAAATGTTACACCATTGTGGAGGGTATTTTGGGCATCCAAATGTTACACCATGACTCTTTTGCTCTTTGCTTATAGTATAAAGATATTGATATTGGATATGCATATACATCAATTTTTATAGGCACACACAAGTTTAGTTGACCTAATTATTAATGGTCTATTTTGGTTTGAGATGGTTAAAAGTCGAGCAATTATCAAGCTAGTTTGAGTTTTGACATAATTGCTAGCACTAATTTGATGCCAAACCTGTTGCAGTTGAACTTTCAACAGCCATTGTTTCCCCTGCCAAAGTTGCCCAAGCTGAGCGGCAGAACTCATCAGAGAGCCATGATTCCTTAGATTCAAGTGACCAGTCAAGTGACCTAGAAATCCCGCATGCTGAAAGAAGTCGACCCGTCGTAAGATCCACAACACCTAGAAGATCTGCTTCACCAATGCGCCGGATCCAGATAGCTAAATCGGGTTCTCGGAGATCTACTGCAGTCACCATTAAGAGCCTCAATTACTTTCCGGCCAGAGACAAATCTGTATCTATTGGAGATACTGATGCAAAAGTGAATTCAGATGACGAGCTGCAGTTTCAACCGAAGAAACCTGAACGTAATGTAGGTAGAATGAGTGTTCAAGATGCTATCAGTCTCTTTGAACGCAAACAGCAAGATGAAACTGGTGATATTGAAAAAAGAAAAACAGCAGATATATCTGTTAGTGCTAATAAATCCGTTTTGAGAAGATGGAGTGCTGGACTGGGTGGTTCCTTCAATTATTCATCACAAGAAAAAGCATCAGATTCTTGTCATCTGGTTCCTTCTAGTAACTTCCACCATGAAGCAGAGGAGAAAAAAGAAGATGAGGTTATAACCAGGTTTTCAAATTCTGAGAACGTTGAAGTTGTTAGTTCTACCGAATCTGTTGTTACTCCCAAAGTTATGGAGAGTAAAGAGAGTACATCAACAACTGAATGGAATCAGAGGCAGGAGGCAGAGTTAAATGAGATGCTTATGAAAATGATGGAGAGTAGCAAGCCTAGTAAATACAATGGTGCAGATATTGGAAAGGATTTGTTGTCCGATACATCTACAGATCAACGAGGGGGGTTTTATAGTCAATATAAAGAGAAACGAGATGAGAAACTTCGAGCTGAGAATGCTAGAAACCATACAGCAAAACAAGCACAATTGAAGGTGTTGCATGAGACATTGGAGAAGAGCAAAGCCGCAATGGCATCCAAAACCATCAAGGTTGCGGTAAAGCGAGAATCTGCAAACTTCTCTCAGAAACCGAGGAGAAATTCTTCTCCACCCGTCTTGATGAAGAAGGAAGCTTCTAAGCCAACTGGCGCGAAGAATGCTTCGCCGAAACTATCATCTCCAAGGACTGGGAGTTTGCCTTTAGGATCTTTGAAGAAAAATGGCGGAACATTGCCAACTAAAACCTCTCCTGTGGTTTCTTCTAATAGCATGCCCAGCCGAAGAAGACACCTGCCATTGACTTCGCCAACTCAGCCGAGCATTAGAACTGAGAAACTCCTCGAGCATATGAAAGTAAATAAGAGTGGTCATAGTGTCCAACTTGATACTAAGCCGAGCTTGAAACTACAAGAAGATAAACAAGTTAAATCAGTAGTAAAGAACAGCAAAATTGTGAAGCCAAGAAGTCCGTTATCTGTGGAAGATTGTGGTGCATTATCAAAACCAATTTTTTCGAACAAGCATGCAAAGAAGAGCACGGTAGTGCCAGTGGAATCAAAACCATTTTTGAGAAAAGGTGCTGGGGTTGCTCCTGGTATTGGACTTTCAGTTGCTAAAGCAAAGGATACTAGAGTTCAGAAATCGGACTGTTCTTCAAAAAACAGTGGAATTTTTGTCCAACACGAGGAAATTGAGTCTAATGCAGCACCAACTGTTGAGTTAATAGATGATTATGTTGAACCAACTACTGTGGGAGACAAAATTTTAGCAGCTTCATTTGATGATATTTTGTATAATGAAACCACAGAGAATGTAGATGGTTTAACAAAAATTGAGAATAGCACTGAGAACATGGCGGAACCACTGATTGCGGAGATCTGTTATGATGATGATTTAGGCATTTCCGCAGCTGCATGGGTGGAAACAGAACATGAGGAATATTCAATATCTTGCAACAATGGGGTGCAAGGACTTTCTCCTACAATTGCTCCAGTAGCATCATCAAGCTCGCGTGTACGCCATTCATTGTCTCAAATGCTGCAGGCTGAGAGTGGTGAACCTGAAATAATTGAATGGGGAAATGCTGAGAATCCGCCTTCATTGGTTTTTCAAAAGGACCCTCCAAAGGGGTTAAAGAGACTCTTAAAGATGGCCCGAAAGAGCAAAGGTGAGGGCAATTTAACAGGTTTGTCTAGCCCTTCAGTCTTCTCCGAAGGAGAGGAAGAACATGACTCCAAGAGTTCAGACACTTCGCTACAGAAAGCTTCCTTTCAAGGAAAGGGTTACGGGAAACCAAGAAGTATGGTTGGAGAAACTTTAGATGACAGGAATTATAGTAAGAAGGCCATCGACTATAGGGTGGTTCATGATGTTTTACCTGGTATGTCTCGTTTAGTTGAAAGATATTACATAGACATGTCTCGTTTAGTTGAAAGATATTACATAGACATGTCTCGTTTAGTTGAAAGATATTACATAGACATGTCTCGTTTAGTTGAAAGATATTACATAGACATGTCTCGTTTAGTTGAAAGATATTACATAGACATGCCTCGCTTAGTTGAAAGATATTACATAGACATGCCTCGCTTAGTTGAAAGATATTACATAGACACGTGAAAGATACTGCATAGACACGTCTCGTTTAGTTGAAAGATATTACATAGACACGTCTCGTTTAGTTGAAAATATTACATAGACATGTCTCGTTTAGTTGAAAGATACTACATAGACTTTTTTGAGACTTTAATATTGGTCTATCATAGAACAAACCTGGTAATTCTTATAAAATAGCATTCCTGGATATTAGGTAATTTTTTTAACATATTTTCCTTTTTGTAGAAGCACTAGGAATCAGCCTAATGTAAATGCCCACTTCTTGGCCATTAGGAGATTCCTCTCATGTATAGATTAGTCATACATCATGGTTTGGAGTTAAGATATCACTCTCCCTCCGATATGTATGTGTATAAATACTTGTATTTTAAGGGTTCATATATGAAGTATTACAACTACATAAGCTTCGTATCCACTTTCTCTATATAGTATCAGATCGTCCCAATTCTGAAAGTTATCCTCTCAACGATTGTGCTCTTGTGCTCTCCGTTTAATCAACCTTACTTTACAGAAAATCTGCCTCTCCCGTGGCCTGTTGGCTTGAGCTCCCAATGTTTGCCATGCTATTTTGAAGCTTGCGGTTCCATCGCTTGAGCTTTCCCAAAAATCCTTCTCCCACCTGCCGTTAAAATAAGCAACCACACTCCACCTTTTATAGACCAACCGCCTGCTGGTGTTTTCGCTAACCGCTCTAACTGAACTCGTCGACCTTGCCTCCCGCTGCTGTGCTCACTGTTTTCTCCCATAGTACCTAGCACCTCCTTTTCTCGTAGGATCCACTACCTTCTATCGCGCACGGATTCACCGATTACTCCTCCAACAGGACTTACCGCTCTCTCCAGGCGCTGAACTCACCAAGCTTGGTCCTCTAACACTCATCGATCTAGCTTACAAAATTTTGTTGAGACCTTTCTTCCATGACTCGCATCTTCTCATTTAGTGTTGCACTCGCCCCTGCATCATTCCAGGTTCGTTTAAATTTCCTCTTTCGCCCTCCAAAGCTCGTAGGTTCTTCTGCTTCAACTGCTCGCATGTGCTCGTGCTCTTGGAGCTCACTGCTTCCCGCTTTCAGGAACTTGTCGCTCCTTAATTCTTGTTCTCGCTGCCTCCTATTGCTCGGGCTCGCCGCTTGATCTCACATCTTGAGCTTGCTGAGCCAGTGCCCCTGGAGCTCTATTGCCCGAGCTCGCCACTTAAGCTCGCCAACACCCGCTTTCAATGCTAGCTTTTCGATTGCTGGACCCTGCAAATTGTGCTTGTAAGCCATCTATTTTCAGCCCTTGCCGATACTCACTTACCATGGTTGCCGACTCCTTCCTTTAAGTTCTCCCTGATAACATGGGGACGAATGCTGCCACCTCCACCATTTTGGCACTTGCTCCGATTTCTATCTCTGACGTCCATGACGAACTGCTAATTACCACTATCTCTCTCACTGAGAAGAAAAATGTTGTTGAGCGTATCCAATCGGTGCACTAAGTTCTCTAGATCAAAGGTCTTCTTTATTATCTGACTCGCAACAGACCTGTTGAGCATCCCAAGCAATGGCTTCAGGATGATGGTTGCGTACAAATATGGATTCCAAGCTCCATGGATAGTGAGCCCTATCGAGTGGCTATGTACTACTATATTGCCAAGGCCATGCAGATGAATTGAAGTCCGAACAAGATATATTTCAACACTTGTTCGATCTCTTTAAAGACCTTCAGACCATTGAATTAGGTTTAGACGGTGACCTGATCTCGTTTTAGGCACAATACAAGATTTTCGTCAAGGCTTGGATTCAACACCAATTACTGACTTTGGATTTTTCCTCTCAACGGGTTCAGAAGGAAGAAGTTTGGCATTGCGCTGATAATGATACAGTTACCACCGCACCTATATAGTGTTTGGGCAAACATCTTATCCTCTCCCATTATTCCCACTTTCTTCTATGTTTGATCATTTTTTTGAAGGTGAATCAACCCACTGAGGTCTTCTTGACTCCTGCTTTGCTTTACCACTCTGTTGAAGCTCGACCTCCATCTATTCGCTCTCGTGGAGGTCGTCATGGGTCTCGAGGAGGTAGTCGTGATGGCCGCACTCGTTCCAGGGGACATAGTCCTCTCCTGTGTACATAGTGAGGTCGGGAAAATCATAATACAAATGCATGTTACCAGAAACATGGCTTCCCGTGGCCGCTTCCTCACCATGCCTCTCCAGCACTGAATGCTCTCAGCATGTTCCAAATTGAAATTGTCACCCTGCGGGAGGAACTACGACAATTGTGGGAGCTGGTTACTTGAACTTCCGGTTCTGTAGCCTCTACCTCAAATGAAAGCATCTCTTGTTTTTGCCATATCTCCTCCTGGACAATGGACTTCAGTGTCTCAAATCACATTACTCAACAGAAACCTTCTCGGTACACGAATACTGTTAGTCCCAAATTTATCATTGTTGACAATGACGCTACCACCCCTATTTGCGGATCATGAGGTGTTCCTCTCATTGCGTCCATTTCTCTACGTTATGTATTTCATGTCTCTGACTCACAATTTAATATTTTCTATGTCAGTCAATTTACTTGTGATCACTTTTAACTCTTCTTTCTTTGTGGTGTAGGTTCAACGAATGCGGAGTATCATTGGTAAAGTCCGACTATCAAATAAGCCCTACATGACTCTGGACCTTCCCACCTCAGCATCATCCTCTATTACTTCTTTTGATTGACATCAACGCCTTGGCCATGCTCCTCTTCATATACTCCGAAAAGCTCTTCTTGGTTTTACGTTTTCTGAATTTACACGTGAATCTTTGTCTTTACGGGAAACAATATCGTTCTACCTTCTCTCCTAATTATGCTAGAAGCTTTGCTCCATTTGCTTTTGTTCATTCAGGTATTTTGGGTTCATGCATATTGCGAGTTTATCTGGATATCGTTATATTCTTATTTTAATTAATGATAATTCTAAAATGACATGAGTGTATTTACTATGTGGATGCTCTGAATTACTGCGTTGTTTTTGCTCATTCATCATTGAAATTGATACTCAATTTTCGAGCTCCATTAAAAATCTACAGATGATAATGCTTACAAATAAACTAGTCACAAATTTCAAGAAACTTGCAATATCTTGGTTATTATCTACCAAACATCATGTGCTTATACTCAACAACAAAACAATATGGCCGTGCGGTAGAATCGCCACCTCCTTGAGGTTGCCTGCTCCCTTATGTTTCAAATGCAGTTTCCCAAGAATTATTGATACTTTGCTATTACCACCGCGTGTTATTTAATTAATCGCATGCTCCGACCGTCCTAAACTTTAATATTATTCCCTTCTACATCATGTACTCTTCTCACCTCCCTTCCCTCCTCGTGTTTTCGTGTGTGTCTGTTTTTCCCATCATCTTGGCCCTCCTGTTGACAAGCTGACCGCTCGTGCTACAAAGTATATCTTTGTTGGGTACTCTTGCACATAGAAGGGCTATGCGTGCTAATCTACCATTGATAGAAAAACGGTCACATCCGTTGATGTCACATTCCTTGAGGATAACCATTCTACAGTTCTTCTCCTCAAGATAACTTTCCACTTGTTATCCAACATCCTTATGTCCCAATCAACCACACAATCAATACCTCCCCTGCTCCCAACACCACCTCCCGTGCACCAACCTCACCACCACCTCCTCCTCTCTATGCGTACACTCGTCATTGTCCTCGGTCTGATTCCTTGAGACAGTTTCCCTCTATTGGTGATGCTCTACAAACCCGCTCATCCAACACGACACCTACCCAGGATGTCGTCCCCTCTACAACTCATCCTCTCTACAACTCATCCTCTCTCATCATATCTCCTTTCACCGCTTATTTCCAGAACTTCACAGGTTTGTAACTTCCTTCTCTTCTATTTTCACCCCCACTTTTGTGCTTGAAGATTCCCAACATTCGGGGTGGCGAGCCAGGATGTATGACGAAATGGATGCCCTCTAAGACAATCGGACATGGGACATTGCCCCCCTTCCTTCTGGCCAATACCGTGTGAGATGTAAATGGGTCTTCAATGTCAAGCACCGTCCCGATAGGACTGTTGAGTGTCTTAAAGCTTGTCTTGTGTCACACAGTTTCACTTAACAATATGACATCAACTATGAATATGCGTGCTCTCCATTGTCATTGACAGTTGTATCAACTTGATATCAAGAATACATTTTTAATGTCGATTTAACAGACTGTCTATTACAACAACCTCTTGGTTATGAAACAATGAAGGAGTCTCTTGTCTGCTACCTCAGGAAATCTATCTATGGCCTCAAGCAGTCCCTGTGAGCTTGGTTGGACAAGTTTAGTCAGGTCTTTCGACATTTTGGATTCACTCGGAGCTTCACGAGCTTCTTATTATTTACATGTCATTGCCCCGTCGACACCATGATACTTCTTGCGTATGTTGATGATATTCTCATCACAGATAATGATGTAATATATCTATGATCAAAAAACACTTAACCTCACACTTTCAGACCAAAGATTTTGACTGCCTTCGATACTTCTTGGGTATTGAAGCAGCCCGTCGACCCGATGGACTTGTTTTGTCTCTATAGAAGTACTGTCTCGATCTTCTTTACAATGTAGTTTACTCTAATGCAAGCTTTCTGACACACCAATGGATGCCAACCACAAGATCCCATGCATCTGATTTTAATCTGCTTCTCTCCAATTCAGAGTACTATCATCACCGTATTGGCAAGCTTATTTATTTGTCTGTCACATGACCCGATATCTCACTTATTGTTGGCGTGGTTTGTTGCTTCTTGCATGTTCCTTGGATATCTCACCTCAAAGCTGTCGAGCGAATCCTTCGATATGGTGGTATCCAAAGAATGCTCCGAGACAAGGGCTTGTGTATAAGATCTCCTTTTCCACATCATTAATTCCCTATTTTGATACAAATTATATTAGCTCTCTGGATGATCATCGATCTATAAGTGATATTGCATATATTTTGGAGGACATATGACCACTTTCCAATATGATGGTATCCAAAGAATGCTCCGGGACAAAGGCTTGTGTATAAGCGCTCCTTTTCCATATCATTAATTCCCTATTTTGTTACAAATTATATCAGCTCTCTCGATGATCATCGATCTATAAGTGGTATTGCATTTATTTTGGAGGACATATGACCACTTGGCGGAGCCAGAAGCAAACAATGGTGGCACGTTCCTCTGTTGAAGCTTAGTGTTGTTCGATGATATGCTGTTTCTGAACTCACGTGGCTCCAATGTCTCCCTATTGATCTCAGTGTCAAGTTCCCCGCTCCGATCGTCCTCTATCGAGATAGTCAAGTTGTCATTCATATCAAAATTTAGTTTTTTATGAACAAACCAAACATATCAATGTCGATTGTCATTTCATATGCGAAAAGGTTTAACTTCACAAACTTTATTTATGACATATACTTGCTGCCAAACAAATCTTTGATATCCTCACCAAGGCCCTGCTTCACCCTCTATACCTATAGTTCTTTTCCAAGTTTGGCTCTTACTATCTGTATGCTCCTCAACTTATGTGTGGTGTTACTTGTATTTTGGAGGACCTATGGTCACTTGGTGGAGTAAGAAGCAGACGGCGGTGACACGTTCCTCTATGGAAACTGAGTATCGTTTGATGGCATCTGTATGTTCCTCAACTTACGTGTGGTGTTACTTATATTTTGGAGGACCTATGGTCGCTTGGTGGAGTAAGAAGCAGACGGCGGTGACATGTTACTCTGTGGAAACTGAGTTTCGTTCGATGACATCTGATGTTTATGAACTCATGTGACTGGAAAGTCTCCTTACTGATCTCGGTGTCAAGCTCCCCTTTCCGACCGTCTTCTACCGAGTCAAACTGCCATTCATATCACCGAGAATTTAGTTGTTCATGAAAAAATTAAGCATATGGAAGTCAATTTTCATTTCATCTGGGAAATTGTGAACTTCACAAACTTGATTTACAACATATATCTGTTGCCAAGCAAATCTCTGATATCCTCATCAAGGCCTTACCGTTCCCCCCTATACTGATAGTTTGTTTCCACCATGGCGCCTACTATCTCTATGCTCCAGTAAGTGGGGGGAGTGTAGAAGCACTATGAATAAGGCCATGCATAGGCCCACTTCTTGACCCATTAGTAAATTCCTCTCATGTATAGATTAGCCCCACATCTTAATTTGGTGTTAAGATATCACTCTTCCCTTATATATATTTATATATATAAATATCTATATGCACCCCAACGACAATACCCGACTCATAAAAAAATATATACATAAATATATATAAGCATTTATGGCCTGTTTGACGCACAGGAATTGACTTCGGATTGCAGAAAGCCAATTTAGTTGTTCGACGCACATGGAAAGGAGTGGCATTGGCTTTTGAAAAAAATCCAAGGGTTTTCATTTTCACACAAATTATGGCCCAAAAACTTACCTCTCGACCACAGTTTCGCTGATTTCTTGTTTTCTGTCTCTCGCTTGTCGACTGCGCAACCCCGATATTTTGACGGATTCCTGTGCCGATCTTCAGCCTCCAGGCATAGGATTCCTCCTTCTTCTTCCTATTTCCCTTCTTCCTCTTCCCTTTCCTCTTCCTCTCGCTCCCCCATTTTTTTTTCGCACGTCCATTTGTTGATCTACTTCCTCCATATGCTTTTCAAGGTTGTTTTGGGATTTGCCATTTTCCTCACATACAAGAAGCTTTTCCTTCTTCCTCTGAGGTAATTCCATGGCTGATGTTCTACCTTCTTCCTGTCCAGGGTTGAAGCTTTTCGCTGTCTTCCTATTTAATTTTTCAGATCTTCTTTTTTTAGATCTACTTCCTGCCCATAGAAGCTTCAGATCTATAGATTTCTGTGTTGATTATCCATTGTGTATTTTTAAGTAGAACAAAAATTTATCATCTTTAGAAATTTCAGATATGAAGAGTGGTGAGATCGAAAATTTCAATTTCAGAAAGTCAATTCTATCTTGCAGCCGAACATCTTTTACATATCAATTCCAATTTAGCTCACTGTATTCCATCCTGCAGCCGAACAACATAATTGGTTTTCTGCAAAAAATCAATTTTTGCAAATATTGGTTTTCTGACAAAAGTTAATTCCAGAAAGCCAATACCTGCACACCAAACGGACCCTTATAATATATATATATATATATATAAGGGTAAAACACCCTTTGGTGCAAAGGCAAAATTGGAAAGACCAATGATACACCAAAGGGTGTTTTTGCCTTATAGATAGTATATGTGTATATATATGAGCGACAGTGCACGGAGCCCCCCCCCCATGGCCCGCGCGACAGTACCTGGCCCACGGCTGGATTCGCCCGCCGGCAGTGGCCCTGCCAGCTCGCCGACGGACAACCCCGACTGGTTCGCCGGGGTCCGGCGAACCTGCCGGGAGGCGCCGGGCATGCCGCCGCCGGTGGCGGAGACCCAACCGTGAGGTTGCTGTAGGCATCGAGAGTCTTCATGATTTGGAAATGTGTTTTTTTCGGGAGTTTGGATGTTGGCAGACCACCCATCTTCAGATCCAACGACTGAACACCATCCTCAGGTGTTATACCGCATTACAGCGTGTTACACCGTGAAATCTGATTGGCTTCCTCTGAATCTTTGTATATATAGTGTATATATATATATATATATATATATATATATATATATATATATATATATATATAGACACACACACACAAATACCTATATTTTAAAGTAATAAAATTATTTTAGCTTCATATTCACTTTCTGTGCACTTTTAAATTGCCTATTTAGTAATCCTGGGAAAAAGCAATAGAAAGAGGAAAAAATAATAGATCATACTTGTAGTGGCCAAAATACACAATGGAGTAAAGGCTCCTTGGAGCTTTACTGCATGGCCCACAACAAGATGCACATCGTTTAGAAAACTGTAAAAATCACATAAAAATGAAAAATATACTAGTAAGTCCACTTCACATTTCTTGTTATCATCACAAGCTAATATCTTAACCTAGAAAAGTAGGCATACATTACTCTTTTTTCCACCTTTTGAAAAATTCTGAAACAGTATTTTACAGTTTTTGTGAGCAGATATAGTCCTAGCCACATTTTCCTCAAGTCAAATATTATTTATCAAACAACGACTCATCATTCTCAAAAGCCTCTTAAACCTATTGTTCCTATTTTCAGCAAAAAAAAGAAACAAATTACACGAGCCATTCACATAGCACCCACCATTCACCATAGGTGCCCACCATTTTTCTTCCCTGCACCCCACTATAAAAATAGTGCACTAAGTGTGCTTCTTAGTGTTTCACGGCACCATGACTTGCAACATTTTATGCTATTGATAAATATGGCAATGACTAAAAAGGAACTGTATAAATATGTCAGTCTACAAAAATTATTTGGTTTGGTGAGATGTTAGTTTGTGTCTATGGTTGCATATGAAAAAAAGGGCAGCTAGGTGCACAAAGTATTCCCGCGCAATGAGGATCCGGGAAATGGCCCCACCACAAGGGTGAAATGTAGGCAAACCTTACTTTGCATTTTTGCAAGAGGCTGCTTTCGGGACTCAAACCCATGGCCTCAAGGTCACACGACAACACCCTAAGTTGTTAAAGACGCGTCTCAGGTGTGTCTAAGGCTCCAGGTTCACCAGACTCAGATGATTGCGCCTTCATGTTCCGTTTTGCACCCTTGGAGTATAAAAGACACACCTAAGTGAAATTTCAGGTATATTTTTTTTTTCAAAATAAATAAAAAAATAATGTAAGAAATTAAATAATTTTTGCATGATGTAGTGTTTGTGAAACATAATCGAGCGTTTGACGAGGCGACCGAGTTGACGAAGGTCGTTGAGGGAGAGGAAATGAATGAGATCATAGTCCGAGCAAGCCCTTGAATACACTGATCTGTCCTGAACTGATTCCCACTCGAGCTATTGCTATTAAGAAAATCCAAACTTTCATCCCATATAAAGTACCCTGCCCCTCTCGCTTATATAAGTGAGAGCGACTTCGTATATGATCCTAGTGGACCGTATTGATTTTATTTTAAAGAGATATAAATAATAGTAATGAATGATTAGTGAGTAGAATAGATGAATAATCTGATTAGGAAGATGAACTGATGTTTAATGATAATTATTTAAAATGGATGTGATTGCGCCTTGTCTTCGTCAGGCGTGTGTCTACACCTTGAGCCTTGTGCCATATCCCGCATTATCGGGTTAAGCTAGAGCCCTTCACATATTTCTTGTTACATTGCCCTATACTCCGCTTCTGCGCTGGATCTTGCTATAATATTTTGTTTCTTACTTCGCCAGGTTATGAAATTCCCTCCAACAAATAAGCATTGTCTGATGGTAGACTTTCTGTCATCTTGACTTCCAGTCCAATCAACATTTTTATAAACTTCAGCTTCCAACTGTTTATTGCGGTAGAATAAAATTCCACGTATAGGAGAGTTCTTTAAGTATCGTAACACACGCATGACAGCTTTATGTTGTCTCAATCAGGGAGAATGCATGTATCTGCAAAGGATCCCTACAACACGCGTGATATCCGGACGAGTATTTAGGAGATAGATCAACCTTCCCACCAACCTTTGGTAGCTAGAGGAGTTCATCATCTCACCATCCTTGGTTTCATCATTCTTGCAATTTACTTCTATGGGGTATTAACAAAAGAACAACCTAACATCCATGTTTCTTCTAGAAGATCCATGACATATTTTATCTGAGAATTGAAGATATCACGATTAGAGCGAGCAACTTATATTCCTAAAAAAATACTTCAACCTTTCTAGATCTTTAACTTCAAACTCTTTATACATGCACGCCTTAAGACACATGATTTCTGCAACATCATTTCCCGTGATGGTGTCGTCGACATAAACAATGAGAATAACCACTTTCTGTGCTTTATTTTTCACGAAGAGGGTATGATCAGAGTGACCTTGTTTGTATTCCATTAAGGTCATGGTGTTCCAGAACTTCCCAAACCAAGCCTTGTGGGATAGCTTTAGACCGTAGAGAGATTTTTGAAGTTGACACTCTTCAAGATCACCATGTAAAAAACGTTCTTGACATCGAGTTGTTGAAATTCCCATCATAAGCATGCAACACATGATAAAATGACAGATGGAGTCCATCTTGGCAATAGGAGTAAACATTTCATGATAGTACACACCTGGAGTTTGAGTGTACCCTTGAGCAATTAACCTTCCTTTATATCTCTCAACAACCTCTTCTTGATTTTGTTTAATAGAGAACACCCATCGGGAACCAACAAACTTCTTCCCGACGAGGAGATGGGTAAGTGTCCAAGTCTAATTCTTCTCAAATGCCAACATCTCTTCCTCCATTGCCTCGCGCCACACATGTATCTATATTGTTTCCTGCCAAGTATTAAGAATGATAAAATGACATAGATGGAGTCCATCTTGGCAATAGGAGTAAACATTTCATGATAGTACACACCTGGAGTTTGAGTGTATCCTTGAGCAATTAACCTTCCTTTACTCTCAACAACCTCTTCTTGATTTTGTTTAACACAGAATACGCATCAGGAACCAACAAACTTCTTCCCAACGAGGAGATGGGTAAGTGTCCAAGTCTAATTCTTCTCAAATGCCAACATCTCTTCCTCCATTGCCTCGCGCCACACATGTATCTATATTGTTTCCTGCCAAGTATTAAGAATGCGAACAAAATCTAAAGAGGAGATAAAAGGTTTGTGTCTTTGCCAGATTTTGATAAGTGATATAATTAACAAGTGAGTATTTAACAGAGGTTGATTTTCGCTTCAGATGTATAAGGGGGGAGATGAAGCTCGTCATCAGAACTTGAGTTAGAAGAGCATACCTGCGATTTCATGATGGTCCACACCTAGAGTTTAAGTGTACCCTTGAGTAACCAGTCTTGCTTTATATCTCTCAAAAACCTCCTTTTGATTCTGTTCAATAGAGAACACTCATCGGGGAACCAACAAACTTCTTCTTGGCGGGGAGATGGGTAAGTGTCCAAGTCTAGTTCTTCTCCAATGTCAACATCTCTTCCTCCATTGCCTTACGCCACACATGTATCTTTCTTGTTGCCTGCCAGTATTAAGAATGCAATCAGAATCCAAAGAGGAGCTCCTCTAATGCTGAGACCCCAACTGTCACGATTAATACTGATCCGGACATTCACCGCTTGGTGGACGATCATTCTAATATTCATGCCCGAGGAGCTCCCTTATGAGCTTCCTCCCAAGAGGGACATCCAACACGTGGTTGACTTAGTTCCGGGGAATGTTTGCCCAACCTTCCCCATTACTGCATAAATTTCACTAAGCACGCTGAGCTGAAGAAACAAGTTGATGACCTTCAGAAGAATTTCATCTGTGAGAGTTTGAGTTTGTGAGCGACACCCGCCCTACTTACCCCAAGAAAGGACGAGAGTTGGCGCATGTGCTTCGATAGTCGAGCTATCAATAAAATCACAATGAAATATCGTTTTTCTATGTCCCACCTCGATGACCTCTTGGATGCGATGATCGATGCCCAAATATTTTTGAAGATCGACCTACGTAGTTAGTACCATCAAGATGAAAATGAGTTATATGAGTGGCTAGTCATTCCATTCAGGTTATCAAACGTGCCCAAGATGTTCATGAGAGTGATATCGCAAATTTTGCGGCCCTATATGGGCAAGTTCATTATTGTACTTTGATGTTATATTGATATTTAGCTAGGGCCGCACTGAGCACTTACATCTTCATTTAGTATTCTATCTCCTCGGGAAGGTGCATCTGTATGTCAATATGAAGAAGTGCTCCTTGTCTGTCTGTCCAATTCTTGTGGTATATTGTGTCCATATCCGGACATATCGTTTGGTCAAGTCCATTTGTAAGTGACCCCATTTTAACGAATATTCTTAAGGCTTAGAGGTTTTAGTTCGATTATGATTCCCTCACGAGCAGCCTCCGTGAGGGTGATTTTGTTTGGACGAAAGCAACCGCTTGAGCGTTCGACAAAATCATGGAAAAGCTCTGTCTGCTCGGCCACTCTCGTTCTGTGTCTCCATGATTTTTCCGAGGCATTTGAGGTAGCTTGTGATGTATCTGGAGTTGGGATTGATGATGTACTTAATCATGATGGTCATCTAGTTGCTTACTTTAGTGAGAAGCTGAATGACGGCCGTTTCATCTCACACATCAGCGGGTATTTCCTGGGCAGACCAGTACTTCCTGCTACTCTCTTCATAGGTATGACCCCGCAATTATCACAAATGTCAAGGGTATTTCCATGGCTTACCACGCCAGTACTTCCTGCTACTTCCCTTCACAGGTCCACCCATGAAAATCAAGCATTATAAAGGGTATTTTCTGGACCTCCAATCAAGTACTTCCTGCTATTTCCTTTCGCAGGTACAACCCAATAACACAGAAATCACGAGCATGACAAGGGTATTTTCCTGCACTACCACTCCAGTACTTCCTGCTAATGCCTTTCACAGGGTTAACCCATCGACTCTTAAACTACACGTTTATCACGGAGTCTTCTCCGGTTCGTATATGCAACATCACCAATCAGACCAACCTGTCCAGATGGGCTTCACACAACATGCCTATTCCGTACTTCATTTCCGGATCTATATGCCAAATTGGGGATTACATGAATCAACCCAAAAGACTCCCACAACAAGCCACCCTCTGGTGGGGGAATCAGATGCACATGCAAAAAAGGAAGCTTTCATATGACTAGGAAGAAAGGTCATTACCCTTGAAGACCGCTTCGGTGCCATGAGCTCCTAGCTGGCTAGAAATAACCGCAACAGCTTTTCCTCCGCAAAGATGGCCTCGGATCTCAGCTTGACACTCTCAAGCACTACCAGCGATCAGCTCCACTTCCTTCTCCTCCTTCTTCCTCCCCCTTTCTCTTTCTAAGTTTTAGAAAGATGAAGGCATAAACATAATGAGAATTCTTTCTCAGTTTTCGGCCTTAAGGAAGCAGGGAGGACTCTCAGCTGTTACGAGTCGTGAGTTTTACGCTGTAGCACAAGCACTTCGTTATTGGTGTCACTATCTCCAACATAAGGGGTTTGTTCTATACTTTGACCATCAAGTTGTGCGATACATTGCAATGCGGGACCAGGAGTCCACCTGCCCGCCACCTTGGCATCACCACCAAGGGGCCCACCTGGAGTCCACCGGCGGCTTTATCAGGCCCGCGGGCCGTACACCCCAATCTATCCCCGGCCCCACAACAGAGCCGATCGGTTGTTGAGGACAGTGCTCGATCCCCCGACCTACTTGATAAAGCATTCTCCTGCGAATGCCTATCACCAACTGATCCACGGATCAGTTGGTGATGAGAGTGCTGATGAAAGCCTCTTATCTAGGAGGTCTGGGGATCGAGCCCCGGTCTCAACAACCTGTCGCATGGTGGTGACTCTATGACGGAGAGCTGGCTGGGGTGTACGGACCCGCGGGCCTGATAAAGCTATCTGGTGCTGACTCCAGGTGGGTCCCCTGGTGGGACTCCAGGGTGGCGGGCAGGTGGACTCCTGGTCCCGCATCATAAAAGTGCACTTTTATGATGCGGGACCAGCAGTCCACCTGCCGCCACCTTGGAGTCCACCGGGGGCCCACCTGGAGTCCACCAGGCGGCTTTATCAGGCCTGCGGGCCGTACACCCCAACCCATTCCCGGCCCCACAACAGAGCCGATAGGTTGTTGAGGTCAGAGCTCGATCCCCCGACCTCCTTGATAAAACATTCTCCTGCTTTATCAAGGAGGTCGGAGATTGAGCCCTGACCTCAACAACCTATCGGCTCTGTTGTGGGGCCGGGGATGGGTTGGGGTGTACGACCCGCGGGCCTGATAAAGCCGCCTAGTGGACTCTAGGTGGGCCCCCGATGGACTCCAGGGTGGCGGGCAGGTGGACTCCTGGTCCCGCATCACATTGTTTTGCAGAAGTAGTTGTGCCACGAACATGCAAAATGTGTAGAATTATGCAAGACTATCATTACGTTCTCAAACACCGAGCACACGTGCTATGGGATTTGATTGTTTCGCATTTGATTACTCAGAGTGCCTAGATTTTGACGACATTTATAGCGCGCTGATGAGAGATCCCTCCAAGAGATTTTTTGATAATTAACTTTTTCTTGATTCCCACCTCTGTGTACCACAAACATCCCTCCGAGATTTCCTTATTTTGGAGTTTAATGCAGGTGGGGCCACAACGCATTTTGGTCGAGACAATACAATTGTTTTAGTTAAAGATCTTTAAGAAACACATCGCACTGTTGCGTCTATTAGATTACTAAGGGGACACACTGCTCTGCTCGTTTATACACTCCTCTCACTATCCCACAGAGACCCTGCATTGACATTAATAAGGACTTCGTACTCGGACTCCCTCACACTCAGAGGAAGCACAATTTTATTTTTGTTGTGGTCTTTTTTTGAAAATGACGACAAATGGGACCATTAGAGGCACTTGTAAGGTGTTGTGAGAGTTTAGTCACTAGGCATGTTAAACGGGGTAGAGGTAGACCAATAAAGATTTGAAATAAAACTATAAGGAAATACATGATGTACTGAGGCATTAGTGAGATAATGACTAAAGATAGAGCATAATGGCGACAAAGGATCCATACAGACAACCCCACTATAGTGGGATAAATGATTGAGTGTTGTTGTTGAGATTTTTTCAAAAATGTACCCTTTCATTGTCAAAAAACCACTAACACGTCTCATGGGGAAGCCCTATTCTTTAGGGACGTATTCAAGTGCCATGAGTTATCTATGTTTATAATTTTTGACTGCAAGATCAGATTCATGAGCTATTTTTGGAAAATGTTTTGGAAGAAAACTAGTAACGACACTAAAGTTTTCCTACGCCTGTCACCCACAGTTGAATGGGCAAAATGAAGTTGTCAATTGTAACTCAGGAACCCTTCTGCGATGTTTAGTTGGAGATAGACCCTTCGCATGGGATTTCGTCTTGCCCAAAACAAAATTCATGTATAATAATTCAATTAATTGGAGTACGCGGTTGAGTCCATTTCACTTTATGTTAAGCTATGACCTAGGAAGCCTATTGAATGACCTACGTTCCTATAGTGTCCCGACCCAGTGCTCCGGGAGAGTCCTTTATTTCAGCATTTACACGAACTTCATGAAACAATTTGAAAAAAATTTACGATAAGTAATGATTACTATAAGGCCCAGACAAACCAGCATAGAAAGAGCAACATTTTGAAGGAAATCAAATAATGTTTCACATACGATCTGAGAGGCTCCCTCAAGGAACAACAAATAAATTAAGCACTCGTTGAATGAGCCTCAACACAATCATACGATCTTCTCGCTTACTACCCCAGTCTCAGCCTGATGAGTCACATAATGTGGGTCACCTCACACCATTGACAGTACCATGAGTTCAGATTTCAGGCAAAGATATACTTTTTACTCGATGATACCAGTGACAACTAAGATTGTTGCCCGCTATTTCATAGCCACAGATGGGAGAAATACACTGTGATATCACGTCGGTTGGAGCAGCCTCCCGACCTCAGATGATACTTGGTTCTCCACCAATGTTGTGAAGATTGAGATCTTAACTAAGATCGGGAGGCATCCCTATGATCGTAAAACGTAGGATCGACACAGATCGCAAGATCGTATTTTAATAAAAATTAAATCAAAAGCATGCAAAATATGTAACAATCTACATACCATCAAATAAAAATATAATATTTCATGTCATACCAAATCATCAATGATACAATCACATCAAAATATTAATATAAAAGATATAGATGCATAGTCGCATACCATACCATCACATTAAAATATTACATTCCAAAAAGTCAATAGTGTTCAATCCTATTTTAAAGAAAATCACTCAAGTCAAAATTTAAATTTTTTCCAAAAGCGTCTTCATCTCCTTCAACCATCAGTTGCTCTGCCTCTTCGTCCTCTTCTGCAGCGCCAGCAAGTTCTCCAATGAAATCAGAAGTATCCAAATCCTCTTCATTTGGAGCCTCTTCTTCCTCTCCTGCAACCATCAGAATGTCTTCATCTTCATCTTCAACTATCCACTCATCATCTGAAGGGATATCATCAAAATTGTAATGATCCGCACTCCTTTTTTTCATTTTGCCCAATCTTGAATTTGTCATCACAAAAATGACATCATTCATGACCTTCTGCTTTAAACGATTTCTTCTCTTTGTGTGTACCTAAAAAGTTAATTTACATAACATAATTTAAATGCAACATATAAAAGATTTCTTATTTATTAAAATATACCATTTCAAAGGCACTTCAATTCCTCTCACATTCAGAGGAACTACAAGTCAAGCTCAGCACACGAAGAGCAAATTTTTGAAGTTCTCGATGTTCCTCCCATATGAATCCCACCATGCTGCCGGAGTTTTGATATTAATTCTGGTTTTGGTAACTAAAGATCCAAAAAATTGTCTTTTATTCTTTAAATCCTTAAGCTGGCTCAGCACACTAAGAAGAAGAAGGCACGAGAGAGGAAGAAGAAGAGGAAGAAGAAGAAGGTACGAGAGAGGAAGAAGAAGAAGAAGGCACGGGAGAGAAAGAAGAAGAAGAAGACCTGCTGTGTGCACGGGAGAGAAAAAACCGTCGAGGAGAAGCCGTCGATAAGGTTTCAAAAATCTGAGAACGTCGTCGGGGTGAACGGGTTTTAATTAGGTTTAAATCGTGCCCGTGCAAGATCGTGCGATCCTAACAATCTTACGATCTTGCACTACGATCCTAACGATCCTAACAGGACAACGATTTTAAGTAAACCGTGGATCGTTACCTTGTGCAAGATCGTAAGATCGTGCGATCTTACGATCTTGCACGCGATCTTAACAACATTGTTCTCCATAGTGGTGCATGAGTGACTTGCCTCTAGGTTATGCAGATAGTATAACCATCTTCATTCACCGGAGATGAAGAGTTTCAAGCCTCGGGGAGTTGATGGAGATCGACGACTCACACATGTTTATTCCTACAGGAGGGAATGATCCATTGTCCTTACGGACAATCCGAGTCCATTGATGCATTCAGATAATCGTTTCAAGTCTGTTTTGTATATTTGCTTTTGTATTTTGAGTTGTATTTGACACTCGATTGGCTTGGTCATTATGAGCCTTCTGATTCAGATGCCCTAACAATTATTCTTCTATATATAGGCGTACATGCTGCAATTAAAGGGATTGCAGTTTTGGAGTCTAATTCCATAAACGTCAGTTTTCCTCCCGATGCGACTTTGAGAGCCCACTTGGTGTGACACCTTGGGTTTCTGTCACACACACACTTCATCCATGGCCACTAGCAGTTCCATTCTGTCTGTTATCTATACTCTTTTTTGTTAGACTCATTAGTCCCATATCGTGTATTCTGATAGTACGTTGTTATCTACTTTATATATATATATATATATATATATATATATATATATATATATATATATATATATATATATATATCTTGGACCTCTATTGGAGGTCCCAAATCATTCCAATACCGAGTAACATGGTATCAAAGCCGGTTTAGGGCATCCTCGCCCGATCTCGCATCCGGCAGCACTCGCCGTTTCCGCTTCGTCCCGCGCAGTCCCGCTTCCGCTCCGACCCGCCTGCCGTCGACATCTCCGGTGCGCACCCCTGGGCGCATCTCACATCCGGGACGGGGGCGTGCATCCGTGATGATGTCGCCTGCCATCATCTTCTAATGTCGTCTGCCTGCTGTCGAAGAGGCTTCCTGCCGCCGTCTTCTCTTGTGGGTTCCTCTTCTTTGCTGTCGACCTAGCTTTTGCAAGTTCGCTGATGCTTCTCTGTCGCCCGAGTTCCTCTATGCCGCCGATCTCTGCCGTCGACCAACTCCCCTTCCTCTGCTGCTGATCTTTGCTGTCGACCAGCACCTCGTCTTTCTTTATCGCTGATCTAGGTCATGGGTTCCTCGATTACGAGCACCACTTAGACGATCGTTCCCTCCGGGGATTCTACCAACACCTTTCCTACTAATGCGAGGCTTGCTACTACTATCCTTACCTCCTCCAACTTCCAATTATGGAAAAAGGGGGTTACTATGTCCCTATCGGGCATCCGACGCACGCATCACCTTACTCGTCTCCCAACTCATGTTGTGGGAAGTACAAAATATGAAGATTGGTATAGTGATGATTGCCGCATCTTTGCTCTTCTCCTGAGCTCCATGGACCCATCCGTTCAGCAAATGTGCAGGAATTGTGACAGCACTAAGGAACTATGAGATACTCTGCTTATGATATTCTCTCAGTCGAACAATCTCTCTCGTCTTCGTGAACTCCCTAATATGGTTGAGCTGAGACAAGGGGCGCGTCCTGTCACCGAGTATTTCGCTGAATGGAAGGTTCTTGCTGATGAAATCTTGGATCTTTGAGAGATCCCCTCTACTAGGGAAGAACATCAGGCTCAACGTGAGCATATTGTGCTTCTTTGGCTTCTGAATGGACTAGATCCAAACTTCTCGACAAGAAGACTGAAATGCTAGCGAGTCCTTCTACCCTGCAATCCGCTAGTGTGTACCATCGTCTGACTAAAGTCGGTTTAGCCTGTACTCCTTCATCTGCCCTACATATTTCCTCCCGAGAGTCGATGGCTCTTGCTTCTCGGGGGTGGAAGAGGAACTAGTCGGGGGGGGGGGGGCTCTGGTCTCGTGATACCAACACGAGACATTGTGCCCATTGCGGGCGTCGGGTCCACATGAAGGATACATGTTGGGTGGTTCATGGGAAGCCAGACCGGGCCTCCAAACCTCCTCCTTCATCTCGCTCTGCGCACTTGATCGACTCTACTTCTATATCTCTGAATATGAGAACTGTTGAAATATCTGAGAATGAGTACCGTCGCCTGCAGGCTCTCCAGATTGACTCTCTGACTCATAGTGCTGTTGTGGCTCAAACCATTCAGCCTGCTTACACCTCATAGCGTCCCGTTCATTGGTTGGCAGATTCTGGTGCTTCTGATCACCTGACTAGTGCCTCAGGTATCTTACACTCATACAAACTCATATTGGGTCTTCAATTACAGTTGCAGATAGATCAACGGTACCCATTGTTGGGTCTGGTAGCTGCAATGTGACACCTGACATGTCTCTATCCTCTGTTGCTCATGTCCCTCAATCTGCTTACAACTTATTGCCAATTAGTAAGCTTACTCGTGATTTTAATTGTATTGCTATCTTCTCATCTTCTGGTTGCAATTTCAGGAATTGTCGACAAGCCGTATTATTGGTAGAGGGAAGCTGTGTGGTGGCGTCTATGTTCTAGACGAAGTCTCACATCTTGCTTGTTCTGCTGCCTTAACCAAATTCTGGGATCTCCACTATCGTCATGATCATCCGTTTATGCAGGTTATGCGTCGTCTGTATCCCGAGTTTGGGAAAGTTTCCCATCTCAGTTGTGAGTCTTGTTTGTTTGCCAAACTCCACAGAGTTAGCTATGTTCCTCGTCTTGATGTGCGTGCTTCTACACCTTTTGATTTACTTCATTCTGATGTTTGAGGACCGTGTCCTGTCCGTACGTTGTTAGGACAAAAATATTATGTTATGTTTATTGATGATTTCTCTCGAATGATTTGTGTGTACTTAATGAAAATCGTTCTGAGCTGCCGTATATTTTTCAAAATCTATTTTATGAAATATTTACTCAATTCTCTGTTCGTCTTAAGTGTCTTCATACTGATAATGGTCGGGAATACCTATCTCAGTCTATGTCTAACTTTCTCTCTGAAAAAAGCATCCTCCATCAAAACAGCTGTCCTGATACCCGTCAACAAAGTGGTGTTGCCGAAAGGAAAAATTGACACCTCCTTGAGGTCACACGGGCCATTCTTTACCATAGGCATGTTCCCAAACACTTCTGGAGTGATGCAGTTCTTACCGCTGCACTCATTAATCATCTTCCCACTCATATCCTCGAGGGGGAGACACCCCATCACACTCTTTATCCAGACCTTGCTGGTCCCCATATATCTTTGAGGGTCTTTGAGTGTGTTTGCTATGTTAGGGATGCTCATCCCTTTGTCTCTAAACTTGATCCTCGCTCTTTGAAATGTATCTTTCTTGGCTATTCTCGGACTACCAAAGGATATCAATGTTATTCTTCTGATCTCCACAGATACATTATCTCATCGGATGTTGTCTTCCTGAATCAGACTGTTACCTTTCTAGTGGATCACCATGTCTTGACCCATGTCCTGATGCTATCTTGGTTCCTCGTCCAGCACCCGCGATCCTCTCTCCGACTTACCTTCTGTGTCCTCTTTGGGGGCAAGTTTACTCTCGTCGCTCTTCTGATAGTACATTCATGCCACCACCTCAGCCTATCTCTTCCACCGATGATACGACGACTGTTCCTGCGGAAGCACTTGCTAGCGTGCCTGCTGCTCTCACGCCAGTCAGTCCAGATCACCCTATTGTAGTCTGGAAAGGAAGTTAGACGTGTCGTGATAGACCTCTCTACATTAGTTCTTACCAGGGATTGTCAGCTTCTCATACTGCCTTGCACTCGACCCTGGATCAATACCGCCTCCCTTCTACCGTTGCGGAGGCCAAAGCTCATCCTAGCTGGGTGACTGCTTTGCACGATGAATTGACGACACTTCAGTTGAACAATACATGGGACCTGGTCCCCTTGCCTATTGGCAAGCGGGCTATTGGATGCAAATGGATCTATTCCATCAAAGGCAATGCGGATGGTTCCCTCGACTGCTTGAAGGCTCGCTTGTTTGCCAATAGTTATGCCCAGACTTATGGCGTAGATTATGATGAAACTTTTGCCCCCGTCACTAAGATGTCCTCTATTCGTATTATTCTCTCTCTTGCAGCCTCTCACCAGTGACCCTTGTACTAGTTGGACATCAAGAATGTGTTTCTTCACGGGTCCTTGGATGAAGAAGTGTATATGAAACAACCACATGGATTCGTCGTTGAGGGGGAGTGTAACAATGCGTGCAATCTCCGGAAGTCGTTATAGGATTAAAGCAATTCCCTCGGGCATGGTTTGCTCGTTTTTGATCCGTGGTCACTCAATTTGGGCTCACCAAGAGTACAAAAGACTCGTCTTTTTTTATCAGAACTCCTAAGCTAGTACTGTTCTTCTTGTGGTTTATGTTGATGATATTGCCATCACAAGCAACAATTCAGAAGGGATAACAAATCTTAAGGAATTCTTACACTCTAACTTTCAGACAAAAGAGCTGGGTTCATCACGGTACTTCCTAGGGATTGAATTTGCTAATTATTATGACACCTCTTTATTTGTCAACGCAAATATACTCTCGATCTTCTATCTGACCTTGGAATGTCTAACTGTGGCCCTATGGATTCTCCACTTGAAGCTGGGGAATAGGGTCTTTACATCGAAAGCAAACCATTTGATTCACCAGAGAAGTACCGTAGAATAGTTGGAAAACTGAATTACCTTACCATGACTCGTCCTGACATTGCCTGTGCTGTAAGTAAGGTCAGTCAGTTCATGTCTGCTCCAACTATCTCTCAATGAGAATGTGTTCTCCGAATCGTCAGATTCATAAAGAAAGATCCTGAATTTGCTATATCATGTAAGAATCGAGGTCATTCGAATATAGATGCGTACTGTGACTTTGACTGGGCAGACTGCTTAGCCATTCAAAAATCAACCACGAGATTTACTATCTTTATGAGTGGAAATCTCGTCTCCTGGAAGAGCAAGAAACAGACGACGATCGCCAGATCTAGTGCTGAGGCGGAATATCGGGCTATGTCTCTGATGCAATCTCGAGTCAGGGTTTAATTTCTGAAAAATTCAAAGTGGGCTGGGCGGCCAAAACTGAATTTTTTTTGTGCGCAATAATCAAGCTCGTCGCTTTGGACGTTAAGAAGTTCGCTAATTTTGCTCGAGTAGAGCTCTCACGTGTTTTTATGATTCAGACCCTCCACAGATTTAACACGAACACAAGCAAAATTTTGAAACAATAATTTATGAAATAAACGGAATTATCAACCGGAGGGGTATTGCGGTTGACAGGGCTGATAGGATGCCGTCGGGCTCAGCAACCGGAGGGGTATTGCGGTTGACAGTGCTGAACGATGTCGGGGAGCCGGAAAGGATTTCCGAGGTCGACAGAGAGGTCGGCTTCGGGCGGAGCTCCTCCTGGCACAGGCTTTGGGTGGATTCTCTACTGAGGTGGCGGCGGGTGCGATTGAGAGCAGGCGGCGTAACTAGCAATTGCAGAGAATGAGTTTTACGTTCACTGCTTGTCCGGTTCTCCATTTCTTCTCTCCAAGTGGTGGGCTTTTAATGGCCAAGAAGAATCATTTTTTAACGTTATTCCTATTACAGACTTTTACCCATAAAATCAACATTTCCTTTTAAATGAAATTTTCAAACAAACTTACATTTCCTTTTAAATGAAATTTCCAAACAAACCTCCTGAATGAGTCCGGTGCAATAGTGTATGTGATTTAAATTTGAAATTTATGTTAATTAATTTGGGCTTGCCGTTATCGTCCTACTACTACTAATACCAAACTGTTTTATTTAGGGTCTCATCGGCTGGTCAAACCGATGAGCCAACAAGCACATGAAATGAGAAAGAGTACATGACATACAATGCACAATTAGAAAAGAAAAAGGAAAAAGAAATAAATAAATACGTAGGGAGAAAAGAACCATGATGCATCACAGGATGCATCAGTCTCACACTGTTGCTGAGATCATGTGGGTTAGACCGATTCTTTGTGAAATTGGGTATCCCGTTCAAGATCTCACTCCTCTATGGTGTGATAATCAAGCTGCAATACAAATTGCTACTAATCCTGTGTTTCATGAATGCACAAAACAACATAGAGGTCGACTGCCATTTTGTAAGGAAGAAGTGTGAAGAAGGTCTTATCTCCCTAAGTCATGTGAAGACCGGAGATCAAGTTATAGATATTCTCACTAAAGGGGTTACTGGGGTCAGAATGACCTTTATATGTAACAAGTTATGTCTGAGAAGTTCCCACGACCCAACTTGTGGGAGAGTGTTAGACTCATTAGTCTCATATCATGTATTCTAATTGTACGTTGTTATCTACTATATATATATATATATCTCTTGGACTTCTATTGGAGGTACTAAATCATTCTAATACCGAGTAACATTCTTAATGAAAAACTAGTCATGTGATCCCACATCAGATTTGGCAACTAAAGAGCTCCAATTTACCTTTTTTAATAGTTGATTTTTAATGGTTAATAAGTTCTTTTCAACCAGGACCACTTAATTATATATTCATATGACAATTATTTATTCTTATTATTTTTTTATATTCTTAAAGTTTTCCTCCATAATTCATATTCTATAATATGTAGTCAGACTCTCTACAGAGACCATCTTACAGTATTAAAATATTAGCATGAAGCTTTTCCCTTTTTACTTAAAAGGTAAAAAGCATGTATTGGTAGCTACAATTTTGTACATAAATATATGCTATTATTTGTTCTTAAAATTAGCTTTTCTTATTGCATGATCTTATGAAACATCAAATTCAAGTTCTATTTTCATCTACTATTTCATTTCCACCATGAATATTCTCAACCCATGCTAGTAGAACCCATATTCACATGTGAGTCAGCACCAATAATAGAGAAGAATGATTGCATGATCAAACCGCCCATTGATGATCTACACATCATGCTTGTAAATTCGCGAAGTTGCATAAAAATTCTAGGTGCAAGAATATAGACTTTATTAATGATGGTTTGTATCTTTATTTCTGTTGAGTTATTTTCTTATGTATTTTGATTTAACATCTCTATATCAACAGAGGTAGCTATACTCATGAGGATTCATTAGTATTTTTCCTTAATGAATGGACGAGCTTTGTGGCTTGCATGAGAGATCTAGTCTTTTGAATGATTAGTTTCGGTGCTCCGCTTCTTCCTTTCTTCTCTTTGCAACGAGGCCCCTATCTAGTGCCTAACATTTGATCTGATGTCTTGAACACTAAACTATGCCTAGTTGGATCACACTGTGATCTCATGCTCACCTACCACTGCCAGCCCTCACGTATTCTACTACCAAGTTAGCTTCAAACCGATACATCATTGCCTATTTTGTCCTATTTATGCCCACTACCTGATTTGTACCCCACATATAGACGAGGTGTTGATGACCCACTTCCTCATGACAAGAACACCTCTGGCCTTCAACTCATGCAATGCCTTCATGACCGGCTGACTCGCTCCACCTCCAAACCCTCAGGAGACCATATATCTTCACGTTGCTGTATGGACATTCTAGTATTTAATGGGTCGACCCATTCAATTAGATTTTTTGCGCCGATCATTTTTCCAAATTGCACATGTCTGAAAGGCAGAAAGTTCCACTCTCCACTATTTGTATGAATGTGTTTGTCTGCCACATGGGTCATTTAGGTTCTACAAACAAATCTTTCTTATCTCTTAGACACTTTTAAAAGACACGTTGATTCAGCAATACGACACTCACCAATCCCAGAATACATTCAAACAGCTCTATGATTGTTAGCCTGTCCAAGTAGGTGAATGACTACATTGAGATTTCCACGAACTGTGGGAAGACCACCGAACATTAATTGGGATATTTTTGTGCAGGCTCACGACTGGGAACAACATACCAACACAGCAAGAGGCTCTTGGGGCCGAAGATGCGTATCTTTACAATTTCCACACAAACTTTTCTTTTTTATTTCAAACCCTTGCATTTTTACTCTCATGTTATTTAAGCCTTTGTGATGCGCGTTTTTGATATTTGCACGATTCTTCCTTGCCATATTTATTATGGGTGGGGGAGGTGCCGATTTCTTCATTCAAGTATTATCAATTTACTCCCTTCTCTTCATCTCCCTCTCTTCCCCTCTATCCCCCTCACTGATAGGCGATAACCTCTTATAGGGCAACATGTTCTCTCAGGATTGTCATCTAAACTCTAGGTTTTTAGATCTAACACGAGTAATATTGCTCTGATACAACTTTTTGGATCTTTAGGTAACCTTAGATGGTGGGGGGGGGGGATACTGTCACGACCCGTCTCGACAAAACTCAGAGTGCGCTTCGGGCGGACCGTGATGCCACAGACATGGGCGGAAAGAATAGTTTTAAGGTAGATAATTTGGAGAAAAATAATTTGATTTTATTGCGGAAGCTGTTAGAGTTGAAAACAGTGAAAATTTTAAGTGCACATGCATTTTTATAAAATTCATGTTTTACAGGTACTACTACAGATTTCATGCAATTATAATTCAAAAGATCATGCATATGCATTAATATCAAATTCTAGTATATAAATATTTAAATAGCCTAGCAGTTGTCCATTATAGCAGAAAAAATGTCTAATTGCAATTATTAGATAAATGAATTATTTGACAGTAAAAGAAATGTAAACATAGAACCTGGAACTTAATGCTGATCGGCTCGAGGACCTGGCGGCATTGTCACGGACGCTAAGAAAATTCCAAAGCAAAAAAGAAAATCTCAGAACATTGAAATAAACAGAGTGAGTAAAGTGAAATACAAAATAGGAGAAACAGAAATAGACAAGTACCAGTTTTTCATGAAACGATGTACCAAAACAGACAGGTAAATATGTCAACAAAAATAACCAGAGTCGAGAGACTATTTAGGGGAATAATGTATTTTTGATCATATAATATCATAAGTTGTAATCATTGAAAAGTGCAAGTGGTTTTTCTTGTGGGTGCGTTTGATTCACACTCAGTCTGGAGACATGTCTTATCAGAAAAACTTCATATTTGTCGTGGCCGTTGTTACGGCCCATGCCCGGCTCAAGGAGGCTTAGTGGGTCCCAACTAGCATCGTGAAGGTTGCAACCCAAGTGACCCCAACACATTTCAATGTTTGCTTATGATATTATGAGTTACATGATTCACACTGTAGTGATTTTAACCGAAACGAGAACACTTTAAGTGAACGATCGACCAAGAATAGGTTTTACTCAGACAGACATACAAAACTAGATTCGACGATACAGAAGGAACCAAACAGTGTGTTTTGAAACTCGCGGGTTCGAGAGGCTAAGGTCATAATAACAAGAAGATTTATCGAGTATATTGTAGAGGTAAGTTGACATGTGTCGGAACAGAGATATCGAGTACTCACCTAAGGTAAACCATCCTCTGGCACAAGTATTTTCCAAGTAAAAAAGTGCATTTCGAGCATGATATATCAAAACACCAATCACATACTTGCTAACTAGAATTCATTACAATTATTATCATGATACTTGTTGCTCGTGCTCAATATTCTATCATTCTTCTCATTATTCATCAAACGAGATGCAAATCCTCAAATTGAATATCCAATTAACTATCATTTACTAACTCGTCTCCCAATTATCCAAATATCATCATTTACATTCACAACTCGTGCTAATCCTATCGCGTGAACCTCAAACTAGTAACATGTCTAATAACGGATTCGATGTCTAAATTTATTTGACGAAACAAACAATCAAGGGTTGATTCATATAAACATAAGATCAGACAAAATAATTAAGTTTAATGTTTGCAAGAGAGAAATGATCTCTACTTGCCTGAAGGAAGCTGAAATTGGTGGCAGCGACTAAGCGACACAAGCAAGATTTAGAAACCCTAATTGGATCTATTTAAGAACAACAAAAGAGACAGCAGAATTCACTATGCCAACACAAGCAATTTATTATCAAATAACCTAAACATGAGAGGGGTCAGAGAATATACCTCCCTCAAGAGTGAGGGGAGAAGAGACGTCACGCGGAGACGGAGACTTGGCGGCACTCGGCTAGGGGAAACCATAAATCGGAGAGGGCTTCCTTCACAAACCGTCAATTGACACGACGAACGATTCCAGAAATCACAAATACACAATAGTTAGATGATGACAAGGGGGACAAAAATCTGAAATGCAAGATATATGCAAATTTGGAGCACAAAAATCATTTATGAATTAAGAAAATTTTGATCAAGGGTGAAGGAGGCAGATTCTTACCAAAAAGGAGTCAAAACCGGGCTCAAGGAGGAGAGGGAACCCAACCCTAGCCATTTTTATAAATCCACGACCAAATCGAGGTAGGAGGAAGGGAACTGCCGGCCATATAGGGAAGGGATGTCGGCCCCTAGCCGAACCAAGGAGAAGTGGCAGTGCTGTCAGTCTTGTTGACGAGGTGCTGAAGCTGTCGGCCTCCAGAAACGGAGAAGAATAGGTTGCCGGCCCTAGAGGAGATGGAGAAGCAGGAGGCGGCCACAGCAGGAGAAGCAGGAGACTGCCGACCCTTTGCTGAGAGGGAGAAGACGTCGAGGAAGAGGAGGCGATATCGTCGGCCAAGGCAAGAGGAGGAGGCGTCGTTGAGCAAGGAGGCGGAAATCGGAGAGGAAACAGAAGACGGTGCTGCGGCTTGCGGAATGCGGGAATTGGCGGGATCTGGATAAGGGTTGGCCGATCGCAAATGAAATATTAAGGGGTAGTCGGCTCTCGGGTTAGGTATAAGAGGATTAGGGTTTTTTTTTTTATTATTACTACAAATGTGCCATTAGTATTACTATTATAATTATTAAACCGGGTTGTTATAGATACTTTTTATTATAAATTATTATTTTTTGACGATGCAAAGTGAAAATAAAATTATTAAAGTAAATTATTCATGGAATCTTATAAGAGAAAACAATATTCATTTTATTTAATATGTGACTCGATAAAAAGATAATGTTGAAAACACTACAATGATCATAATAACATATATCTTTATTTGTAGACCAAGAGATAAACAAATAGATTTTTTGACTCAAAGATCAAAGACGATGATTCTTACAACTTGGTTTTTTTATATTGACTCGCAGTTTGAACCGGTTGGACGCTAACTTATCCACCCTAGACCTAACTCTATATCTAGTCGCCAAACTAAGGCAAATTTCTGCCCTAGATCTTCGTCGATCTAGTCGCCACACTTGAGACAAATTTCTCTCCATAGATCTAACCTGATCTACCCGCGACACGTGGCGAGTTTCCACCGAAAAGAGTTTTACAAATGTTAAACCAAAAGTTAAAACAAATTAAAATACTAAACAACAACACTCAAGCCTTTGTCCCACTATAGTGGGGTCCACTATATGGATCCTTTGTCGCCATTGTGCCCTAACTTTAGTCATAATCTCACTAATGCCTAAGTACTTCTTGTCTTTCCTTATAGTTTCATTCCAAGTCGTTATTGTTCTACCCCTCTCCTGTTTAACATGCCTAGTGACTTAACTTTCACAACGGCTAACATGTGCTTCAAATGGTCTCTTTTGTATGTGTCCAAACCATCTAAGTCGAGCTTCTCGCATCTTCTCCGCAAAAATTGAAATACTCAAATAAAGAAAAAAATTCTCCTCTAAAAGAATCCTTGATTTTGATGTCTTGATGTAAATGTTTGGTCTTTAATACTTGTGATACTTCCTCTTCGTTGTTTTCACGATCCTTGAACTTCTGCACTTGATAATAGTTGAATATTCGTTTTTTTTAGTTCATATTGATTATGTATTCCACGTGATATGTCACGTGCTATTCTACATATGTATATGTATGTGGTGTTCGGTTCAGGGCTGGTGAAGAAATTTAATTCCGATTTCTACTTGGTATCAGAGGGCTAGGGATTCCGCCGCTCCCGCTTTCGTCGATCCCGCACGCCTCGATCCCGCTCGGCCCCCTGCGCTCGAGCCGTCGCCAGTTCGTCGATCCCGCTTGCCTCGATCTCGCTCGCCAGTCCGTCAGTCCATCACCCGTCCGTCGCTCATCTTCCTCCGCTCGCCCGCTTGCCAGTCCGCCACCACCGTCTCTCTTTCGCGGCTCTTCGTCTCTCTTCAGCGGCTCTCTGCCTTCGACGGCTTTCTCCGCCTGACCTTCCGGGCAGCCCCCCGTGTCTCTGGCCGTTTTGTCTGCCATGGGGCAGCCGGAGACACCTTGCTTACCTCCTCCGGTGTTCCTTTCGGCGTCATGATCTACGGGGGACCCGTTGGAGGCCGTCTTCTCTGATTTGGAGCCCTTCCATCTCTCTTCGGAGCCATGGATGATCAGTCCACTATCTCCACGACTCCTCATTCCGGTGTTCCAACCGGTTCGTCTACCGACTCCTCGGAGCCATGGTCCGTCTGGCTCGTTGGAGATCACTACTATTGCCTTGGATGGCACAAATTATCTGGAATGGTCCAGGGTGGCCCAACATGCTATTCGCAATCACCAGTTATATGGACTTGTTGATGGTACCGCCGTTGAGCCACCACGTACCGATCCCACATGGAAAAAATGGGATGCGGAAAATTCGTTGGTTGTCTCGTGGTTACTTCACTCGATGTCCCCTCAGGTGTATCGCAGTTATATGCTGTTGGACTCCGCATATGATATTTGGACTCGGGCCCGTGATACCTACTCTCAGGCAGGCAGTTCGATGCAAATGTATGAGCTCACTCGCCGTGTTCTGGAGCTGAAACAGGGCACTATGTCTGTTTCTGCCTACTATTCCGAGTTTGAGCGCCTCTATCAGGAACTGGACTTCTTCAATACTTTTACGGCTGCTTGTACTGCTGATGCGCTGACACTTCAGAAAGACAAAGATCGTTTCCGTGTCCACGTCTTCCTTATGGGGCTCAACATGGAGTTTGATGCTGTTCGCTTGCATGTTCTCCATCGTGAGCCACTTCCTTCTCTTCGGGAGGCCTTCAACATGCTCCTCAATGATGAGAATCGCCGTCGTACTCTTGGTGCCGCTCCTGCTACTGATCATTCTGCGCTTGCTGCGGCTTCACGTGGACCTCCTCTTTGTAGCTACTGTGGGAAGAAGGGCCATACCAGGGACTCCTGTTTTCGTTTACACCCTCAACTTGCCCATGCTGGTCGGGGTTCTAGTGTTTGGGGTCGCAGTGGGCACCGTGGTGGTGGCCGTCAGTCTGGCGATCGTACTCAGTTTTCTGCGCACTCTACTGAGGTTCAGGAGGACACCTCTGGCGGCCTGTCTGCTGTTGAGTTAGATGCTCTCCGTCGCATGTTGCGCTCCCACACTGACTCTCCTACTGCTGGTTCTCATGCTGCTGTTGCTACTTCGGGTCTCTCCAGTGCTCATGCTGTGTCCTCCTCACCTTCCGCATGGATTATTGACTCGGATGCGACCGATCACATGACTGGTTCTGCCTCAGGTTTTACCTCTTATACTCCTCTTTCTGGTCGTGATAAGGTTATTGCTGCTAATGACTCCCTCTTCACCATCACTGGTAAATGGACTGTCACCTGTTCCCCCGATCTATCACTGTCCTCTGTTTTGCATGTCCCGTCTTTTTCTCGCAATTTGCTTTCCATTAGTCACTTAACTATTTCTTTAAACTGTTCTGTGACCTTCTTTCCTGATGTTTGTGTATTTCAGGATCTGGATACGAGGCGAACACTTGGCAGTGGTAGGAACGTTGGTGGACTGTATTTGCTGGACCAGTCTTCTTCCAGTGCCTTTTCATCCACCAGATCTCCGACTCTACATGACATTCAACGCTGGCACCAGCGCCTTGGCCACCCTTCGCCTCTTTATCTTATTAAATTGTTTCCTGTTTTTATCTCTTTAATTCAGACTTTCTCTTGTGATGCATGGGAACGCTCTAAACATGTCCGTCAGAGTACTAGTCATTGTTTGTCCCTAGTGTTTGTCCATTTGATGTTATTCACTCTGATGTTTGGGGCCCGTCTCCAGTGTTATCTTTATCTAGTTATAAATGGTTCGTTACTTTTATTGATTGTCACTCCCGCGTTACGTGGGTTTATCTGCTTAAAAAGAAAAGTGATGTCTTTTCCTGTTTTCAGACGTTTTATAAGATAGTGAACCAACAATTTGGTGGCAAAATTCGTGTGTTGCGTAGTGATAATGGTGGAGAATATGATGATCGAGGTCGTTTTGGGGCCTATCTATCTGATAGTGACATCATACATCAAACCACGTGCGTCCACACTTCCACCCAAAATGGGGTGGCCGAACGGTAGAATAAACATTTGCTGGAGGTGGCTTGGTGTTTACTCCGTGTTATGCACCTTCCCAAATCCTACTGGGGTGATGGAGTTCTCACAGATGCTCATCTCATTAACTGTCTTCCGTCTCGTACCCTCTCTTTTGATACGCCCCTATCGCGTCTTACCAAACAACACATCGTTCACACCTCTCATCTTGCTCCTCGTATCTTTGGCTCCGAATGTTTTGTTCATCTTCATACCCGCATTGTGATAAACTTGATGCGCGTTCCCTGTGGTGTATTTTCGTTCGGTCCCCCCTACCACCAAAGGGTATCGTTGTTATCATCCTCCGACTCGGCGCTACTATTGCATTGTGGATGTTACATTTCGTGAGGGAGAGTCGTACTTTCGTCCTCGTCAGGGGGAGACGAGATGTGACGGTGACGAGAACATCGAATCTCCTCTTCCAATTGTTAACATCGAATCTCCTCTTCCAATTGTTGCCGCTTCCCCTCTTTCCACCTCCGCTCCACCTATATTATACACGTACTCACGTCGTCCCAGGACTGTTGAGCAAGTGCAGATTGTGAATGTTCCGCCAGTACCAGTGACCATCTCAGCTCCAGATTCAGATGATGACCTCCATGTTCATCTTGCACGTCTTATAGGTAAAAGAGGTGGCACCAAACACCCCATTGCCAACTACATTTGTTATACTCATCTATCTCAGGCTCATAAAGCCTTTTCCTCTTTTTCATCTATTGTGATTCCTAAGACATGACAGGAGGCTGTTCAGATGCCTGAATGGAAACAAGCTATGAAGGAGGAACTGAGTGCCTTTGATAAAAATAAAACATGACGGCTCCCCAGCCTTCCCCCTTGGAAGCGAACGGTCGGATCCCGTTGGGTCTTCACTGTTAAACAGAACCAAGATGGGGTGGTGGAACGATACAAAGCTCGTTTCGTGGCTCGAGGATATACCCAAGGTCAAGACATGGACTACCAGGATACCTTTGCTCCTATTGCCAAGATGAACACAATCTGTGTGCTTCTTTCTTGTGCTGTGATTCGCGGATGGGAGCTACTGCAACTCGATGTCAAGAATGCATTCCTGCATGGTGTTTTGGAAGAGGTCTATATGGATATTCCCCCAAGCCTTGATGTCAAAGAGTTCAACCGGAGGGTCTGTCGCCTACTAAAATCCCTGTATGGCCTGGAACAGTCTCCGAGAACGTGATTTGGGCGTTTTAGCAAGACCATGCTATGACTTGGATATACTCAAAGTCAAGCTGATCATACCCTCTTCATCAAGAGGAAATGTGTTATGGTTTCTATCCTTATTGTGTACGTGGACAACATTATCATTAGCAGAGATGACTTGGATGAGATCAAATGCTTGAGAAAACAATTGGGCGAAGAATTTGAAGTCAAGGATCAGAGAAATATCATGCAAGACTAAGGCCTCATCTGGTGCGGTGTTTTCACGCTAGTGGCAGGAGCAAACGCCGCGCCACACGGTGGAAAAACAAATGACCGGCGGCGGCGTTCGCTCCCGCAAACAAACGGAAAATGTCACCGAACGGAGCGTCTCCCCCCAGACACCGGGTGTAGCCGCCCCTGCCAAATGAGGCCTAAATAATAGGGTACCTGGGAGCTGTTGCTTCATGTTACTAAAATGCTCCTTTCGCAGTTTTGTTTCCCTGTTAACGCTTTTTTTTTGAGCCTCAACAGTAGCATTTACAAGATGAATTTCCATCGATTTAATGCAAATATAAAAAAGAACTTTTGTTTATTATGTTTTTTAAGATACGGTAAAAACTAAAATAGTTAAGACTTAGAAATGATTATGTTAAAAAGTTATAGGAGGGGAACACCTATTGACGGCAAATAAAAAATTGATCTAGGTGTTGTAGGAATATTACACCAATAGATTGACTTGCATCATTTGACTTCGATTCTACAAAAGACTAACTAACGTTCCTCCGTCACAGCTTGAGCGTGCGAGAGCTTCCCCGTCACAAAAGCACTCAAAACTATAGGGGCTTGTTGTTTCATGCTTCAGAAGATGTCGACTACACCGCCCCCGATGGAGCAGGAATTGTGATGTAGGTCGGGACGTCCCATTGCACCAAAAACTCCTAACAAAACAGAGCCAGGGATTTGATTGGAGAAGCGTTAGGCTCTATGCATATAGATGAAAGTTGTTTAAGGATGATTTGTGTAATTTAGGTTGAACATTATAGAGTAAATTTTAGGTACCTTAAGCTTACCTAAGGATGGTATGCTCAATGGGGAATTTAGACTAGAATTTTTATTTTTAGCAAAATAAGTTCCGGGATATTGATCCTTGTATTTTTATGCTCATTTTAAGTACTCGTATATATGTGTATGTTTTTTTAGGTGAAAATATACTTGTTAAAAAATGATTTTTTTTGAACTCAAATACAACTGTAATCAAAACTGAAAATACAGTCACGCACAATCCATATATACACTGAGCAAACCTCAAATTATGCTCTACCTAAATAAATGATAAAATGAGGATTCACAAAGCCTAGCTCAAACAATTGAAATAAGACCTAACAATAATGATGTATACAAATATTTTTGCAGCACACTAACCCTAGTTTTTTTCCCATTCTTCAGGATCTGACAAGCTGCATGGTGGCCATATCTCAACCCGAGCAACAACTAAAGGTAAGTCCTACCTTTTTAAAATTTTCATCTCCATTCATAAATAATAATTATTTATTTACCTAAAATAAGTTCTAACTCGCAGCGTCACGGTCATTCTTCTCATTATCGTCGTTCAGGAGCAGCAAATCGAGCGAAACCCGGCCTCGACACTGAGTATGCACTTCTTAATTCCCTACAGGTTTACTAATCCACGGAGTCTAGTTCACAGCACCTACCTTAATTTTGGTAGGGAAATCTGTTTTGAATCATCTTTTGGGGTTTTTTTAATGTAATTTCAGTAATAGAAATAGTTTTCCTATGAATTTTTACCCTGACTGCACCATTTTATTTTCTTTGGGAGGATTCATGGTCTGGTATTGTATGGATGTAATTAGAAGAAAACAATTATCTTGATTTATGTTATTTTTTTCTTTTTTGGGTACTTGAATTTTCTCCCCCACCTCTTAAATCATTTTTATTTAATGAATATATATATACAAATCATATCAGCATTCATGGTCTGGTATTTGGGAGTTGTTAAGCGCACCGCAGTTTTGGATAGGTGCACCGCACTTTCTCTAAATTTTTCGCGCCTTTTAAAAATATGCCTTGCACATGTATTTTTTGGAAAAATGTTCAGCACAAAAGTTGTAGATGTAGACGAGTTCTACAACTTTTGTGTTGAACACTTTTCCTAAAAATGCATGTACAATGCGTACTTTGTAAATACGTCCAGATTTCGCGTCTTTCTAGAAATATGACTTGTACATGCATTTTTAGGAAAAGTGTTCAACACGAAAGTTGTAGATCTTTTCGAGATCTACAACTTTCGTGTTGAACACTTTTTCTAAAAAATCATGTACAAGGCGTATTTCAAAAAAACGCGAAAAAATAGAAGAAAGTGTAGTGCACCTAGCCAAAACTGCGGTGCCATTATCAACTCCCTATTTTTAATTGCCTTAGAGCTATAATTATTAGCTTTGTTGCCTCATTCATTGAATGTTGATTTTATTGATGATTAAAATACTATATGGTGTTTTTACAGCCATGTAAAACTCTGATCCTAGTGATGCTATTAGCTGTGTGCCTGATGAGACACTGAACAAAAATTGACTCGCTTTTGCTAATGGTAGCGGCAGTGCACGTTGTACTATTGTAAAAACAATCAAGGGCAAGACGATTTTTTTTTTTGCATTATCCATGGTCCATCAAAAATTGAATGAAAGAGGGGATCTGCATATGGGCTGAAGTTATTGGCCAACGAGAGTAAATACCACAGGTAAGAGAGTAAGAACATGAAAGGATATTAAGATTTGGCTACTTAGATGGCTACAATGATAAGCTAGCCAGAGTTTGGAGGTCTTAACCACACATTTTGGAGTGTCTAAGAACTACCCCTTTCAAATTAAACCCCAAGCTAGGTTGGTGGGAAGAGAAGCTCCGAATGTGCAACAAAAAACTCGCTTGTATTATGCAAGGTCTCTTGTGGACTCTTTGCACTGCCGTTCTCCTTGACAATGAGCTGTATTTAGAGGCAGCAATAAAGGGATATATCCCCTACCTTCGAGGTGGACCCTAAACCCTTGTACAAGGTCAATCCATGCTTGCTACATTTGAAAATTAAATGTTAATTAACCAGTCCCTAATGTTTGGGAGCTGTTTGAAATCAATTCCCTGTAGTTTAGATTGTTTGAAATTGGTTACCAATTTTTTCTACTTTTTTGAAATCATTTCCATTTCACATTCACTAGTTAACAGAATCAGAGATTTATTTGCTGGCTGGGATGAAGAATGGGCATATTACAAAGAAAAGTATTAATGAGATCACTTATTCATATATTATGATTAGTTTTTTTGAATGTTAATAGAAATAAAACATTTGATCCACATGTATTCATATAGAAAATAATATTTCCATATATTAATTAGTTGAATGTTAACCTAAACAAAATATTTGATCCATATGTATTCATATAGAAAATACTATTTTTATATATTATAAAGATGTATCTAATTTTATTATGCCATGGTAAAAAAAACATTCCTAAGTACTTCAATTTTTTTTTACTGGAAAAGGCGTAAGTTACAGCCCGCATATAAAATTACATTGCAAAAATAAATTTGCTGTCCAATTGAAAAATACTTCAATGTTGCCCTTGAATAGATGGCAGTGGCAGAAGCTTCGTTTCTTCGTACAAGAGCCAATTGTCCACAATACCTATTTTCCAATTGTCAATTTTTTTAAAGAAAATAGGAGCCTGTCCAATTGAAAATTTTCCCTATTTTTTTTTTCCCAATTTTTTTGCATGTTAAGTTGATTTAATTTCCACAATTATCATCTATGGTGGTTCTCCAATAGCGCATTTATTTTGTACCGTTGCTTGGCAATGCATGTTTGTTGTGCAATTATAACTATACAACACCAAAACATGGTGCAATACAACACAAGTTTTCAAATACACATTCTTATGTGGGTGATATGTCACAACATTTGACAAGTTTCAACATCACGGGGCTAATCCCCAACATGGACGCGGTTAGGGACGGGGGTGAAGCCCAGTGCCTCACTAGTGTATGTGTGCATATATATATATATATATATATATATATATATATTCATTTAAAGTACATTCAACATGACAACTTTCTACAAGAAATAGAGAATGATTGAAGCATTGCTTTCATTGCAGCAACTACTACATAAGGATATTCTCAAACCTGTACTCATGTCATTGGTGACTTGGACAAACTGGTACCATTTTAAAAGGAAGAACCCACAATCTATCAAAGATTTTATTTTGTCCATCCTAATCAGAATCTATCAGCAGTTATCACAATTGGCTGCGCTTCAATGCGCTTCTTGACTTGATAAGGACCTCTTTTAACTGCTTCCTGCAACTGAAAAATCAAAAGGATAGTTTGAGCTTTTTCTATAATGTATCCAATCCAATGGTCAAAGAGCTCAACTAGTAAAAAAAATATCCCCTTTAAATTATAACATTCAGAGGAGGAGTTGAAAATCACAACCAGTGGCTTAGGATGCCTAATCAGCCCCAAAATTTACCCTCTTGTCCTTTTATTTAACTTTCCTCGACAAATATAGTGCAGAAATCAAAATTAGTTTCATCATTGTAGAGATGAATTAGTTTTGCTTGAATTGGTTCTTCAATGAAAACTAAGATTGCAAGTTTTCATGTTTTTTGCAAAAATTTATTCAGAATAGCAGTGATAGTTTCTTAGCTGAAAAAAAAAGAAAAGAAGTTACTAAGAGAAGCAGGGTACCTGTTCAGCTAGATTAGCAACTTTAGCATCAGTAATCATATTTGAAGCAGACAAGGAATGGTAGATAGCCACGCAACATCGATGCCGAGCTTCCATACCTACAGATATACAACCTCAACTGAGAACAGAGATGTTGCATTAACTTCTAATGCAAAATAAGTTATCAGAGACATAAACAGAGGAATAATTGTTCTTCTCTACAGACGTTAAACCAGGCTATTCAACTACTTCCAAATTTCCTATATTCAGTTTTATAGCTTTATGGATAAGGTCATGGTTTAGGAGAGGATCAACCCTGCATCATTATTGATGTCATTTGAACATTTTTAATGTAGAGAAGCTACTAAGACTATAGTGTAAAACTATCTCCCCTCATCACAGCTATCCATCGATCGGACAGATCAAAGCCATGAGATGGTGTATTCAGTGCATGAGGCGCCTGACAATGTAGGATCTATGAAGAGATCGATGTAAGCCTTGCATTCTACAAGTAGGAATTAGAAGCAGGAATTAGAATATAATAATATGAAAAAACAAACCCATCTTTGTGTCCTCAATATTAGCATCCATGACAATAGATGTGATCTCCAGCTTGGAGCAAAGCTCCATCAAGCACCACTTGCGAGCAGCAAGAGCGGTTATCAATCTGTACGCCTGTAAATAATGTAGAGATATCTAAACTCCGGTTGATGGGAAAAATTAAAATAAATAAATAAATTAGTAGTTAATATTTATGTATTAGTTTCATCGAAATATTTTAATTAAAATTTTATGTTGTTCTATGTTATTGCATACATACAAGATCACATTGGAGCTTCTAATCATAATAGGGCTCACTAAGGATCAACAATAAGCAATACTGTTATACCAATGGAGAATAAACTTAGGGTTATTTATAAATAGGGTTAACTACCGGGACCTCCCCTAGGAGTTTGCTAATTACAGGTTGCACCCCTCTATCTTTCAAAATTACATTTACCTCCCCTTTAAGTCCAGGTTTCCAAAAATGCCCCTTCCGTTAGAAATATTGATAGAAAATGATAAACAGCCACATTATAATGATTACTGATTAGGTTCATTATAAAGGGTACAATTTAATCATTTTATGATATTTCAACTTTATCATAGTTGGATAGGTTCATTATATGATTACTGATGCTAAAGTTGCTAATCTAGCTGAAAATGGTAAAACCAGCAACAATATAATGATTACTGATACTGGGTTCATTATAAAGGGTAGAATTTAATCATTAGTTGATGGTTTATGATATTTCAATTTTATCATTTTATAATGATTCTAGGTTCATTATAAAGGGTAAAATTTAACGTACCCTTTTCAGTTTAGAGTTATTACAAAGGGTAGAATTGGAATATCATATTTGATCACTTTTCATCTATATTTCTAAAGGAAAAGATCACACCTTTCAATGCAGAGTCATTACAAAGGGGAAAATTGAATATCATAAGATTTGCTGATTTTATCATTTTTCATTCATATTTCTAACGGAAGGGAAATTTTTGTAAAGTGGGGAAACTTAGAGAGGAAGTAATGAAATTTCGAAAGATAGAGGGGTGCAACCTGTAATCATGCAAACTCCCAGAGGAGGTCCCTGTTAACACGGAAAACTGCGACCGCAGCCAGAACCAGTTTAGGACCAAAGCAAGCCTTGGTGTTTAGTGGTAGCGGGGTTGCGTCATTTGTAACCGCAGAACCTTCCCAGTCTCAACAAGGCGGGCAGTTACATCTTGAATAACCGAGCCGCCTTTTTTACAACATCAACAGCCGACCAACCCGAACGGCACTCCGCAGAAGCCGAAATTCTGAGAGGTTCAGGTGAACATCTTGGGTGTCCTCCCCCGCTCTTCTCTCTCCTTAGCTAGTAGTGGTCTGTGCTCCAAATCATCTGGGCAACCCTCCTTTCTGTATAAATAGGCGTTCGGGGGTGCTTGAAGGAGGGACGGAACTTGATCCAGAATCTGCCCTTTCGTAGGTGTGGTTAAAAGTTTTAAATCCCCATCAGTTGTCTTTTTCCCTAGCAATATTCACTTATGTCGGAACTGTGAATGGGTTCCGCTGACCTCCCTCAAATGCAACTACAACCCCACCTGATCTCCTCCCCGCGAGATCAACACCGGCGAGAGCCTACTCCGGCGAGACCTTCAGCGAGCACTCCTATCGTGCGAGATCCACCTGTGCGAGATCCTTCCGGCGCGAGCTTGTCCGGCGAGTACTCCACCACCTGGGCTGCGGCGGCTTTCCTGCGAGTTGTTGGCGAGAGCGGCCTTGGCGAGGTACTTCGGCGAGATGCAAGTTACACCGGCGAGCTCAGTGGGCGAGACCTCCCGGCGAGGTGGGCGGAGCTCTCGGCGGGATGCAGTGGCGAGCTGCTTCCAGCGAATGCGGGCGAGGTCCCCTTCCCAAGGCAGCGAGAACAGTAGACGGCGGGAGAAAAAAAAACAAAACCGAAAACTCCTGCGGGAAATATAAAGCACGGGCCTTTAATTCTCTCTCTATCTCTCTCTATATTCTCTCTGCCTCTCTCTCTACAAATGCCAACAAAAACTCTATCTTTAAATTGAAAGAAACAAGCCTATATATAGGCAATACAAACCAATAACGACACGCCACGTGTCCTCCATCTCTCTCTCCTCAATAAATACAAAAGAGTTTCTCTCTCTTTCCTCCGCCATACTTAACACAAATATATATAATTAATATATAAAAGTATCAGTTGACCCAGTCAACTGGGACCACTCCAACAAACTCCCCTTCAAACTTGGCAGCTCATGCCAAGTTTGCCTTTGAGCTTCTCGAACGTCTCCACATTTAACGCCTTAGTGAATATGTCCGCGATCTGCTCTCCGGTTGGGCAATACACAACTTCCACCGTCTTCTGCTCCACCTGCTCGCGAAGGAAATAGTACCTCGTCTCGATGTGTTTGTTGCGCCCATGCAACACAGGATTCTTTGCGAGCTGTATGGCGGACATGTTATCCAATAACAATGTCGTTGGGCCATCCTGCACATGATGTAACTCTTCCAGAAGATTTCTCAGCCAGATAGCTTGGCAAGCACATGCCGCAGCTGCAATGTACTCTGCCTCACATGATGATAAGGCTATAGTAGCCTGCTTCTTAGAACTCCATGAGAATGTCGCGGTTCCCATGTTGAACGCATACCCGGAAGTGCTCTTCCGGTCGTTCACATCTCCTCCATAGTCGCTATCCGAGTAGCCGACTAGCTTCAACTCTCCCGCAGATGAATACATCAAGCCATGGTCCCGAGTCCCGTTCACAAACCTCAGGATCCTCTTCGCTGCTGTGAAGTGGTCCTGCTTGGGTTCCTCCATGTGCCTGCTAACTACCCCGACCGCATACATGATGTCCGGCCTAGTGAAAGTCAAGTACCTTAGACTTCCGACCAGACTCTTGAACATAGTTGGGTCCACTCCTTGCTCTTCGGAATCCTTCCTCAGCTTTGTTCCAGGGTCCACAGGAGTGGAGATAGGCTTGCTATTCTCCATCCTAAACTTCTTCAAGATCTCCTCCGCGTACTTCTTCTGCGCGATGAAGATCTCATTTTCTCTCTGCTGTACCTCAACTCCCAAGAAGTAGCTCAGCTCTCCCAAGTCCGTCATCTCGAACTCCTCCTTCATCAGCCTCTTGAATTCTTCGAACATCGTAGGGTTGCTCCTGGTGAATATCATGTCATCCACGTATAGACATAGGATCATGATATCCCCGATCTTTTCCACCTTCATGTAGAGAGCATACTCATATGGACACTTGATATACCCATGCTCCTAAAGAAATTTGTCTATCCTCCCATTCCAAGCTCGAGCTCCCTGCTTCAGTCCGTACAAGGCTCTGCCCAGCTTGCAGACTTTTCTTTCCTGACCTTTCACCACGTACCCTGGATGCTGCTCGATGTACACATCATCCTCCAGGTAGCCATTCAAGTACGCCGCCACCGCATCCATTTGCATGATTGTCCACCCATAATGAGCTGCCAGTGCGATGATCAACCTGATGGTGTCAATCCTCGCCACTGGGGCATAGACCTCGTCGTAGTCCACTCCTTGAACTTGCCTGTAACCCTTCACCACGAGCCTAGCCTTGTGCTTCTCCACAGCTTCATCCTTGTTCTTCTTTACTTTGTAGACCCACTTCACCCCGAGGGGTTTGTGGCCTGCGGGTGGATCAACCAGCCTCCAAGTGTCATTCTTCTTTATGGAAGCTATCTCGGCATCCATCGCCGTCCTCCAAGATTTATCCTGGGCAGCTTCGTCGTAGGAGTGCGGCTCGCAATCTGCCAACAAACAATATAAAGAAAAATTGTTAAGCGTCGGTGCCGTCTCCTCGTAAATCTCCTCCAACCTCCTCATCCTAGGTTGAGGACGGTCAGAGCTGCCCCGGCTAGTGCTCGCTCCACTAGGACTTCCTCCGTTTGTACTTGCTCCACTTGAGTAGGGGGTAGAAGCTCCCCCTGAACTCCCACTCGGTGGTGTTGGTGGCTCAGCTCCACCAACCTCAGCTTTCGCTTCATGACCACCTTCCTCCTCATCATCTTCAAAGAACATCCCCTTGGTGCTCCTTGTCTTCTCGTCCCAGCTCCAGCAGCTATCTTATTCAAATACCACGTCCCTTGAGACTATGGCCTTCCCAGTCATCGGGTTGTAAAACTTGTACGCCTTGCTCTCCGGAGCATAGCCCACGAAGATGCACTTCTCGCTCCTGTCATCGAGATTCTTCCTCCTCTGGTCCGGGATGTGAGCATGAGCTACACACCCGAAGACCCTTAGGTGCTTCACACTTGGCTTCCAGCCGCTCCATGCCTCAAACGACGTCTTGAACTTCACGCTCTTTGTGGGGCATCTGTTCAGTAGGTACACCGCACATTGCACTCCTTCCGCCCAGAACATCTTCGGTAGCCCCTTCTCCTTCACCATGCTCCTCGCCATGTTAATGATGGTGAGATTCTTCCTCTCTGCCACTCCGTTCTGCTGTAGTGAGTACGCCGCCGTCAGCTGGTGTGATATCCCATTCTCCTTGCAGAAACTATCGAACAGCCTTGAGGTGTACTCCCCACCTCGATTTGTCCTTAGCACCTTCAATGGTTGCCCACTCTCCTTCTCGGCCATCGCTTTGAACTCTCTGAACTTGTCAAGGGCCTCAGACTTCTCTTTCAGAAAATACACCCAACACTTCCGACTATAGTCATCCGTGAAGGTGATGTAGTACTTGCTTCCGCCTATTGAGGTGGTCTCAAACGGACCCGCAATGTCCGAGTGAACCAGTTCAAGTTGCCGTCTTGCTCTCCAGGACTTTCCTCCTTCGAATGTCTGCCTCTTGAGCTTCCCCTTCGTGCACGCCTCACACACCTTCTGCGGAGGGGAGATCATAGGCAGGTCCGCCACCATCTTGGAGTGGGATAGTAGCTTCAACCCTGTGAAGCTCAAATGCCCCATCCTATGGTGTCATAGCCATGCTTCTTCCTCTTCCTTTGTTCTCGCGAGACAAGCCGTCTCTTGAGCATCCATCTTCAGCGTGAAGAGACGGTTTGCCGTCATCTTCACCTTTACTACCTCCTTCCCTTGATCATTCTTCATTGCCAGAGACCCATCCTTCATCTGCACACATTATCCTCTCTCCACTAGCTGCCAAATGCTTAAGATGTTGGTTTTCAACCCTGGCACGTAGTACACATCATTCAAGTGTACTCTCTCCCCGTTCAGTTTCACTACCACCAGGCCCTTTCCTTCCAAAGAAATCTTCGAAGCATCCCCGAAACTCACTTCACCCCCACTGGGTTCAAAGTTAGAGAACATCTCCTTATCTCCACACATGTGGTTGCTCGCCCCTGTGTCCAGGTACCACACTTCATTCCTTCCTTCTTCCACACCTCGGTAGGTTAAGAACATCATTGGGTCTCCACCCCCAACGTTGTTCCCATTGTTCCTAGTCTCCGCATAATGGTTGGCTTCTTCTCTCTTCTTGGGTTCCCAGCAGTCATAGCTCATATGACCAAATTTGTTACAGTTGTAACACTGTACTTGGGACATATCTCCTCGGCCTCTTCCTCGGTCTCTTCCTCTTCCTCTTCCTTCTTGCCAACCTCCTTGGGGTCGCTCCGCCTCTCTTTGGAAACCTTGGTTCCTTCCTTGATCTCTACCTCCTCTTCTACCTCGGCCTCTGCCTTGGTGACCTCGGCCACGCTGGCCGCCTCCTCTTCCGGAGCTCTCTCCGAAGTTTAGCTGGTTCTGGAGTGCTTTTCCCAAGCCACTCGCTTCTTCATCATCTTGCTGCATTCTGTACTCATGAGCTTGCAATGAGCCTACAAGCTCGTCTACGGTCATCTGGGTGAGGTCCTTCGACTCCTCGATTGCCACGACCACGTGTCGGAACTTCCTTGACATGGCCCTCAGGAGCTTCTCCATGAGACTCACATCATATATCGTCTCTCCGTTTCTCCTCATCTCGTTTGTGAGCGTCCGCAGACGGGTCACAAAGTCTCCGACCTTCTCCGTGTCCTGCATCCTCAACATTTCATACTCGCCCGGAGGGACTGCAGCTTCACTTTCTTCGCCTTGTCTACTCCTTGCATGGAGCGTTGCAACACCTCGCATGCTTCTCTTGAGCTCACAGCTTCTGAGATCTTCTCGAATGTAGCTTCGTCGATTCCTTGGTATAACGTGAACAGTGCCTTCTTATCTTTCTTTCTTGCTTCCCTCAATGCCGTCTTCTGGGCATTGGTCAACGCCGCTTCTGCTTCGGCAGTAAGCTCTTCATACCCGTCCTCAACTATCTCCCATAGTTCCTTTGAAGCGAGTAGCACCTTCATCTAATACTCCAGTTTCCATAATTCGTCTTCGTCAACTTGGGGACTTGCCCCGACATGACACCTCCAAACTCCATCCCTCCTCTACTTCAAACCTTCCGAGTCACCGTAAAGGTTTGGAACGAACCTCCCTCTGATACCAGTTGTCGGAACTGTGAATGGGTTCCGCTGACCTCCCTCAAATGCAACTACAACCCCACCTGATCTCCTCCCCGCGAGATCAACACCGGCGAGAGCCTACTCCGGCGAGACCCTTCAGCGAGCACTCCTATCGTGCGAGATCCACCTGTGCGAGATCCTTCCGGCGCGAGCTTGTCCGGCGAGTACTCCACCACTTGGGCTGCGGCGGCTTTCCTGCGAGTTGTTGGCGAGAGCGGCCTTGGCGAGGTACTTCGGCGAGCTGCAAGTTACACCGGCGAGCTCAGTGGGCGAGACCTCCCGGCGAGGTGGGCGGAGCTCTCGGCGGGATGCAGTGGCGAGCTGCTTCCAGCGAATGCGGGCGAGGTCCCCTTCCCAAGGCAGCGAGAACAGTAGACGGCGGGAGAAAAAAAAACAAAACCAAAAACTCCTGCGGGAAATATAAAGCACGGGCCTTTAATTCTCTTTCTATCTCTCTCTATATTCTCTCTGCCTCTCTCTCTACAAATGCCAACAAAAAACTCTCTATCTTTAAATTGAAAGAAACAAGCCTATATATAGGCAATACAAACCAATAACGACACGCCAAGTGTCCGCCATCTCTCTCTCCTCAATAAATACAAAACAGTTACTCTCTCTTTCCTCCGCCATACTTAACACAAATATATATAATTAATATATAAAAGTATCAGTTGACCCAGTCAACTGGGACCACTCCAACAACTTATAATAGCTTGTAATAGTTTTTTTGTGAAATAAAAGTGTCAGCAACAAAGGGTATTTGCCATTGCGGGCAAATCTGGTGTGGCTGTTCGCGACGAGCTCGTTGTCTCTTTGTTCTGTTCTTACGACCCATAAGGGTTAGTAACTGATTGCTTGCAGTCCCTAATTCCCCCATCACCTTCAAGTCCCGTTACTATGTGTGGAGATTGGTTACATTTTTGGCACCAACAATCCCGATTCTTAACCCTTAGACTGTTAGACGAAGCACCAAGGTAATTTAAAGAAACTAATGTGAAATAAACATGACAAAAAAGGTAAGACACAATTGGAATCTATGCGCAAAGGTCTCAAACTCATGAAAAAGAGTGATAAGGTTTATAATAAAAGATCTGAAGATAAACCCTTATGACTGTTAGGGTTCGCCTTTTGCTGGTAGTATTACTGATGTTGCTTAATAGAGATTTGTATTGTTTGTTAAGCAAAACATGAAGTAGAAATTGGATATAAAAAGAATGGCATGATAAGTCACATGTTAATTGGGGCTGTTTTAGTTTTAGATTGACAATACTTGTCATGAAACATCAAGATTTTATAGAACCACAAAACATTTATCAGAATACTTACTGCTAATCGCATTTCTGGCTCTTGCTGCAGAATTGAGAGAAATAAACCCTGCGGTCAAAATAAGGAAATTTTCATATATTAATGAAGAGTACGAAACTTAAATGAAAAGGCCATAATGAGTTGTAAGAAAAAAAATTATAGCAATCAGAGAAATAAGATTATCAGCCGCACATCAAACATTAGTGCCCCGATACTCAGTAGCATTTATTTGAGCCGAAAAAGACTTAGCATGATGAACAAATTCAGAATGAGGAATAAAACATAGTAAGGGAAAAATATTCAGAATAAGGGGGAAAATCAGAGTAAGGAACTAACAGATGGTGTCAGCTTTGGGCTGGATACAGCAGCTTCATAAATCAAGCGCTGAAGGCATTCTTCTGCACTTTCATTTAGTAGTACACTCTCGTTGGATCTATCCGCTCCAGCTATGCTACCAAGAGTGTGCAAGGCAGCCTGAAAGCAACAGTTAAGTTATTATACACTACAACAACTTGATCAAAGTTGCAAATATTCGATGTCGGCGTCATATCGAATTGAAATTTCAAACATTGGATATCGGAAGTAGAAGACATGTCAGAGATATTTTAAAGTATAGGATTTATATGCCTTATAAATAAAAATTTATTTATATGTATATTAAGTATAGTTGTATATTATTCTATTCAAAAAGTAAAAGAAATAAACGAACAATGAATCATGTATATCTTAAAATAAATTCAAACATCCAAAATAAACTATAATTAACAATTTTTATTTCATATTGTCAAAAGATTTTATTTTGATAACAATAAGTTTTATAGCAAATAAAGAAAATTTAAAAGCTAAATATCTTTGATTGATTATAAGTCTTTCCAAGCTTAACAATTTTTTGTTAAAATTTTTAAAAAATCAACTAATAAATGTGTTGAACTTTTCAAATTTTTATATTGTTGCTGTATGGAGACCGGGCGGTCTGATTCTGGCGGTTTGGAGACCGAGCGGTCTGTCGGTTTCTCTCCTGCGGTTTGGTGGCTGGATTGTTGCTGTGGTTATCCAGGCGGTCTGACGGTGTGTCCCAGGCGGCTTGGACAAACCGTCAGACCGCCCGGATAACCACAACAACAGTCCAACCACCAAACCGCAGGAGAGAAACCGACAGACCGCTCGGTCTCCAAACCGCCAGAATCAGACCGCCAGACCGCCCGGTCTCCATACAACAACACCCCCCTCAAGCTGGAGCATATATGTCGATCATGCCCAGCTTGTCGCAAATGTGAAGAAAGGAGGTGGACACAGGCTTGGTAAAAATATCTGTCAGCTCTTTATCGGAGGTGACGAATGGAGTACAAATTTGTTTCTTCAAAATCTCTTCCCGAATAAAGTGCCAGTCGACTTCAATGTGCTTTGTTCTCTCATGAAAAACCGTATTTTTGGAGATGTATATAGCAGCCTTGTTGTCATAAAACATAGGTAGAGGATGATTGTAGACCTCTCCTAAGTCAAGCATGAGAGCCCGTAACCACTTCAATTCACATGTGGTCGATGTCATACTTCGATATTTTTCTTCGGCGCTGGATCTGGAGACGACAGACTATTTCTTGCTCTTCCAGCTCACAAGATTTCCTCCCACAAAGGTGCAAAAGCCCGACGTTGACTTGCGGTCTCCTTTGTCATCAGCATAGCTTGAATCTGAGTATGCTTCAATCTTCAAATGACGATTTTTCTGAAAGAGTAGTCCTTTCTCAAGCGCTGATTTAATATACTCCAATATCCTCGGGGCAGACTGTAGATGACACTCCCTAGGAGCCTGCATGAATTGACTAACCTTGCCTACAGCATAGGCGATGTCGGGTCTGGTCACTGTGAGATATATAAGTTTGCCAACCAGACGTCTGTACCTCGTAACATCTGAAAGAAGAGGAGAGTCATCCGTTCATGTTTTATCTTCTCCAGTTGTCATGGGGCATCGGGCAGGTTTAGCCCCAGTCAGCCCTGCCTCTTTTAGCAAGTCAAGAGCATACTTGCGTTTGGGAGAGGACAAGGGAATTGAGCTTCCGAGAGATTTCTATCCCCAGAAAGTATTTTGGAGAGCCCATATCCTTTGTGACCAGGTGTTGACGAAGATGCTTCGTTTTCAAGGTTATCCCAGCCTGGTCATCTCCAGTGAGACGAATATCATCCACATATACAACAAACACTACCAGACTCAAGGAGGTTTTGCGAATAAATAAGGAGTGATCGGCAGAACTTCTCGTAAAACCCACGGCCGCCACAATCCCGCTGAACTTGTCAAACCATGCCCGAGAGCTTTGCTTGAGACCATAGATAGCCTTCCGTAGCCGACATACCTGTGTCTCCCCCTGAGCAACATACCCTGGAGGTTGCTCCATAAAGGCGTCCTCTTGAAGGTCCCCATATAGAAAGACATTCTTAACATCCAGTTGAGAAATGGGCCAATCCCGGTTGACAGTCACAGAGAGTAGGACCCTGATAGTGCTGAGATGAGCAACTTGAGAGAAGGTGTCAAAATAATCAACCTCATGCGTCTGGGTAAAGCCTTTGGCAACAAGACGAGACTTGTAACGATCCACACTGCCGTCAGGGCGGAACTTCACCACATAGACCCAGCGACAGCCAACGACATCTGTGCCGAAGGGAGGAGGACAGAGGGTCCATGTACCCCGTTCAGTGAGAGTAGAAATTTCCTCATCCATGACATCCTTCCAATGAGGAATAGTAAGAGCCTCCTGGTAGGAACGGGGGGTGACAATGACCGAGATAGCAAGTGCAAAAGCCATGCGAGAAGGGGTAAAACGATCATAGAAAACAACAACAGCAAGCGGGTGTTGGGTACATGCCTGAACCCCTTTACGAAGAGCAATGGGGAGATCCATATCAACGGGTTGCTCAGTATCCGGAGCATCCGTGGTGGAGAGAGCTGACCCGAGAGTAGAGAGAGACGACTGCAGATAGGAGGGAGATATCGCGGGAAGTGGACACGACGGAGGAGAGGGTGGAGATGGTGTAGGTGGCGGAACGTCAGTAGGTGGAGAGGGAACGGATGATTGGTATGAGAAGTAGGATCATCAGGAGTAGAGGAGGAGGCGGGAGAGAAGTAAGAAGCATTTTCAAAGAAGATGACATCCGCAGAGACGAACTGCTTGCGGGTAACAGAGTCAAAACAACAATAACCTTTCTGAGTGGTAGAGTACCCCAGAAAGACACATTTAGTGACCCGTGGTGAGAGTTTGTCACGAGTGGCAGCGGGAGAGTGCACAAAGGCTGTGCACCCAAAAATGCGCAGAGTAAGAGGAAACGAATTCTTGTTCGGATAAAGAATGGAGAATGGGGTGGCACCATGGAGAACTGTGGAGGGAATGCGATTGATGAGAAAGCTGGAGAGGAGGACAACATAGCCCCAATAGGAGCGAGGAACGTGCATCTGTGTCATCAGAGTGCGAGCGACATCGAGGAGGTGACGGTTTTTGCGTTCCGCCACTCCATTTTGCCGTGAGGTGTAGACACAGCTAGTTTGATGAATAACACCATGTTGCATACAGAAAGAAGAGAAATCATGGCTAAAATATTCCTTAACATTGTCAGAACGAAAGAGTTTAATAGATGTATCAAACTGAGTCTTAATCATATAATAAAACAATGTCCAGACAGAGAACAGTTCGGAGCGATCCTTTAGAAGATACACCCACGTACACCTAAAGAAATCATCAATAAATGTGACAAAATATGAACTACCCTGACCGATGGTGAGGGTAGGAGCAGACCCCCATACGTCAGAGTGAACGAGGTCGAACGGACGGGAAGAGCCACGACTTTGCGTTGGTAGGAAGGAGGAGCGGTGATGCTTGCTAAACTGACATGCATCACAGTTGAGAGGTGGATGATGCAGAGGGAGGTGGGGCAGAAGCTGGCGAAGAAGCCAGGGAGGAGCATGACCAAGGCGAAGATGCCATTGGAGAAGATCTGTAGAGGAGGAGGAGAAGGCTGATAGATCAGAAACATTGTCGAGGAAGTAGAGGCCGCCGCTCCCAGTCCCAGTAGCAATCGTCCGTTGGGAGTCCAGATCCTGAAAAGAACAAGTAGTAGTGAATGTGACTGAACAACGCAGTTGCTTGCATAGAGAAGTAACCGATAATAAATTGCAAAGGAACTTGGACACATAGAGGGTATCTGCCAAGCCTTAGACGAAGTGACTTGAACCACTTCCGTCCCATTGACCGGTGAGAAAGAGCCGTCCACAACAAAGACCGGGGGCAACCGATCATGTGTTTCTAGAAGAGAAAAACACCGAGAATTGTCTGTCATATGATTGGTAGCACCAGAGTCGATCAACCATCTGCCGTGAGTAACAACGTGAGCACTACCGGAAGATGTGACCACTGAGGACTGCGTGGAGGAGGTGGAGGCCATAGAAGAGAGAGCGCGGGATCAAATAGGAGACCGCGCGAGAACAACAGAAAGCGGAGAGAAAGAAGATCGACAAGGGCAGAAACACCAAGCCGGGAGACCAGCAAGCAGGACGTGCGACTAGGAAGGCCGCAGCCAAGAAGTAGAGCAAAGCAGAGGGAAAGAAGTTGCACGGCTAGAGAGAAGGCCGCGCGAACAGGAGAGAGAAGACCACGCGAACTGGGAGGAGTTCGCGAGAAAGACAAATAAGTCGTGCGAACAGAGCAGAGACCGCACGAGCAGAAACTGGCCGCGAATAAAGGGAGATCACGGGGAGAGAAGAGGTAGAGCAATCGCGAAAACAGGTCACAGAGAAAAAGAAGAGATAGGCCGCGCAAAAGAGAACAGGTCGCGGAGACTTAGGAACAGGTCCCGACGACTAGAGAGCGGGAGCGGTTAGAAAGGAGGGGCAGAGAGGACACCCACACAAGGGAAGAAGAAACCGCGCGAACAGGGCGCGACAAGAGAAGATGCAGATCGCGAGAACAGGTCGCGAGTAGAGGAACAAGCCGCGCGGACAGGTCGCACGGACAGAGAAGTCTCAAAAAATTCAGGAGGAAAAGATCGATTGCTCTGATACCAAGTTAGAACCCGCCAACTCAACAGTTCATCTCAAAACCCAGGTATTGAGATGAAGGGTGGCGGGGTACTTGAACACAAAGGGGAGAAGACTGCAGGCGGTGTGTGATTAACCCCAACCACAGGACTGCGGGGATATTCCGCCACAAGGGGGCCCACCGAAGTCAACACCCAGACATGGAACGCGATGAGGAAGCCAAACACGCGGTCCCACACACACGAGTTATGCTGGATAATATAATCTCAACACACACCCGCAGCAGAACAACCTGACTCTGATGCCAAGTTAGAACCCGCCAACCCAACAGTTCATCTCAAAACCCAGGTATTGAGATGAAGGGCGGCGGGGTACTTGAACACAAAGGGGAGAAGACTGCAGGTGGTGTGGGATTAACCCCAACCACAGGACCGCGGGGATATTCCGCCACAAGGGGCCCACCGGGGTCAACACCCAGACCTGGAACGCGATGGGGAAGCTAAACATGTGATCCCACACACACGAGTCCCAAGGTTGTCAGGATCGAGATCCTAGGTGGGATCGTTTAAGGGGTTGGATCGGATCAGATCGTAGAATCGGATCGTGGATCGTAAGATCCCACTATATTCTTAAAACAAGACTTAAATGAGGAAATTGAATTTGATATCAATCATATCATACAATTACACAAATATTTTATACCAAGAATCATATAATTAATCATTTCCATTTGTTTACTATAAGAGTAATAAGACTATTATTACGAGAAATCTAGAATAGATCATAAGTCTAAGACAAAATAAGAACATGCATAAAAAAACAGTTATGATTGTAAATGTACCTGAGTAGTGTAACTTCGGACTCTACGTTAGCAACTCTAAAGCCAAGATGAGTAAGCATTTTTGTCTTAGCTGTCCGTCTGTCCCATCTTCGTCAAACTATCATCAGTAACCAAATTATGAAGATGAACCTATACATGAGAAAACATAAATCACAGAGACAATCAACCCAAATAACCCTTTTGTAAGTTATAACAATGACAAATTAAGTAATTAACAATGCTATCAGCCTATCAGATCGTTAAATTTGAAGTGTACTACGTTAAATTTAGTTCCGGCTAGGTGATGTTTCAATCTATAAATCCCACCGGATCTAATCACTAAACAGTACTTACATTGCACTTTTTTGTTTGTACTATCAATTTCAATCCCATGCTCCCAACCCGGATCACCTCTCGAACCTGATGCATTCTTTCGGGACTTTTTTCCAACTAGCTTTGAACCGGACCCAGATGCAGACATCTACAAAGCCAAGTAAGCATTTTAAAAATATAAGCATACATAAACAGAATCCAAATAAGCATAAACATAATTCTGGACAGAAATCTGGACATAATTTCAGTCACATTTCTTGTATTTCTGCCCAGAAATCTGGACTGATTTCTGGGCAGAAATCAAGATGTTTCTGCCCAGAAATCTCGATGTTTCTGTGCATATAACAAAGAAGAAGGAGAAGAAATGTAGATGTTTCTGTGCATATAACATAGAAGGAGAAGAAATGTCAGTCCAGATTTCTGGACTGATTTCTGTGCATATAACAAAGAAGAAGGAGAAGAAATGTAGATGTTTCTGTGAAGAAGAAGAAGAAGAAGAAGAGTCGGGGAAGAACCTGGAGCGTCGGGCCTGGAGAGTCGGGGGAGCAGCAGGGAGCGTCGGGGTCGGGGAGGGGAAATAGGGTTTAGGTCGGGATCCGCTGCTTGTAACCATTCCGCCGGATCGTGGAATCGTGCTTAGGATCGCGATCCTAACGATTCCACGATCCGGATCGCGATCCCGCGTGAGCTTAACCTGATTTCGATCCGGGTTAAGATCCGGATCGAAATGTAGAATCGGGATCGTAGGATCGTACGATCCTACGATCCGGATCGCGATCCTGACAACATTGACGAGTCCTGCTGGATAATATAATCTCAACATATATGAAAAAAATAGTGTAAAATAATTATACAAAATTGATTGTAAAAATTAAAACACTAAAAATAACAAAATAATAGGTCTAATTGATTTAAACATACATAATATAATATAAAGAGGTGATTTAAACATACATAATATAGTACATAGAGGTGATATAAACGTATACAACTAGCTTGATAACATTAAATAGCGAATGATATGTTCAAAATCGTGTTGGCTGATATATCAGAAAAATCAAATATGTGAATCCATTTTACAAAATGACAATCTATTTTGTAGAAAAATGACAATCTTTAATTATACAAAGAGTTCAGCCTTTTGACGCAAAAAATGGAAATAAAAAGTTTTGGGTTTTCTATGCCAGCTCTCAGCTAGAACCAGTTGGCCCTAGCCAATCCACCCTCGGATTGGCCTCAAGCCTCTCCTCTCTAGAGAATTCCAAGATCCCTCCAAGACGTAGGCTCCGTTTGGCACGGTGGTGGAGGTCGTAAACACATGGATTAAACTGTCATTCGTTAAGGATCACCAAACAAACAACATCCGTTTGAACAAAAAAGTGGATGAAGTTCCTTAGGTGGGCGTTAACAAATGACAATTTAACCCCCATGGTCATGACCGCCACCACCGCGCCAAACGGAGCCGTAGTCGCCATAGGCGAGGCGAATTCCACTGCTCACAAGTAGTGCTCTAATGATATGCATTACATTTGGTTTGTTTTATAAAATAGCTTGTAATTAAAGATAAATGATCAATTTATTTTGAGTTACAATTACACTATTCTATTCACACACATCAAATAACCATTATGTTATAATACGCACCAACAATAGATAAAAAAGTGAAGAAATCGGTTCAATAGGTAATTTGGCATTAATACATGATTTAGAAGATAGAACTTAATCGGTTATCAAAATTGTAATCTAAAAGTTAGAAGAGTGCCTGCTTAACAGATGTATTTGACACTATCCACTAATTTTCTCTCTTTAACCACGCCATCACTAGGTGCATTAAAATGCACAATTTGTTGGTTTTTCATTAAATGCCCTCTCAATCAAATTCAAAATCCTATATCTGGTGCAGGACGAATCTATAAGTGGCGAAAAATCGGTGACCTAACCCTTCATGTCATGCAACGCCCGACGGATTAAATCACAGATTATATAATAAATTACGACATCTCACGCAAATAATTCAAGACAATGCAAAATAATTTATTTAAGCGAGACAAGCTTAGGCTTTCCTCCGCGTGGAGGGCCAAAGCACGAGCGCGCGGCGAATAATTTCATCCCGCGGTTAGAGATTTATCAAAGAACAAACAACATAAAAACTATAATCTCACGCAAGCATATAATATCCAAGCCATGATAATGTTTACAAACAAAAGGCAATACAAAACACCATACAAATGTTAGGGCTGCAGTAAATAACATAAACCTGAACGTTGCAGGGCTCAAAGAAGGGTTTCTGGTGGCTGTTGGACCGGATCGGGTAAGGGGAAGGTTGGTTGGGGGATTAGGAAGACTGGATCGAAGAGGGAAGTGGCTGGTTCTGGGCTGAAATGGTTGGATCTGGACAGATCTGGTGTTGGGTGACTATTTCGAGGAGGATCCATGGGATGTGGGGGTGATGACAGCAAAGGGGAAGATGCGGGGCGGCTGGATTTGGCTGGAAACGGCCAGATCTGGACTGTTTTGGGGCTGAAATTAGCCAAGCAGGCTGTTTGGGGTGCTGGCGGTGAAAGGGGAGGGCTGCAGGCTGTGGGGAAGGCGGAGGCAAGGCTGGAACAGGGGGGAGGGGCTGCTGGCCGGATCCGGGCAGAAAAATGGCCTGCGGCCTGCTGTGGAGGGGCGGCGGCAAGGGGGCTGAGGGGCGGTGGTTGACGGTTTGAAGGAGGTGCCGATGGAGGGGATTTCTGGACAGTGGTGGTGGCTGGACAAAGGGAAAAAAATTGATTGGGGGGGGGGTGCTGTTTGCAGGGGCGGGGCAACTAAAATGGAATGGTGGAGGGTGGGGGAGGAGGGAAAAAAATCAAAAGATACAAGGCATACCCAAGGAGGCGTCACCTAGGGGTTCCACGGAGTCGACACCGCGGAGAGATCACCGAAAATGAGGAAGAGGACTCCAAATTTCAGTAATGAGGAAGACGGCTGTCCTAACAACGTATTTATAATAAACTGAAATTAGGACACCCGGAATCAACGACTATGATTGGTCGTTTGTCTCGGGGCCAAAACTGCATGAAATAAAACTCCAAAAATACAAAACTATATATGAAATTAATTTGCAACGCGAATCCATGCGCATCCACAGAGTTGGATCGTCGATCCGGGCACGTCATATATGATAAGTCGTCAAATCAGCATTGAATGACCTCAAAACTCGTCCTCCACTGCACGTCATCGTCTCTGCTCCGCATCACTCTCCCCGGCTTGAAAGAATTCATCTCCCGATAAATAGAGATCAGAATTCTCTCGTTGTATGCCAGGTAAAGCTCGAAGAGGTCCACCAGAGGTCGTCTAAGTGTCATCGCTGGAAAAGTGTCCTCGCCAATCAACTCTTCTGGACTGAAAGCTTCCATCTCCGATGAATGGAGACGGTTGTACTGAAGTCGAAGTCCCGAGGCGAGTCAATCAAGCTCCGCAGATAGCATCCATGTATCGTCGGTGAAGAGTCGTTCGCGCTAGCGAACCAGGCAGCGACCCACAAGACAGTCTGTAGAGGGGGCAGACTCGTGTAATGATCTCAGTGATAAGCTCATCTCTCCACACACTAGTAGAAGGATCTGGTGGGATCCGAGGTGCAAATGGTGAAGCCGTTGAGGACAGGATCCCGAGTAAGTGGGGGTCAGAAGTGGGCTGAGCACGGGGCAATGAATGCGGTGGCAAGAGCTCGGGTATAGACTGAGAGGTGGGCGGTAAAGGCTCGGGAGGGCCGCCAAAATAAGGGCCCGAATACTCGTGAGGTATAAAGTATGACGTCAGGTCCTCGACATTGAACACAGTATGAGTATCCATGCTCGCGGATATGTCCAGATCATACGCATTTATCCCGACAAGTCTCAGGACCGAGTAGGGACCCATTCGTCGAACGCTCAAACTTTTAGCAAGTTTCACACGGAGCCTCACAACGCAGATTCTCACAATCACTTGCTCGCCTTTATGAAGTACCTGCACTTGCCAATGAACATTTCCATTTGATTTACAAGATTTATTACCAATATGAATTATTCGTCGGACCGACTTATGACACACATGCATACGATGAACAGACAACACAACAGACTCATGAAAATGATGAAGAAACGAATCAACGGAGTCATGCAAATGATGTAAATAAAACATGACCGACATAACATGTTTTCTATGGGGAAATATAATAATGTCCGGGGTGCCTCTAAAATGTGGTGGCCAGTCAGATAGCTCCCTTGGTGGAGTGTAGAAAAACTCATCCTGTGTGTCGAGTGTTCATGTGAACGTGCGAGACATCTACACTCAAAGACGAGCTAGTAAAGGGACAAACGTCTCTCGGGGAACGTAACACATCGGGGGCTCACCAGGTGATGAGTTTGATATTTGCAGTGTTTTTCGAACTTATCTGTGCTAGTTTTCACGCACGTGCACTACAACTTTAGGCTCATTATTGCTCATATTTCATTCAATCTGTGTTTGTACACAAAGTGCACATTTTGCCCGTAGTGGTGTGCAATTGCGCACTATTTTGCTGGGGGTAAGCACATGGTGCTCCCCATGTATTTATTTTGTTGATTTTGGTTTTCTGTGAGTGCTGGAGGCATGTGCCCCAGCGGTTTTCCTGTGCAGGTGGGCTGAGCCTCAATCTAGTCCAGTTCTTTTATGTAGGAATCGCACATTCGTGCGTTTTTCTTCATGCACGATCAGCGCGATCGTGCGATGCCTACAGTTTCGTTTTTTGTTGCTCTGCCCCGGATCGAGCGATTTGCTCGCGCACGGGATGTTTTGCCTGTGCGTGATCAAATCGCACGACCCCCTCTTTTTGTCTAAAATTTTATGGAATTATTACCTGTGCGTTTTCTTCACGCACGGTTGGATTCAACCGTGCGCGAAGGAAAACACACGATCTCTCACTTTGCCTGGGTTTTCAGCGTTTTGTCCCCGTCTGTGCTTGTTCAAAATCACATGGTTGGCTCTTCTTCCAGGATGGGTGATTTGGCATTGTACTTTCACACGATGAACGCACGGTCGTGCGTTCCTTATTTTCTGACTGGGTACTATTTAAGCCGCAGGTTTCACCCTATTTTGGAGAACCTCATTTTGCCGCTACAAAGCTCTGGTTTCGCGCCAGTTTGCCGCTCCACCGCCCATCATTCCGAGGTGCTCCGACCACATTTTCCTTGCAAATCTCAAGCTAGAGTCTCCTCTCGATCTCCTCCATCATCCGCGAGCGTCCAAGCCTTGTTTCGTGGGATTTCTCGCTGCACGCGAAGAGTTCTCCGGTGAAGAACGTGACCGGAGACTATTGACGAAGAAGACGGGTAATGTGGAAGAAGGTGACAGCTCTTCTGAACCCCGGACGTCAATCAAAGCCCGAGCTCGGAGGAGGATTGACAACCCTCGACTCCGACCGTGAACCTTTGATGAGTTTTCGTGCATCAGTTGTATTCTTCCCCCCTCTTTGCTTGTAAGTAAACTTCTCTTAGTTTATTCGAGTGTTTTGTGGATGATTGTTTAAACCCTAACTTCATTAATGCAATCTTACATGTCTGTGTTTGCTCTGTTATTTATGCATGTGAGGAGCGTCCTCATTTCATCTCGTCACCCCGGCCATTGTGAGTGCCGCGCTAGCATTGCTAGTTGCGTGCGTTGAGAAGAGGTGCTTGCGACCCTCATCCATTTCTCTCCATTAGCCTACAATTCCATCCACCCTACCGAGGCGGTGAAGGCAACCCGCACTTTTAATTTCATTGCTCTCGTTCAAATCACTCCCCCAAAACCAAGCCCCGTATTTTCTTTTTTATCTTTATAATTAATTCTATAAACAATCAAATCACACACACTCTGTTTTTCTCAAGAGATCGATATTTGAGGATATTCTCCCAATTTATATTACTTGAGCGACCGGTGCACTTGCCGAACACCTAACAAGTTTTTGGCGTCGTTGTCGGGGAATGCAGTGTCTTATTTGGAAAAATAGTTGTAAATGTTTTTAGTCTTATTTTTGTTTCTTTTCATTTCTTCTTTTTCCAATTATAAGTTGGTTTGTAGATTATTGTTGGGTGTAGTGTTGTGCACAATATTGTTTTTCTAGGAATCCTGGTTTTCTTTGCACCATGCGGGCTAGTTTCAATATCCGTTGTGATCATGGTTATCAGGATCACGATCCGGATCGTAGGATCGCAGGATCCAGATTTTGTTAATCGATCTGGATCTTACCTAGGATCTAAATCGGCACATCTACGACTGGGATCGCGATCTTGACCCGATTCTACCGGTATGGCTAAAGGTAACTAGAAACAAGTTCAATCATATCTCGACCCCATTCAATCGGTCCAACGCCCATAACTCATTGTTTAACCTTATCCCAATCCCGCCCTCATACCCGATCACAGAATCATATCATGCTGCTTTACCGTATCCCAAGTGTTGATTGACGACTGCAAATAGAGGTCAAGAGCGGCTTCTTCGGTCGCTTTTAGTGCAGATTTGTCTTTATTGTTAGTAAGCATTGGGTGTCATACCTGAAACTGAAATTGAACTTAATATGATATTATCTTTTTTATTTAGTTATTAAAAAAAATTAATATAGTTATTCACATACTACTCAATTTATTGATTTTTTTTATTAATTGAGCAAGTAATTTAATGATACAAAATTCAATTTTATTTTTTAGTCTTAATTTATGAATGTTATAGGATCTTGCGATACTCGATCCGATCCTACGATCCGATCCGATCTAACCTCAAAACGATCTCACCTAGGATCTCGATCCTGATAACCTTGGTTGTGATTGGTGCGAAGATATCTCCCATGCTAGTGATAGATGTCCAAAGGGAGGTTATAGCCCTGGCACCCAAGACTCAATGTATCAGACATTGAAGTCGTAGGGTACCTCATGCACAGTGCTTAAGTCCTATGACTATTCTTCTACACCGATCGAGCCATATTTGAATCCTTCTCCGTCCCTTTTTGGATCGAAGAAAAATTCAAAGTAGTGCTTGTTTTGTCGAAGCATGGATCATGCTATGAAGGATTGTGCCGAGTACCTGCGGCAGAAGGAGGATGAGCCGGACATCTGGATTGTCCCAACTCCTGCCTCGGTTTGCACCCCTCCTACCTCTGGTTATGTATCCATGTCATCTTCGTGTTTCAAAGGGAATGATGCAGATACACACACCAGTGTTGCGGCTGATCTAGGCACCGACATGATAGCACTTGTCTCCATGTTCATATATCACTGTATATGCCTCTGATTCTTTGTGAGGAGTCAGTGTTTGATTTTTTGCAGAGCACTACCTCTTCCTCTTCTGTGAATAATACTACACTTGTTTTTGACATTATTATTGAGAATGTTTTGCAGGATGACGCATGTACTTGCTATGTTGTGCCCGCTCCTATCGAGGAGGACGTTCTTCAAGGTGAGGAAATGATCACTGCAGCATCAGTGGAGGAAGTCTAAGTTGTGGAGTTGGCCACCATTGATCTTTCCAAACCCTGCAACATTATATTGACAATACCAATGATTTTCGACTAGATCTACCTACCGGGAGTGATACCGGGCTCACCCCCCAAGATGTTATTCTTTTATGTCATTCTTTTGATTTGTTTCTTGACCTCATTCTCTCGTCTGATTCTTTGCAGGAGTCCGCATTGGATCTGATTCAGGAAGTGGTTGGGCCTGCTATGCGGACTGACAATGGAATGGATCACCCGCACGTGGAGAAGGACGTAGAGAATTCTTCATCGTACTACCTACCCTTGCCTGATGCTCAGCGCAGGTATGTATATTCAGGTATGGGGGTAGCTGTTCTGTCTCTGTATCGGTACCCGTTACCGAGATGGATACTGGAACAAATGCCAGTTCATTTTAGTTTTCATAGTCTTATCAGTTAGCATAGTTTCTTTACGTAATAAGTCGTGCTGGGATGACAGTAACACCAGTACTTATCTAGGAGTAGGAGTAGTTAAATTTAATTCTTTCGTTTTCAGTTCTCTCTCTTTGTTGGTCGCACTCTATGCTGAGTTTGTTCGAGTTTTCGTTGTCGTGTGTCATTTGGTTTGTGCCATTTTGTTGTTGTTGTTGTCGTGCATAGTTTTCTCCCCGAAAAAAATCAGATGTTTGGGCAAAATTTGCTTATCGCACGGTTGGATCGCCCGTGAACAGGATTATCACGCGATCGTCCGATTTTTATTTTATAAAAACTGCACGTCATCTCCCGGTTTCGCACGCAGTCCCTAATATCTCTTCCCGACGGTGTGATGAACAAGCTCCGCCCGGCTTCGTTTTTCTGGATTTTCCTCCCCTGTTTTCTCTCTCGTTTCCTCCATTTCTCTCCTCTTTCTTGGCTACTTGTGCAAGCTATCATAGGCGTCAAGAAGTTGGTGACTAGGATGCTCCATGGTGAGGTTTCGTCCTCTTCGAGGGCAGTCGATGTCGTGGTTGGGGCTTTTGTGGATGAGATGCTGGCATTCGAGGGGCGTGATCTTCTTGGCAGGTATAATTTGCTGCGTCAGAAGAGCTTTCTCGACTATCGCTTACTCTCTGACCCGGAGCTAGCATCTGTTCACCTAGATGAGGCGGTGGACAGGCTACTCATAGTGGGTTTGTGGCAGTCTGTTCTCTATTGAGGAATACGGATACCGCGAACTCACACTTGAGTTCCCAACCACTTTCTGCATTCTAGATCGTGTGGATGAGACCACCGGGGAGGCGGCGTCTGTCTCTTTCCGTATGGGTGGCCGTACTTACATATGTGGTATGTGCGCACTGGCAGTCTATGCTGGTATTTATACCCAGGATGACCTCATGCAGTCGGATGTTCTCTACCGGCCGCATGAGTTCCCCACGGGAGTCTCCCCTAGCTAATTCTGGCAATCCATTACTGGAAGGAATCAACCATGCGAGGCTCGCGATGCAAAGTCCACTCAGATCTGCTCTCCTGCACTGCGTTACGTACAACACTTGATCAGGCATAACATCGCCCGAGCCATGAGCCAGAACATGGCGGGGTGGTGGGACCTCCTCTATCTATTCAGCATGCACCGACGTGTGCCTCTTCATCTTGGGCGTGTTCTTGCTCATTACCTTCACCATGCCACTTATCTCCCCCTAAATTCGATAGGAGGGTTGCATTACATCACCCGGATTGCCAATGGATTGGGATCTGGGAGAGTTTTCCCTCGATGAGTGTCGTCTCCAGGGGCATCCCATCACTGTGGCTATGATGGTCGCCTTCAAGTTGATCCAGCGAAGTAGGGTTGAGAGAGATTAGCATTTTGTGATCCGCGAGGTTCGTGCGGATAGTGCTTGTTCTTCTGATGCTGCTGAGGCGAGTTCTTCGTACGGGACTGGGCTTCCCGACCTTGCTGCCTCTTTTCCTGCTGCTGCTACTGCTCCCCGAAAGCATGCCCCTTGGCAGAGTGATGAGGAGCAGGATCCGGCTATTATCGCAAGACTCGTTCGCCTGGAGGAGTTCATGGTCAGGCAGTATGAGATATCTTCTCGGATTGAGCCACGTTTGGGTGGGGATGACTCTCTTGAGCCGGTGAGGCACTCATTCGCGCAATATCAGCGGCGGCGGCGGCCTATCCCTCCTTTGTCTCCTTCGCAGTCTCCACCTTCTTAGCAGTGAGAGATTGAGCTCTTCTCTTCATAGACTTTTCTGTGGCTTCCAGTGGTTTGCTAATGTTTAGTTTTTAGTTTCTTTTATTGTTTTTTATTTGTTTGAGATTTTTATCTGTAATAACTCTATTTTGCTAGGGCTTTGTCCCCAAGGGTGATTTTTTTGACATTGCTATTCTGGCTATCTAATACTTATTATTACCTCTGTGATGTGATTTATGCTCTGTGGCAGCGTAGTATAGCCTTTTGCTATTTTGTTTCTTTAGTATATATATTGTGTATGGTTGGAGATTTTTTTTCTGCAGGTGGAGTGGATGTGTTGAATTTAAATTTTTTGTGATTTGGTGGCGTTTGATAGTTATTCTTCACTGCGATCTTCTGGTATGCTACTTCTGAGAAAGAGTACTCTTCTTTCTCAGTTCTTCTACTTATTCTCGATACATATCTTGTAGTGCTTGTTTAGGCTAAGTCTGGGGGAGAGTGATTTCGTTGTTACCCGTGCACTTGCACATTCACAACATACCATAAGCATATTCTTTATTTCATTTTATGTATTCATATTCATGTTCACTACACACCACTGCACCCACTTGAGTGCGTGCTAGACCGTTCGCACGTGCAGAGCATTTTTCATTCTCTTGTGCGTGATTTAATAATCATCGTGCTGGCTTAGGGATTATGAGATGGAGTAAAATGTTGACTCTTGTAGTGCTCCCAGTCGAGTGCCCACGTCTCACTTAAAGATTTGTGTAGATGTAGTTTCTTTTTATAATTGAAGTTTATATTTTTTATAGCGTAGACATCGTTTATTCTACTCAAAATCTATGAATCCGGTGTGAATCAAACGGTAGCGTATGATTGTGCATAGACGTTCGGTAGTCTCGTATTGCTCGAGTCGAGAGGACGGTTAGTCTCTCTCAGTGACTAAGAACTTTCCCCAAGCTACTCTCAAAGCATGAGTACGCGGTTAGTCAAGCGCGAGAGTGTGATGTAGGCCATCATTTTGGCCCGTTTGAGCTTTTGTGTCCATCCTATCTTCTTATTCTCGTTAGTCCCGTTATGCCTACCCATCCGTTGATTCAGCTGCACTCACCAAAGCCAAATAGCCAATCCTAAGTCGCACACCCAAATTTGAGCTTTAGTGTTTTATATTTCCATGTTGGGAGGTGTTGATGTGGTGTTTATATACGTGTATATCTGGATGTTTTGTATTGATTATATATGTTGAATATGTTATGAAAAAAAGTGAAATAAAGAAAAGAGAAAGAAAAAGAAAATCGTGAAAAAATCTTTTGTGAAAAGAAAGAAAATGTCAATTGAAAATCTGTGTGAAATTTTTGTTGGAGTAGGCTGTGCACACACCATATAGTCAATTCCAAATCTGGGGGTGTGGTGCACCCACATTTATTTTGTGGTGCTCGAGGTTAGATTTTGTGCGAGCTCATTTGGGATTAGGTCTGTGAGCCGTCGTGTTTACCTTTGTATACCTCACATAAACCCAAGCCCTACTCTACACCTAAAGTTCCACTGATTAGCGCTTTGAGTCATACCAGTGCCGTGGAAAGAATGTGGAAGGGCGAGCGTATAGTCGCCGACATTAATGAATTTCTTTGGAGGTTTTCCCGAGTCCCGGTCATTGACAATGCTCAACTTATCGTTCAGCGTACTTTCGTCCTACGCGTGACCAGATGATTCACCGCGATTCAAATGTTGAGTAGAAATAATATATTTATATGCTCCTAGAAATTATAAACTACTATGTATAGCTAGAAATTTCTTCTACTGCTCTGCGCGCGTGGGCATGCGACTTCGCATGGTACTCCGTTCTTGCAACTGCTTTGCCAGCTAGTTCTTTCTATTTCCGCTGAGAAATGATTTGTTCGGGATGAGCAAATGGTTAAGTCTGGGGGTGTGATGAGTCTGATATTTGTAGTTTTTTTCAGACTCATCCGGGCTAGGTTTCACGCACGTACACTGCACTTTAGGCTCATTATTGCTCATATTTCATTCAATCTGTGTTCGCACACAACGTGCACATTTTGCCCGTTGTGGTGTGCAATTGCGCACTATTTTGCGTTGGGGGTAAGCACATGGTGCTCCCCATGTATTTATTATGTTGTTTTTGGTTTTCTGTGAGTGCTGGAGGCCTGTTCCCCAGCTGTGGTTTTCCTGTGCAGGTGGGCAAAGCCACATTCTAGTCTAGTTCTTTTCTGTAGAAATCGCACGGTCGTGCGTTTTTCATGCACGATCGACGCGATCATGCGATGCCTACAGTTTCGTTTTTTGGTGCTTTGCCCCGAGCCGTGCGATTTACTGGCGCGCGGGCTGTTTTGCCCGTGCGTGACCAAATCGCACGACCCCCTCTTTTTGTCTAAAATTTTATGAAATTATTGCACGTGCGTTTTTTCACGCACGGTTGGACTCAACCGTGCGCGAAGGAAAACGCAAGATCTCTCTCTTTGCCTGGGTTTTCAACGTTGTGTCCCCGCCCGTGCGTTTTCTTCTCGCACGGGTTGTTTTTCCCTTGCGTGTTCAAAATCGCATGGTTGGCTCTTCTTCCAGGCTGGGTGAATCTGCGCAGAATTATCACATGATGAACGCACGGCCGTGCGTTCTACCGTGCTTTCCTTATTTTCTGACTGGGTATTATTTAAGCAGCAGGCTTCTCCCTATTTTGGAGAACTTCATTTTGTCGCTACAGAGCTCTGGTTTCACGCCAGTTCACCGCTCCACCACCGCCCATCATCCTGAGGTGCTCCGACCACATTTTCCTTGCAAATCTCAAGCTAGAGTCTCCTATCGACCTCCTCCATCATCTGCGAGCGTCCAAGCCTTGTTTCGTGGGATTTCTCGCTGCACGCGGAGAGTTCTCCGGTGAAGAACGTGACCGGAGACTATTGACGAAGAAGACAGGTAACGTGGAAGAAGGTGACAACTCTTCTGAACCCCGGACGACAGTCAAAGCCCGAGCTCGGAGGGGATTGAAAACCCTCGACTCCGACCGTGAACCTTTGATGAGTCTTCGTGCATCAGTTGTATTCTTCCCTCCTCTTCGCTTGTAGTAAACTTCTCTTAGTTTATTCGAGTGTTTTGAGGATGATTGTTTAAACCCTAACTTCATTAATGCTATCTCACATGTCTATATGCTTGCTCTGTGATTTATGCATGTAAGGAGTGCCCCCATTTAATCTTGTCACCCCCGCCATTGTGTGAGTACCGCACTAGCATTGCTAATTGCGTGCGTTGCGAAGAGGTGCTTGCGAACCTCATCCATTTCCCTCCATTAGCCTACTATCCCATCCACCCTACCGATGCGGTGAAGGCGACCCACACTTTTAATTTCGCTGCTCTCGTTCAAATAAATCCCCAAAACCAAGCCCTACATTTTCTTTTTACCTTTATAATTAATTCTCTGAACAATCGAATCACACACTCACTGTGTTCTACAAGAGATCGATATTTGGGGATATTCTCCCATTTTATATTACTTTAGCGACCGATGCACTTGCCGAACGCGTATCACTAGGAGGCGTGTAAGAAAAGTCATCACGAATGCGACGACCATCTGAATGAGAAAAATGTATACCGACTAGAAGACGTGACTCTCGAGTGTGGTGTGTGTCCCTGAAAGTAGAGAACTCGTCTGGGGGGTCAGCAGGTGGTGCGTCCCAAAACTCATCGAGAGTGCGACGTGTCAGTAGATAGGACTCGAAAACATCAGGAATATGCTCAAGTGTACTCACGTGAGGCCCTACATGCGTACTGCTCCACTCAAGGTCAATTATATTGAACAAGAGAAGAGGTGACAACAAAAGTGACACTAGTAACTCAAAACTCATAGGCGGATCAAATATCTAGGGCAAAGCTATAAATGATAGCAAAAGAGACGTCAATAACTCAAAGCTCATAAACGAGCGTCTCACCTGAATCGCGTCCTCACCCGGATGTGACGGCTCATCAGGAGGCTCAACATGTGGGTCATCATAAAACTCGTAACTAGGGTCATTATGCTCCATGTGAGTACCATCGTAAGGGGTCGTGCTCTGTGAATGGGAGACAGTCACTACAAGATAAACATCAGGCTCCGGGCTCTCAGTCGTGATGTGACTCCAGGTAATGACAATAAGAGAGCGACACAGACCCACACTCAAGAATAGATCTGTGGGTGCGGTGTCAGGAAATGGGTTTGTGGTTGGGGTGCTAACTAACCCGGTGTATGACAGAGGAGGTGTGGGTGAAGGACACAACACTACAGACTCAGTAGGTCGCTTACGCTCGCTCTCAGTCGGGGTCACAAGAGGCGAGTCAGAAACAAGAGATAGGTCACTCACTGGGCTAAACACCTCACTGGGGTGAGAGTAATTCGCATCAGGTATCACTTATGTCGTGATTGACAGGACAGTGGTAGGCGTCGCGGTGACCTCAATATGTGAGGGACTTGTACTGCGAAGGTCAAGGTGAGAATCCCATCGAACGGCTTTTGCGGATCTCGATGACTATTCATAACGAAGGGCAAGCTGATATGTCTGCTCGAGGGACTCCGAGCTATAATAAACTACCTTAGTACGAATGTCAGATCGAAGCCCAAATCGAAATCTGGTAATGGCCATGGCTGGGTCCTCTCGGATATCGCTCCTCAAAACTAAATCATCAAAGCGATCCCTATACTCAGAGACAAACATGAATCATTGTTGAAGGGAAAATAATTGGTCGAGCAAGCGACTTCGATATGACGAAGGCAGATACCTCTGACACAATGTACGCTTTATGTCCACCCAATTGGTGATGCGATGTATACAGTCTCGCTCGCGGGTCCTCACGCTAGCCCAATATGCCCTCGCCTGATCTAAAAGTCTAAGTTTCGCAAACTTGACACGACACTCGCCGAATACCTCAAAATGATCAAGATAATACTGCATATCCACGAGCCAATAACTGAAAGACTCGGTACTTGAAGAGTCGTCAAAGGAAGGGGCAGCAGTACGAAACTGACTCTCAAGATCTCTCTCAAAACGACTATCCTCATAATAATCATCCATAAAGTAACCGAGTCGTGTCGAAGGATCAACACGATCCACTCGCGTATACAGATAAGAACGATGACAATCATCATACTGATCATCTCTAGCATAGTGGGGTCGTGTCGGTGGGTCAACACAATCTCTCGAAGTGGTGTGCTGTGATCGCGAATAGTCATCGTAGTGTCGTGAGGGTCTCCTTGAAGGGGATCTATGAGGGCGGTGCAAGTGGACTCGAGACCTTCAAAGTGAGGAGAGAAATAATTGTGACACCAAGACATAATGAAAAAAACCTATACACTCCACGACTGCGTATCAAGAGAGTGCGTAACCTCCCTTTGATACCAATTGATGGAGGACGAATCTGTAGGCGGCGGGAAATCAGTGACCTAACCTTTCATGTCATGCAACGCCCGGCGGATTAAATCACAGATTAGATAAAAAATTACGACATCCCACGCAAATAATTAAAGAAAAGGCAAAATAATTTATTTAAGCGAGGCAAGCTTAGGCTTTCCTCCGCGTGGAGGGCCAAAGCACGAGCGTGCGACGAATAATTCTTTCCTGCGGTTAGAGATGTATCAAATAGCAAACAACATAAAATCTATAATCTCACGCAAGCACATAATATCCAAGCAATGATAATGTTTACAACCAAAAGCCAATACAAAATACCATATGAATGTTAGGGCTGTTATAAATAACATAAACCTGAACGTTGGAGGGCTCAAAGAGCGGGTTCTGCTGCTTGGTGGATCGGATCGGGTAAGGGTAAGGATGGTTGGGGAATTAGGAAGGCTGGATCAGAGAGGGAAGTGGCTAGTTTGGGTTGAAATGGCTAAATCTGGATAGATTTGGTGTTGGGTGGCTGTTTCAAGGAGGATCCACGAGATGTGGGGGTGATGACAGCAAAGGGGAAGAGGGTGGCGGCTGGATCTGGCTGGAAACGACCATATCTGGACTGTTTTGAGGATGAAAACAGCCAAGCAGACTGTTTGGGGTGGTGGCAGTGAAAGAGGAGGGCTGCGGGCTGTGGGGAAGGCAGTTGCAAGGCTAGAACAGGGAGGGCGGGGGCTGCTGGCCGGATCTGGGCAAAAAAAATGGTCTGTGGCCTGCTGTGGAGGGGAAGCGGCCAAGGGGCTGAGGGGTGGTGGCTGACGGTTTGAAGAAAGTACGGATGGAGGGGATTTCTGGGCAGTGGTGGTGGCTGGACAAAGGGGAAAACATATGGGGGGCTGTTGTTTGCAGGGGCTGGACAACAAAAATGGAAGGTTGGAGGGTGGGGGACGGAGAAAAAAAATCAAAAGATACAAGACTTACTCAAGGAGTCGTCACCTATGGGTTCCACGGAGTCAGCACCGCGGAGAGATCACCGGAAACGAGGACTCTCCAAATTTCAGCAATGAGGAAGACAGCTGCCCTAACAACGTATTTATAATAAACTGAAATTAGGGCACCCGGAATTAACAACTATAATTGGTCGTTGGTCTCGGGGCCAAAACTACATGAAATAAAACCCCAAAAATACAAAACTATATATGAAATTGATTTACAACGTGAATCCAGACGCATCCACAGAGTTGGATCGTCGATCCGGACACGTCATATATGGTAAGTCGCCAAATCAGCCCCGAATGGACTCAAAACTCATCCTCCACTGCACGTCATCGTTTCTGCTCCGCATCAATATCTCTACACAAAATTGTTCATCATCATAAAATCAGAATGTTACCGTATCATGATGTCAAAGTTTTTTATTAATTTATCATTATTCAAAAATGTGATGAAACCTACGTATTCTAAAGCAAGAATCCGATCTGTTCCTCAAGAATTCTCCAGCTTATAGGAAACTGAAAAATGCATCATCTGCAGTAGCATACGTAAGTGTTGGATAAAGTCGGTTCTTAGAATAATTGTGTAAATGAAATATTCTCGGTTAGCAGAAGTGTTAATCTTAGGTTTTGTATACAAAATGGTGCAGCTATGGTATCAAATGTGATGAATGAGTGACACCGATTTGAGCCTCCCTGGTGATTAGAGCCGCCAATGCTTATGTTACAAAAAGACAGTTTGGTTCTTTATGCAAAAACCTTCTCACGGCGTGTTTGGCACGGTTTATTGTCCACCCGGTTTTTGTCCGCACCAAGCAACTGTAACTGCGGCGCGGATGAAAACAGTACGGACGCCGTGATTTTTATGGGGTGGGGCAGATCCATGCGGCCTTGCCAAACGGCGCAGGGTGTGGCCGAGCGGTGCCATCCGTCCGACCGTGGAGGATCAGCCCCACCAAATGCAGCCTTAGGCTTCATTTGTTTCGGCGGTGGCGGATCCATACGGCGGGTGGAAACGGAGTGTTCGAAACGGAGGGGGGAGGTGGCTGCTCCAAACGGAGCTTTTTGGGGCGTTTCTCAAGGCGGGCGGGTGGAAACGGAGCAAACGCCGTTGGAAGTTCATTTGTTTACCCGCCTTCCGGCGGCGTTTGCCTAAAACGGAGCACCGAAACGCCCAAACAAATAAGGCTTTAGTGTGTAAAGTTACTGCACAGTGTGGTCGCGTCAAGATCATTAATTTAAATTCTGATAGGGTAATAGAGGATGCTTTGTTTCGGTTTAGTAGAGTTGGACGCTATCTATATTTGGTCACTCCACACTACTACGATGGAGCTCAGTTGTGATAAATGTACTTGACATTACAGGGATAGATTATAATTGGCCACAGTATGTTAGCACTGAAAGAAGCTAATTATTTAAAATTTAGGAAATATGACATGGTACTTAGCCTTAGTTAAGAATAGGACAACTATGGTGGGTCACTCCACACACCCGCAATGGAATTCCGATTTCCTCCCAGGTAAATAAACCACATCTCAAGTTTCAATAGCATCTAACAATTCATTTTAGCTACCAATGTCCGCTTATACCTAGAGTTAGATATAGCCTAAAGAACTAAACACTAATAGAGGAAAACACGTTAAGCAAGTGCGGCATTAGTTCATCGCAGGAAATTTGATACCAGAAGATGCTAAAGAAATGTACTTAAACAGGACAGTAAAGAAAGAAGAGAAAAAGAGAGCACAATATCCAAAAAAACTCCTGTCCATACAATTAGAGGAAGCAACAAATCTCAGATTCTATTGGAATCAAAACATGATACTTAGTTTTTGCATATGCTAACCAGTTGTTTCCCTCTGCCCTGTCGACCAAAAGACAACTCTACAACATGCTTTACCATAACAGATAAACTTGTCAGCAGCAACGCAGCTCCGTCAGCAGCTAGGGACAGCCAGAATATGCATGCAATGCAACAACTAAACATTAGATTAATCGGAATTCCACTCTAAAACAACTTTTTTAAAAAAAATATTGAACCACAAAATTAAGTAGGACAGTAATAGGCACATTTAACCTTTAAAACGGATCTACATTAACAGCACATTTGATCAGATCAGCCTGGATTTAAGGAGATATCGGAGTGCTTCTCAGGGGCCAGATTTAGAGTCAAACGGCTAATTATCCAGCCCAATTAAGAAGAAAACTTCTAAATCCAAATAAATACTTAAGTTAATAGTTGTTAACTACTAGTCATTGGACAGGCTACAGGGTTGTTACTATTCCTAGTCATGTACAATAAAATATTGCCGAACACATAATGACTAATTATTATAATGAGAATGTAGTTAAAGAGAATCATGGAAGATCTTTATAAAATGAACTCTTAGATCACCCTTCAAAGATTTCAATTGTGAGATTAACTTAGGGATCATTTTTTCATCATTGTACATCATAAAGAGTAAATACTACGTCATTTATAAGCATTTACCCAAAGGAAAAAACGGTTATTATTGCATAACTACGATTGTGCATAACTTGGTTATTGAAGAAAACAAGGAAGAGGAGAAACTGGATAGGTAGAAACTTCGGGCTGATCTAAGTCATCATGACGTAGAGTAGGTTCTTAAAGGAACTAAGAAGTGTAATTGATGTAATCTATAAACGCAAAAAATGATCGGGAAATTCACTTTGCAATAATGAGTTAACAAACAATATTCCCAACAAGCCACAATAAAGTAGAACCTCGAAGCAAGCAAACAAATAATGTACTATAAATGCAAAAGTGCGGGAAAATAAAGGCACAAGAAAAGAACTCCTAGTAAGTTACAAGAGACTTGAGAGCAATGATTACAAACTAATAAACCCAAAGCATGGAATAAACACAAGATTTGACACTAGAGAGAAGACAACCAATAAATAAACTCACAATGCTTATGTGGTCGTAGGCTTGGGCGAATGGCCATAAAGGTGTCAGTGGATGGAGAGGCGGGGGGGGGGGGGGGGGGGGGGTTGCATAATGGAAGTTGGAGTAAGATTCAGGGCTTTGTGAAGCTGCTGGGCTGCAGAGATCTCTGATTCCAGGAACTCTGAAGGGGTAAAACTATTTCCCTTGTTTCATTTCAATTTCCCATAACCCTGGCCACATCCATACATCTTCCATCCCACGTATTCCCTACTCCCAATAATGACAGCACATGTTTTCCTCCCTTAACCCTAACCACAGCCCATTCAGACCCTCCTCAAGATTTTTCCCACCGATCCCTAACTCCTCCTTTAAGATCTGATTCTCTCAATCACCACCTCATAATCTTCTCACAGATCCATGTCCCACATGATCCAGTAACCTCACCTGCTACATCCCTTTCTCCCACTAACAGCCCCCCTCCACATAAATCCATAGACGTTCCGCCGTCATCGCCACCAGGTAACAACACGCCAACATCTCACGTCGCTGAATCTGCTCTCATACGACAATCCTCGTACTTTTTGTGAGCTTTCTTGCTGTACGAACTCTTGTTTTCATCATTTAAATATTGTGTAGTGATCTTATACTTGTTTGGATAAATAGGATCGTCGGATTTTGTTCTAGATTATTTTGTGATTTGTAGAAACTATTCGCCGTGCGGTATTGCTTTGGCCCTCCACACGGAGGAAGCCTAATCCCGCTCGCCTAATGAATTATTTTGCTTAGGTTATAATCATATGCGTGCGGTTTAATCCTTTATTACTCTATTTTGATTTTGTCGTTGCTTCATGCAAGTGCATTCATATAGAGTTCATGTGTGTAACAAAATTATCTTTCACACGTCTCAATAGGGTTGCATTATAGTCTAGGAAGCACCGGTGCAGGTACGGGTACCGGGTACGATACGTATCCGGTATATCGGTACGGCAAAATTTAAAAAACAAGGATCCGGGTACGACAAGATAATTTATAAAAAAAGTTAATATACATTATAACAAATATATATATCACAAATGCAATAAATAGTTCTCAAAACATTGAAACATTAAACATAAATCATAACTTGAAGTACGAGTCCACAAATCAATGCAACATAACATGAATTTTTCAAACATTAAGCATTCGTAAATATTATAAAATTTAACAATTTATATGTTTAATCAAAAGAGATAAAATTAAACTTAAGTGTACTCATCAATCTTTTTTTCTTCTTATTTATTGTTGGAGATCAACATCTTCAATCTCTGGTTAGTTTAGAGACAAGTTAGTCATTTTGTTAATAATTTGCGTTGTATCAACACGTCCAATACACGTACTTGTAACAGAAACGTACCAATACCAGAAACATACTCGGTACAGATACGCAACTTAATTGGACGTACCAACGCTTCCTACCAAAGAGCCAACTTTTGTTTACTTTAAAAAAACAGACTCCTATCACAATATGCAAAATGATGTGCTAAGTCCAAGTGTGTTCCACATAGGTGTATCCGTCGAGTATCGGGTACGTACCGGTACCGAATACGTTTCCGGTACGGGTACGCTGCCTTCGGGAAAGTATCTGTGTTTCATAGATTCTAGTAGTCACACATTAAGTATCTAATCCCTCATTAGACGGTCTTTAGATTCATTGCACTTGTCACATGCTCATTTGCATTGCATGTAGTGTTATGACATCGTTCATCGTCCGCCTATAGATTCGTCCTGCGTCAATAAGGGGGTCTACCAAAAGGAGAGGGAGGAAGATATTGTCCCATGAGTACCGAAGCCAAAAGAAAACAACAAAGACATGGGAATAAACCAGCTCCTGTGAGTGCTGCAAATAAATCCTATCATAAAACCTTTTCCCTTCCATGCCCCATTGTAAGGACCCAAAATATAAATTGAACCAATAAGAAATTCTTGATGATGAAAAGAACTGAAAATCAGTGTCGATTCGACGTGGCACAATGTATTTTGAAGTTTGAAATTTTTGATATTTTTGCGACGTCCATCTCGTATTTCATTTCTTATTTTGTTAGTTATCATTTTTGTTTTTTTAAGGAATTTGATTTGGTCGGTTCAAGTGAGACATGTTGACTGATTGGGGTATTTGGCCTTGCGATGAAATTGAGTTTGGGTTGGTTTACTTGAAGTGGCTGGCCGGTTCAGTGCTCTCTACCAATGAAATGTTATTTATAGTTGTTATTATATGATAAGAGAGGTGAAAATAAATCAGAGGCAGATGATATATCATATATGTTTTAGCGGTGGCTTTAATTGAAGCGGTGAGGCGGTGGATTCTCTTCCTAATATTGAATACGATGCGTCATAGTCTTCATTTCCGTTTTCATCTTCATTTCCGTCTCTGGGAGGGCTCGGAATCACTAGTTGATGCTAGGGCTTGCTCTAGTTCTCTTCGTTCTGCTCGACAGTTCGTCATTCTAGCGTCGTAAAGGCTGAAAAGGCTCGGCAAGGTCTGGAGCTGGGTTTTTCTGCTACTGTTATTGTCTTTGTGAGCCTTCTCCCTCTTCCCGATTTTCTTCTTTTCCTTTATTTTTGCGAACTTATATACAGTATGATGCGCTGTGTAAGGGGTTTATGCGGTATGTTTATGGTTAATTTTGGGGGTTTTATTTTGGATTACTCTTTTCCTTTAGCCTGCTGTTGGAGTAATATTTTATGACCCTAATTTTGGGGGGTTTTCTCTTTTAATCTGCTAAGTAGATACATATATATTAAGTCATACATAAGTGGGGTTATGGTTGGATGGGGGTAACCTGGGTCGTCTGGAATATTTCACACATGTGAGTTAAAAATTGTTGATATCTGTTGTCATACTCCTTGACAGCCGGCTGTTCTTCTGTTGAGAGGGAAATATCAAACAAGCTAGCTGTTATTTGTTAATAAATAGTTACGTGATGGATCATAGTATGTTTAATGTTGGTTCGGTTGTCCAGTTGTTGTATTTTAGCTACCTTTGGGCTGCTAGAAGAGGCTCTTATTGGCCCTTGTTGATGACTCCTATGAGTGTCATTGGAGGCACTTTTTGACTGTCCCTAGTACCTTTTGATTAGCTACCCTCTATGTCATGTTTTCTGTTTTGTATATTTATTTAAGTTGTTCCCTACCTTGGACAACTCCTCTCGAGTCGTAGTTGTAATCGTTGTTGGGATTTAATCGTAACTAATTCGCGGCGCAACCCTAAGGAAATGATTTCACTGATACTGCAACGGATGACATCCGGTAATAGGAGCGATAAAAATCCTGGTGCTAATGAAGGGCGGAGAAAATTGGTGTTCTTACTTTAAATCTGCAGAGTCATTTTTTTTTTTGAATTTTAATAGCAACACTTTTTCTTACTTTAGAAAGTATTTTACTTTTGGTATTTGTACATAGTTCAAAGATTTGGAATCACTGATATTTCGAAACGCTAAAGAATGTGAAACTAGAAATAACGAATATTAAGTGATAATTCTAAGGGGAAATTGTAAATAAAATACACCTTGAATAACTAGACAATAACCTATAGATGCAGATATAGACTTACAAATACAACTGAAAGAAAAGAGAAATGCAAAATGTTAAGCATCGATGCGAATGAAATGATAAGGGTTAACCCAGTGTTGTGTGTGTGTGTGTGGGGGGGGGGGGGGGGTGAATACCCATGGCAAAATATTTTTGAAATTGTATGTGGTCGTGGAAGGCCAGAAGCCGTCAAAGGCTTAGGGGTCGCTGAAGACCTACATGCATGTTAACATACCCTTATGATTACTAATCAATAAGATAAAGAAGAAATGTAGTAAGAAAAGAGATAAAAAAAATACGGTGAAAATAAATAAAAAGAAACTGCATAAAATCGAGATATATCGATAAGGACATTGAAGCTACCAGGAATAATGTGAATGATAAGTTACTGATTACATATGCAATGTATCCAATTTATTGTTTCCTGCACATGAACATATATATATATATATATATATATATATATATATATATATATATATATATATATATATGCAGATTGCCGCTAAAGTTTATTGTTTCCATGGACAATATTTGAAGAGGTATGTTTCTCACTTAGTCATATTTTTATGACTAAGCCCTCCATCTATTTTGTGTAGGTAATTGAAGCACTCATGAGTGCGCAAAGGAAGACTATGCGAACTGAGGATGAACGAAAAAGACTCGCAGTAGAATGCTCGGAGATAGGAGTTCTATGTTATGTGTTTAATTTGTACTAATGCATAGATGATTATGTATATATGTTGCTACGAATGCTTGGCAAACGGATACAAATATAGAATTTCTGTGGGGATTGAATTGGGGCTTCATAGTTTGTTATCAGAGGGAGGTTTGTCAGTCATTCGATGACTATGAGTACAAAACACATAAATTCATCAAGTGAGTGCCTTCAATATTTTTTTCTTTTGGTACAAGGTTCCTATCCATGTCTACTCGAGTCAACGAGTCCGAGATGGTCGGGATGAGCAATAAGTAAATAAAGATGTGTTGTCAGCCGAAAGTGAAAATGGGAATCATCTGACTCAACCACATCCCCCAGTGAATGAGCTTGTTTTAGCCATGGCAGAAGCGTTAAAGATGGTGTTACCCGCATTTAATATAGCACACCCAGGTGCTCCTCCGGTGAATGTTCCCCTCATGTCTATCCCACCTCCTGTACTTGTCCCTTTTGTTAATGTACCACAACAACCTCCTGTTACTGTTCCCGTCATCCCAAATGTCTTAGTGGACCCACCATTATATCAACAAGTGGATGTCGACTTGAAACAATTTCTGGACTTGAAACCACCCTCATTTAAAGGAGATTTATCACTGTTGGACATCGAAGATTGGCTTCTGAGAATGGTAACTATTTTCCAAGTTATGGCATGTCCAAAAAATCAGAATGTTGGATTGACGACGTTTTTATTCAGAGGCAAAGCAAAGCGTTGGTGGGATAGTATAATGAAACAAAAATATGCAGTTCAAGGTTTTGTGACGCTAATGGAGAAAGAATTCGAACATGAGTTTACGTCATGGTTTGTACCAAGATCAGAGAAACGAGTATTGCAGGATCAATTTCTTAGACCGGTTCAAGAAAATAAACCGGTACTACAGTATGAAGCGGAGTTTTCAAAACTAGCTTATTATGTCGATGCAATGGTTGAGGTGGAAGAAGATCGATGTTGATCGTTTCAACAAGGTCTTCGTGATGAAATTCATACTTTCGTAGTGTCTCATGACATTAAGAATTATGCCAAATTAGTAGAACGATCTCGAATGGTCGAAATCGATATAGAAAAATCTCAAATGAGTCGTGAAATGTTTAAAAGGAAGATAGGTGAAGGAACAAGTAGGGAAACAACAAAAATAGTAACTGAGCCGCAGTGGAAAGAAAGGAAGTTGTCGCAAACTGCGTCTGCAGCAAGTGGCAGTGTGACCCAGACAATAACAAAATGTCAAAATTGTGGAAGGAATCGTCGAGGAAAATGTCTCGCAGGTGTTTGTTTTTATTGTTGTCAACCGGGACATAGACGCAATAAATGCCCAAAATTTTTGCAAATGAAAGAGGGTAGTATACGAGCAACTCCAGTGCCCTCGCAATTGAAGTTATATCAGATTGGTGCGGAATTATTAGCCTCTACGCCAGCATCAGAAGAAGCAACTCCAGAAGAACGTCGTATCGAGCCCCGAGCTTTTAACTTAGGTAAAACTTGGGAAGGAAAAGGAAAGAAGTGACACCGTCTTTTGTATGTGTAAAACTAATAATTTGTACCCATATGGTTTTGTTGTTTGTAAACAGTGTGTAAGAATAATAATAATATGTAAAGTGTGCACTCTCGAATAAATCTTTTGGTTTCCATTAATGTTCTTGATAGAAGTAACATATTATTGTCGTGATTTTCGTGGGCGAAAATTTTTTGAAGGTGGGGTGAATTTATAACGACCCAAAATATAAATTAAACCAACAAGAAATTCTCGATGATGAAAAGAACTAAAAATCAGTGTTGATTCAACGCCGTACAATGTATTTTAAAGTTCAAAATTTTCGATGTTTTTGTGACGTTCGTCTCGTGTTTCGTTTCTTATTTTGTTTGTTATCATTATTGTTTTTTTTAAAGGAATTTGATTTGGCCAGTTCAAGTGAGACTTGTTGACTGATTAGTGTATTTGGCCTTGCGATAAAATTGAGTTTGGGTTGGTTTACTTGAAGTGGCTGGCCGGTTCAGTGCTCACTACTAATGAAATGTTATTTATAGCTATTATTATATGATAAGAGAGGTGAAAATAAATCAGAGGCAGAGGATATATCATACATGTTTTAGCGGTGACTTTAATTGAAGCGGTGAGGCGGTGGATTCTCTTCCTAATATTGAGTACGATGCGCCATACCTTCATTTCCGTCTTCCTCTTCATTTACGTCTCCGGGAGGGCTCGGAATCACTGGTCGACGCTAGGGCTTGCTCTAGTTCTCTTCGTTCTGCTCGACAGTTCGTTGTTCTAGCGTCGTAAAGGCTGGAAAGGCTCGACAGGTCTGGAGCTGGGTTTTTCTGCTACGTTGTGTAAGGTGTTTATGTGGTATGTTTATGGTTAATTTTGGGGTTTTTATTTTGTTACTGTCTTTGTGAGCCTTCATATGTGGGGTTATGGTCCCTCTTCCCATGTGAGTTAAAAATTGTTGATATCCTCTTCGACAGCCGGCCCCTGTTGGGAGGGAAATTTTCTGTTATTTGTTTATAAATAGTTCTTCTCTTTTATTTCTGCTGGAATTGAACTAAGTAAAAATTAAGATTTTTTTATAAAATTATATACAGTATGATGATTTTTTTTTATTTCATTTTAAATTTAATCGTTGTGTAAGATGTTTATGTGCCTATTTCTCCTAAAAATATATATCTATACTATCTTAAAAAGTATGTTAATGGTTAATTTTGGGGTTTTTATTTTGGATTACTCTTTTCCTTTAGCCTGCTGTTGGAGTAATATTCTATTGCCCTAATTTTGGGGGGTTTTCTCTTTTAATCTGCTAAGTAGATACATATATATTAAGTCATACATATGTGGGGTTATGGTCGGATAGGGGTAACCTAGGTCGGCTGGAATATTTCACACATGTGAGTTAAAAATTGTTGATATCTGTTGACATACTCCTTGACAGCCGGCTGCTCTTCTGTTGGGAGGGAAATATCAAACTAGCTAGCTGTTATTTGCTTATAAATAGTTATGTGATGGATCCTAGTATGTTTAGTGTTGGTTCGGTTGGCGGTTGTTGTATTTTAGCTACCTTTGGGATGCCATAAGAGGTTCTTATTGGCTCATGTTGATGACTTCTATGAGTGCCATTGGAGGCTCTTCTTGACCGTCCCTAGTACATTTTGATTAGTTTTCCTCTGTCATGTTTTATGTTTTGTATATTTATTTAAGTTGTTCCCTACCTTAGACAACTTCTCTCGAGTCGCAGTTGTAATCGTCGTTGGGATTTAATCGTAACTAATTAGCGGCGCAACCCTGAGTAAATGAAATCACTGATACTGTAGTGGATGACGTCCGGTGATAAGCGCAATGAAAATCCTGGTGCTGATAAAGTCAAGGGAAAATTGGTGAGTTCTTACTTCTTTAATACTGCAAAGTTATATTTTTTTGAATATTAATAGCATCACTTTTTCTTACTTTAGAAAGTACTTTACTTCTGGTATTTGTATATAGTTCAAAGATTTCGATTCACTGATATTTTGAAATTGCTAAAGAATGCGAAACTGAAAATAACGAATATTAAGCGATAATTCTAAGGGGAAATTGTAAATAAAATACACCTTGAATAACTGGACAATAATCTATAGATGCAGATATATATTTTTATACTTACGAATACAACTGAAAGAAAAAAATGGAAAATGTAAGCATTGATGCGAATGAATTTATAAGGGATAACCCAGTGCTGGGGGGGGGGGGTGAATACCCATGACGGAATATTTTTGAAATTTTATGCGGCTGTGGAAGGCCAGAAGCTGTTGAAGGCTCAGGGGTCGCTGAAGACCCAGATGCATGTTAACATACCTTTATGATTTCTAATCAATAAGATAAAGAAGAAATGTAGCAAGAAAAGAGATAAAAAGAATACCGTGAAAATAGATAAAAAGAAACTGCATAAGATCGAGATATATCGATAAGGACATTGAAGCTACCAGGAATAATGTGAATGATAATGATGCAGAGCAGAGACGAGGACGCGCTTTGGGCCCGTTCGGGGCTGATTTGACAACTTTCCATATATGTCGTGCCCGGATTGACGATCGCACTCCGCGATTGCGTCCGGAGTGTCTCCGCGAGTCAAAATACTATATTACTTTATATTTTTCAGTTTATTTTTGATGTATTTTAAGGGCGAACCCACCGGCCAATCATAGCCGTTGATGGGGAAATCCTAATGTGTCTTTTCATATAAATAGGAGGTATGAGAGCTGATCTAAGGCATTGTTGGATTTGGAGAAGAAGCATTCCCGAATTCCAGCGATCCCTCCCCGGTGCCGATGTCGTGGAACCCTCGGTGACGATTCCTAGGCCGTCAAACTCCTCCCCAAGGAAATCTCTACCACCACCTTCGTTTTCCACCCTTCAAATCCCACTTCCAGCCACCGAAAATCACCCAAACCCCACCCCCAATACCGTTGTCCAGGAATCCCGAAATCACTGTCCACCCGGAATCACTGTTCACCCGAAAGTATTGTTCACCCGAAATTACTGTTCATCTGAAACTGACCGTCGTTCCTGTTCACCGTTACTGTTCACCCGACCCTCCACTTCTTCTCCCCTTCGTGGAACCACTTCCAAACAACCCTAATTCTCTAGATCCATTCAGATCTGAGAATTTCGCTCCCGATCCGTTATTTCCATATCTCATACTTTCCATTTTTTCCCGAATCCGCCCCTAAATAGCGGATCTACCCATCCCCGACCCGGATCTACTTATTCGTGGCCGGATCTGCCGTTTTACTATCTGTTACCACCGTTTTCCGCCAAGGGCAGCCACCGTCACCGTCGTCTTGCCACCGGTTCCACCTCCGATTGCCGATCTACACATCCGGCCCTCCAAATCTTCAGTGTCTCGGTTCAGACCTGTATCTTGTGAGAGTTTGTGGTATTGTATTCTTGGACTTGACATTTTCATTTGGTGTTTTATTATATTGTGCTGAGATTATTGTTGTGTAGAAATTGGTTCTTTTATACAAATAATTGCAGGGGGAGTTATTCGCCGCACGCTTGCTTTGACCCTCTGATCGGAGGAAGTCGTTGCCTAATTGCTAAAAATTAATTATTAATCACATTGCTTATGTTATTTGTCGTTGTCGACCGATGGTCACATTGCATTTAGCGCTGCACTAGTATGTCACCCCCGCACATGCACTTAGAGTTACAGTTTCCGGGCACCATTAGCCTACCCTACATCATTTTGGTATCAGAGGGCAAGGTTAGGCCATTTGCATGTTTCGTAGTGGTAGGTTTTAAATAATCATTGAGTCATTTATGTCTAGTTATCGTCGTCGTTCGTCTCCTCCATCTGAGTATCCTAAGTCTACCTATACCCGACCTCATAGAGTCCCTCTAGAGAGATCTTCATGTTATCATTATGATTATCATCGTTCCCCGCATACCACTCCTAGAGATCGTGTCGAGCCCTCGACACTATTCCATCAAGCTAGAGGCGATCACCACGACGAGAGGCCCTCACGTCTTCATCATTACACCTCTCCGCGATTTCACGATAACAGAATTGAATATCGTTCAGGTCATCGCCGCTACACATCTCCTCTTGGAGAGGAACCTGAGTTTGGATATGAGCGACCTCCACTGCACGTTCACAGGGCTCATACGCACCCACGAGCACAATCTAATTATGTTAGTAACTACCGTCTAGACGACCCTCAGGAACTCTATAGAGGTCACCATCGGCAGGATCACAGTACATGTCAAGACCCTCCTAGTGTTCCACCAATAGAGTTACCTGAGGCTGAATTTATGCGATTAGTACTTGATCGCTTTGATCTCTTAGAAACTCAGTTTGATCACCTAAGATCTACATTACGAAGAAAGCCTAGGGATTTGGGTCAAGCCACCGATGCGGCGAGTAATGCTCCCACCGAGATAAGAGACCCGACACTTAGTTTTGATCCGTCTCAGCTTGATGAGATTCAATGCTCATGTGATCATGAGGTTGAACCTGATCATGACCTTATGATACATGTGGAGAGTGATACTGGCATGACTAGTGAGCATGGTCACGTGGGTGAGGACGAGCGACCTAGTGACACTGTGATGGTATACCCATCCTTTTCACCTCACCTAGACCTACACCTAGACCTAGTGCCCCCTTTGAACAGAGACACGGTTCTCGACACTATATCGATTGACACACACTTGAGTCTGGGCACCCTCTACTCTTCCCTTAATACTGTCTCGGGTCACTTCACTACTGAGAGTCAAGAGTATAGTGTTGATCTCGTAGTGGCTATGTCACCCATGCACGGGGGCACTACCCCTTTCGATGATACTCATCGGGAGGACCTTGACCTTAGTGACGAGCCATATGACGAGCCCCTTGTTGAGCCTCCTGATGATCTGTCATATCTTGGTGAGGTTGAGACTCAGGTGAGCCACTCAGGTATGACGCCTCTTTCATTATCATTTCTGGCCTTGCCCCAGAGAAGGGACCTTGAGTGGAGCATGACATATGTAGGGCCTACCTTGAGTCCACTTGAGTATACTCATATTGGGAGAACCTACCTTATGACGCCTCACACTCCGGATGAGTTTTGGGACACGCCACCCGCTGAGCCACCCGATGAGTTCTTTCTTGTCTGGGACGCTCACCATATTCTAGAGTCACGACTTCTAGTCTGTGTGCACAGTTTTCACCCAGATGGTCGTCTCCTTCGTGATGACTTTTCTTACACACCTTCTGGGGAGCCCCCTGATGCGCTACGTTCCCCGAGAGACATTTGGCTCTTTACGAGCCAGTATTTGATTATAGTTGTCTCTCACGGTCATCTGAGCACTCGTCACACACGAGATGAGTTTGTCTACACTCCACCGAAAGAACCTCCTGATAGGCCACCACATTTGAGAGACATCTCAGGCATTATTAGATTTTCCTATAAGAAGTGTACCGTGTCTGTCGTGTTGTCTTTGCATCATTTGCATTACCTGCATGAGTCTGCTGAGTCTTTTACACGTCATTTGCATGAGTTACATGAGTCGGTCCGCCGACGAATAGTAACAAGTAATGAAAATTACAAAGCCCATGCAGATAAGCGAAGGCGAGAGCAAATATTTAATGTAGGCGAGAAGGTAATGGTGCGAGTCCGCCTTGAGAGGCTCCCTTCGGGGCCTGCCAAGAAGTTAAGCGCGAGGCGAATGAGTTCGTACTCCATTATTAGTCTTATTGGGACCAACGCCTACCGACTTGACATCCCAGCCAGTATGGGAATTCACCCTGTGTTTAATGTTGAAGATCTGACTTCATACTATGAACCTCATGAGTATGTGGAACCGAGCAGTGGAGATGCCCAGCCACCCCCACCCCCATTGTTGCTACCATACCACTCTCACACATTACCACCATCTGATGACCATCCTAGTTCACCCATTATTGCCACCCACCCACCCGGGAATTCGTCCACTTTGGTTCCACTGCAGGCACCACCGATCGCACCGGGACCCACCTTTCGAGAGATGAGAGATGAGAGCATCACATAGTTCAGATTCCACCAGCTTGTTCCTACTTCAGATGGGTCGTGTTGTTGCTACTTGGTACATTGGAGGGGCCGCCCCGACGCAGTTGACGCTTGGATACTTACAGCAGAGCTTGATCGATTCACCCCGGGACTTCGACATCAGCACGACTTTCTCCATTCACTGGAGATGACAGCTTTTTAGTCAGGGGGAATTGATCGACAAGGACACCCTTCCGCCGACGACACTTGGACGACTTCCGGTGGACCTCTTCGAGTTGTACCTGGCGATCAGCGAAAGAATTTTGATCCCAATTCATCGAGAGATGAATTCTTTCAAGCGGGGGAGATTGATGCGGAGCAGAGACGCGTACGCGCTTTGGGCCCGTTCGGGGCTGATTTGACAACTTTCCATATATGGCGTGCCCGGATCAACAATCGGACTCCGCGATTGCGTCCGGAGCGTCGTCGCGAGTCAAAATACTATATTACTTTATATTTTTCAGTTTATTTTTGATGTATTTTAAGGGCGAATCCACCGGCCAATCATAGCCGTTGATGGGGAAATCCTAATGTGTCTTTTCTTATAAATATGAGGTATGAGGGCTGATCTAAGACATTGTTGGATTTGGAGAAGAAGCATTCCCGGATTTCAACGAACCCTCCCCGGTGCCGACGCCATGGAACCCTAGGTGACGATTCCTAGGCCGCCAAACTCCTCGCCAAGGTAATCCCTACCCCCACCTTCGTTTTCCACCCTTCAAATCCCACTTCCAGCCACCGAAAATCACCCAAACCCCACCCCCAATACCACTGTCCAGGAATCCCGGAATCACTGTTCACCTGAAATCACTGTTCACCCGAAATTACTGTTCACCGATATTGTTCATCATTCCTGTTCAATGTTACTGTTCACCCGACCCTCCTCTTCTTCTCCCCTTCGTGGAACCACTTCCAAACTACCCTAATTCTCTAGATCCATTCAGATCTGAGAATTTCGCTCCCGATCCGTTATTTCCACATCTCATACTTTCCATTTTTGCCTGAATCTGCCCCTAAATAGCGGATCTACCCATCCCCGAGCCGGATCTACTTATTCGTGGCCGGATCCGCCGTTTTACTATCCGTTACCACCGTTTCCCGCCAAGGGCAGCCACCGTCACCGTCGTCTCGCCACCGGTTCCACCTCCGATTGTCGATCTACACATCCGGCCCTCCAAATCTTCAGTGTCTCGGTTCAGCCCTCTATCTTGTGAGCGTTTGTGGTATTGTATTCTTGGACTTGACATTTCCATTTGGTGTTTTATTATATTGTGCTGAGTTATTCGCCGCACGCTTGCTTTGGTCCTCCGAGCGGAGGAAGTCGTTGCTTAATTGCTAAAAATTAATTATTTGTCTCTTTAATTTTAATTATCTGTGTGGTGTTATTAATCACATTGTTTATGTTAATTGTCGTCGTCGACCGATGGTCACATTGCATTTAGCGCTGCACTAGTGTGTCACCCCCGCACCTGCACTTGAGTTATAGTTTCCGAGCACCACTAGCCTACCCTACATCAAATAAGTTACTGATTGTATATGTAATGCATCCAATTTATTGTTTCCTGCACATCAATATATATATATATATATATATATATATATATATATATATATATATATATATATGCAGATTGCCGCTAATGTTAATTGTTTCCATGGACAATACTTGAAAAGGTATGCTTATCACTTGGTCATATTTTTATGACTAACCCCATCGTCTATTTTGTGTAGGTAATTGAAGCGACCGTGAGTGCGCAAAGGAAGGCCAGGTTAACTGAGGATGAACGAAAAAGACTCGCAGTAGAACGCTCGAAGGTATGAGTTTTATGTTATGTGTTTAAGTTGTACTCATGCATAGATGATTATGTATATATGTTGCAACGAATGCTTGGCAAACGAATACAAATATAGAATTTCTGTGGGGTCTCAATCGGGGCTTCACACCCATAATATCCTCCTCAAAGGGGGATTAGAAGCCCACATGGAGCCCACTAAGGGGTCAAATGGTGATAAACCCTTCCATTTAAAATCCAAATTCCAAGAGCATGACAGATATAAATGGTCTATTTACTTGCAGACAGCTAAAGGCAACTGTAAGACTCGAACGTAGATTGATATAACCATTTTTGTATAAAAATAACAAACTATATGAATATCCCCGATGATGAAAGAACAATTCTCGTGCTGACTTGACGTCGCACTTGTAATATGATGTTCGGATACTTTTATGTTTAATGGCGACAACTGTGTTGGTGTCGGTGAATTATAAATGGCCTGAGTTGGCCGACTGTTTTGGGCATTAATAGATTGGGGTTTATTTTTGATTTTGGGTTGGACCGGCCTAGTTGGAATGTGGTGTTGGCTGTGCACTAAATAAAAACTGGTTGTACCGGTTCATTGACCGGCTGCCTAGGTTAAGCGGTGGATACTCCCGTATTATAACCGGGCCGTGTTCCTTCTTCATTTTGACGGATCGACCGAGGAAGCCCTCCTGCGCCGATTGCCATTGCCGCTCCAAATCTCCTCCGTTTCGTACGATTTCTTCTTCTTTGGGAAGGTAATCTCTTTATCTTCACTCCTCTCTCTTCTTGCATGAAGTTTGTGTACGGATTGATGATGGAGGAAAACCCTTGGGTTTGGGGTTTTTGTTTTGATTTATTTTTTTTATAATAATCAGAAGTTTCTTTATTGTTTTCAAAACCCTAAACCTTGATTTGAACTCATTTTGGGAGTGATGAAGTTAGGGTTTCATTAGGGGTTTTGTTTTGACCCCTTTACAATTGTTTTTGTCGGCGGGGTTGTTGAGGGCTGTCTGGGTACTCCCGGTTGTGTTGTTGGACTGCTTTTGATTGCTATCGGTTGTGCTTTTGGGCTGCCTTATGTTAACTGTCTGGCTGTTTTAGAGGGAATTTACACCTTGCTTTGAGTTGTTATTCGCATCCCTTGGTGTTGCCATCGTGACAACCCTTGAGGCTGTGCTTTGGAGCATTTTGGATCGACTATTGTGGGTATTTGAAACCTTTTGTTGGCTGATGTTGCCCCTCCTTTTTGAATCACCCACGCTCGTCCTTTCAACACCCTAGACATGTTTGGGCTTTCCCCTCCTAGAGGTAGTAATTGTGACCGTCGTAGGAGTCCGCTCGTAATTATTTATGGCGCAACCCTAAAGTAAATGATATTTTGATACTGCAGAGGATGACGTCTGGCGATAGACGTGACGTGAACCCTTCGACGGACAAGGGAAAAGGAAGAGTTGGGGTGAGTTCTTACTGCTTTTTTCTCTTTTGTAAACCTTTCAGTTGCTTGATATTACTGGATATATGAATCGCCGAAAACGCTAACATGGCTTAGCAAGCGATAGAATTCTGAGGGGAACCAATACAAATAAATCCTATTCTAAAGTAAATTGAACGAATTGAAATGATTGAATTGAATGAAAAGGGAGAACGCGTCGACGCATCGAAATACTAAGGGTCGGCCTAGTAGGGGGGAATGTTTCAGAGTACACCTCGTGAGGGGGGTAGAACTCTCACACCTCGTAGGGGGGTCGAACTCCTACAGATTATGATATGAATCCGAGTAGGAGGCGTTGAAGCCTGTGCGCGTAGAAGCGCCCTAAAGCGGATAATAATCGGAAGGATCGATGGACCCGGATAATTGAAATATTCAATTGACCCTAAGTATTTCGAGAAACGAATTATGAATAAGAGAAGATAAAAACAGTACAACTGAAATATGAATTGATATCAGAGATAGAGATGTTGATTTTACCTGTTCCTAGCTTAGTAACATGTTCATATGAATTTCATTGCTGCTGACATTCTTGTCTGCTTGCAGTGCGAAGTTACAGGTAAGAGTAAGGATTCACTTAGTTTCATAACTAATTGGTTCCTAATTTTGTAGGAACCGAGCACCAGCATGCCAGACCCCGCTAGACGGGCCCAGACAGAGGCAGAGCGAAGACCAGTTGAAGACGTGGCTCGTCCACGGGTTAGCATGAGTTTATTTCTTGTTCTTTTGTTGGATAGTGGTAGTGTAATATATGTAGACACTTTTGTGTCTGGCCTTTAGACAATGTATACATGTATTCTATATATTAATGAATTATGATGTTAGGATTTGAATGGTACACTCATTTTATTATACTGCGCAGTGTCATACCTATCAGATGGTGAAAGCAGAACATCAAAAACCTGCTGGCTACCTTCGATCTCTCCCCATTCCGGAATGGAAATGGGATGATGTAGCAATGAATTTTGTATATGGCATGCCTCGCAGTAAAGCTGAGAATGATGGAATTTGGGTCATCGTTGAACGATTGACAAAGAGCGCTCATTTTATACCGATCAAGCAAAGCGGGCCGACTGAAAAATTGGTGGAACTCTATGTAAATGTAATCGTGAGATTACATGATATTCCGCGTACGATTGTGTCAGATCGTGATGGACGGTTCACATCTGATTTGTGGCGACGAGTACACAACAGAGTGGGAACCAGATTGTTGTACAGTACGACCTTCCATCCGCAAACAGATGGCCAGTTTGAACGCACCATCCAGATGCTTGAGGATCTATTACGAATGGTGGTTTTAGACTTTAAAGGCTCTTAGGAAAAATACTTATCGCAAGCTGAATTTGCTTATAATAATAGTTATCAAGCAACGATCCAAATGACTCCGTTCGAAGCTCTATATGGGAGGCGATGCAGAACTCCTTTGAGCTGGGCAGAAGATGACGAAAAGAAACTGTTTCCGTAGAAGAGGACAGATAAAATTGAGGAAAAGATCCGTATTATTCAACAAAGAATTAAAATCGCACAAGATCGTCAACAGAAAATTATAATGCCCGACATCGTCTGGTGGAATTTGCTGTGGGCGATCAGGTGTGTTTGAAGATAAAACCGTTCAAAGGGATTTCCCGATTGAGACGAATTGGAAAATTAAGTCCAAGATATATTGGTCCCTTTCCGGTGATTGAACGTCTTGGCGAGGTAGCATATCGCTTAGCTCTGCCTGCCGAATTGCAACGATTGCATGATGTTTTTCATGTATCTGCACTCAGACGACATATTTCGAATCCAGATTTGATGGTTTCTGTCAGTGATGTGCAGATAGAAGCTGATTTGTCAAGTCCAACAACACCTTATCAGATTGTTGATCGGCAAAGCAAAAATCTTCGGAATCGACTGGTAAATTTTGTCAAAATCTGGTGGACCGGTCATTCCGCCAAGGATGCTACCTGGGAGCGAGAAGACTTACTGAGGAAAATATTTCCCTCTTTCTTTGGGAATCAAGAATATGTTTGAATTTTCGAGGACGAAAATTCTGATAAGGACGGGAGAATTTGTAAGACTCGAACGTAGATTGATATAACCATTTTTGCATAAAAATAACAAACTATGTGAATATCCCCGATGATGAAAGAACAATTCCCGTGTTGACTTGACGTCGCACTTGTAATATGATGTTCGGATACTTTTATGTTTAATGGCGACAGCTGTGTTGGTGTCGGTGAATTATAAATGGCCTGAGTTGGCCGGCTATTTTGGGCATTAGTAGATTGGGGTTTATTTTTGATTTTGGGTTGGACCGGCCTAGTTGGAATGTGGTGTTGGCTGTGCACTAAATAAAAACTGGTTGTACCGGTTCATTGACCGACTGCCTAGGTTAAGCGGTGGATACTCCCGTATTATAACCGGGCCGTGTTCCTTCTTCTTCATTTCGACGGATCGACCGACGGAAGCCCTCCTGCGCCGATTGTCATTGCCGCTCCAAATATCCTCTGTTTCGTACGATTTCTCCTTCTTTGGGAAGGTAATCTCTTTCTCTTCACTCCTCTCTCTTCTTGTATGAAGTTTGCGTACGGATTGATGATGAAGGAAAACCCTAGGGTTTGGGGTTTCGGTTTTGATTTATTTTTTTTATAATAATCAGAAGTTTCCTTATTGTTTTCAAAACCCTAAACCTTAATTTGAACTCATTTTGGGAGTGATGAAGTTAGGGTTTCATTAGGGGTTTTGTTTTGACCCCTTTGCAATTTTTCTTGCCGGCGGGGTTGTTGAGGGCTGTCTGGGTACTCCCGGTTGTGCTGTTGGACTGCTTTTGATTGTTGCCGGTTGTGCTTTTGGGCTGCCTTATGTTAACTGTACGGCTGTTTTAGAGGGAATTTACACCTTGCTTTGAGCTGCTATTCACAGCCCTTGGTGTTGTCATCGTGACAACCCTTGAGGCTGTGCATTGGAGCATTTTGGATCGACTATTGTGGGTATTTGAAACCTTTTGTTGGCTGATGTTGCACCTCCTTTTTGAATCACCCACGCTCGTCCTTTCCTTAGACAGCTCCTAGAGGTAGTAATTATGACCGTCGTAGGAGTCTGCTCGTAATTATTTATGACGAAACACTAAAGTAAATGATATTTTGATACTGCAGAGGATGACGTCCGGCGATAGACGTGACGTGAACCCTTCGACGGACAAGGGCAAAGCAAGAATTGGGGTGAGTTCTTACTGCTTTTTCCTCTTTTGTGAACCTTTCAGTTACTTGATATTACTGGATATATGAATCGCCGAAAACCCTAACGTGGCTTAGCGAGCGATAGAATTCTGAGGGGGAACCAATACAAATAAATCATATTCTAAAGTAAATTGGACGAATTGAAATGATTGAATTGAATGAAAAGGGAGAACGCGTCGACGCATCGAAATACTAAGGGTCGGCCTAGTAGGGGGGAATGTTTTAGACTCCTACACCTCGTGAGGGGGGTAGAACTCTCACACCTCGTAGGGGGGGTCAAACTCCTACAGATTATGATATGAATCCGAGTAGGAGGCGTTGAAGCCTGTGCGCGTAGAAGCGCCCAAAAGCGGATAATAATCGGAAGGGTCGACGGACCCGGATAATTGAAATGTTCAATTGACCCTAAATATTTCGAGAAACGAATTATGAATAAGAGAAGATTGATAAAAACAGTACAACTGAAATATGAATTGATATCAGAGATAGAGATGTTGATTTTACCTGTTCCTAGCTTAGTAACATGTTCATATGAATTTCATTGATGCTGACTTTCTTGTCTGCTTGCAGTGCGAAGTTACAGGTAAGAGTAAGGATTCACTTAGTTTCATAACTAATTGGTTCCTAATTTTGTAGGAACCGAGCACCAGTGTGCCAGACCCCGCTAGACGGGCCCAGACAGAGGCAGAGCGAAGACCAGCTGAAGACGTGGCTCGTCCATGGGTTAGCATGAGTTTATTTCTTGTTCTTTTGTTGGATAGTGGTAGTGTAATATATGTAGACACTTTTGTGTCTGGCCTTCAGACAATGTACACATGTATTTTGTATATTAATGAATTATGATGTTAGGTTTTCACTGGTACACTCCTTTTATTATACTGCTGTGTATAAGTGCGTGAAAATTCACTAAGAAATAATGATTTAAATTGTGAAGGATTTGGGGCCGTTACAACAACTGGATCAATCAATCAATCCATCCGAAGGAAGAGGTAAGGCCCAATAATTATGCTAAGAAGAAAAGGCTCATTCAATCATATAATGCCCAAACTAAACTACCACATAAAGCGATAAAGCCCAGTTAGATCTATAAAGCCCAAACTAACTTATAAACTCAAGTCTTTATATAAGAAAAATAATCAATTAATAATAACCAGCTCAACTTGGATGACAAATTAGGTACCAAAGCCAAAAGCAAATCCACTTAATAAAAGAAACAGCCAAATAGTGTAATGAAAATTAGGAGAAAGAAAATCAAGAATAACAAAATAAAGGTGCACTTGGTACTAATCCCTTAAATCTTATCACCATTAGAAAGACTTAATCTCTCTTGTTAGTTAGTTTAATTTAAGATTTTAAATGTACTTTAAAAGCATAAAAATTTGTTTTACAATAATATCAAACCTTTGTATATAGATATACCATTTGTGCATTGTCTATGTGGTTTAGTGCAATGGAACTCAAATATTTTAAGTTTATCTGATAAGATGTTCCCTTGTGATTGAGCTTGAAGAAATTTTATCTAACGCAATGTGTATTTTTCTCATAGTACTACTGGTTATGTCTCTTACTAACCATATAAGATGTTTGGGCAGCGACAGGGTCCATGTAATATTATGTGATTGAGAATAGGGCCTCGTTTAGCACTGTTTATTCCCGTAGATGAAATCCGCGCAGGAGGCAACCGCCACCGCAGTTGCCGCATCGTGGATGAAATCCGCAGAAAATTTAGGGGCGGGGAGGATCCCTCCGCGCAACCGAGGACCTGTCAAATGGGCGGAGGCCGTGACTGTGCGGGGAGGTTCGCGTGAACGCGAATCTGCCCCGCCAAACAAGGCCTGGGTGTTTATGGTGAAAGACACTGAAATCATAAGCAAAGAGGATTGAAGGAATGCAAAGTTGTCTTGTTTACCTGGCTTATAAGAACAACTTCCCAAATTAAAAATAAAGGAGAAGAGACCTGAGAAAAATAAGTCATATCCCAAAATAGATGATGACTCATAGAATGATATGCAATGTATACAAACTCAAGCAAAAATCTCACGACTCCACGATCTGTCAGTGAAGGTGTGTGGAGAAGCTACGCGATAAGGGGAACCTCAAGTAAAATGAATCACTTAATAAATCCATGAGGCACAAGTACCACATCAAAGGATTCGTTGCTCTTACAAAAATAGCACAGTTAGCTAGCTTCAGCCGAATCTAATTCCGAATAGGATGTCAATAACACTGAATCACAAAGAATTAGATGCTGAGAAGCTGTAAACACAGAGAGCTACTGAGGAGCTATTTTTTATAAGAAAACAAAAACAACATAGCAATCCTGACTGGGAGATACAGGTGAAAAACACAGTACAACTTGCAATATGAAGGACACGAGTTGAACATAAACAAGCCTTAAGAAGTTGGCATTAATACCAAGTAGAGAACATGACGAGGAGAACCTCGATGAGAAGAGACTTTAGTCGCTCTAGGTCCTTCAGTCAACACGAATCTATGAATGGTAGAGGAGACAACTATTTTTTGCTCCAAATAGAAGTGTTAAAAGACTAAATACATGCATTCCATTTGTATGCAAAATACTAAATTGCAAAACGAGCATTAGAGAAAAAATTGAAGAAGATTATATTGAGGCACAAGATCACTATATTGAGACAGAACAAAATCATAAGTTATTTTCCGTGAAAGGACAAAACTCCAAGTACATCGCACTTGAAATAGTCCAGATCTTTCCCTCATAAATATGCCAAACGAGTTTCATTCTTTAAGATTAAGAAGAAAATATTTAGTGTCTTGACTAAATAACATCTATCCCACAATTTGAGTTAGTAAGAAAAGGTACAAGTTAATGTATATTGTGAACTTTCAAGAACATTTGAGAGTAGATAACACAGTGTTATGAAGGAGAGTTTAAGGGGAAGGAGGTGATGGCAAAATGTAGTTGACACGATTTCTTCCTTCCAAGGTTCCCCATGTACCAGTTACCCCATTTACAGCCATGGAATGCAGTCAAGTTCCCACCTAGAGTTACCTTCTTACATATTCACTCTTCCTTTTTTATCTATAAATTCTCTTTTATGATAAATCCTCACTGAAAATAGTTAGTTTTTTTAAACTCAGGACAATCTCTGAGGTACACTAAGAATATTACGCTATATCAGTTGCATCATGCATTAATATTTAATACTATTAGAAGTGCTAAATAGGATGGCCAAATATGGAGTTTTTAACGGGCTCCAAGAGAGTTAAATTGTAAACCTAATGTTCATTAGAAAATGTAGTAAAGGAAAGTTGAATACAAAACAATATCAAAATAGAAAAATAAAATTATTACAAACAAATAGCAATGGTTTACTTCATAAATAAACTTACATGATCCAACTCGGCCCACAGCTTCTACTGCATTTTCAACTTCGTCTAAACTCTGAGATTCAACCAAATTCAATCTCCCATCAATGGTCAAAAGAAGTGCATTAATCCCTATAAGTAGTTTGTGAAATTCATTATTGCTGATCGTAATCAGACACATGTCAAAAATAGCCATACACACTCATGCTACACAAAGGAATATATGTTAGGGAACATACAACAGCGAACCCAACAAAAACAACTTAGAATATATGTTAGGGAAGCACCTATCTGAACCCCCATCACTCTACGATTTAATTATGGACTTACACGGAGATAAAAACAGCACCAAGATGACACTCGGCAATCAAAGAGGGCTGCAATAAATCTACTTTTGATGTCATAACTCCTATATGTGAGTGTGAGAAAATGCCGAAAATCCGTAACAATCTCATTTATTTCATGTACAGAAAATACAGGTACATGCACACTTATTTGCTTATTTATAGTTCTGAGGAGTGAAACAAAAAACTTCATTCACATTGTAGGACTAATATCTATACAAGATGAAAAGACTCCCAATGGGCTATTGTTAGTGGCCTTTGTTAGAAAAGCTCATATAATTAGGCTCATTTATTTGTTTTTCTTCTTCTCTCCTCTTTAGTCTCACACTTGTATAGGACTCTCTTCTCTCTTTCTCCCTCCTATAAATATGTATTCATACATTGTAATTGATTATTGAGGAAGTATATAAAAGGTTAAGCCTTTTTCTACATGGTATCAGAGGACACGGTCCGGCCTCTCGTTTTTTAACCCGCCTGTCCTTACGGCTTACCGCGCGGTCTCTTCTCCCGCCTTAGCCGCGGTCTCTTGCGGCCTGCGTCTTTCTAGTCGCACGGGCTTCGGTTACCGTGGGTTCCCGCGCGGCCTAAGCCTCTTTATCCGCTTCCTCTGCTTCGTCTATCTCGTGGCTTCCACCTTCCTCCTCCTCCCCCTCCCTATTTTATAACCTTTCTCATCGGTGTGGACCTCCCCTTCTACTCCCCATCTCGCGCGGCCTCCCTTTCTACTCGCGCGGACTCCCTCTCACTTCTCACCACATCTCTCCGCCTTTGGTCTTTCCGCTTCTCTCGACCTATCTCTAGTCGCCGCGACTTCTCTCTAGTCGCCGCAACTTAGCTTTGTCGCAGTTGTTGATGCGCGAAAACGGCACCGCCTAGTTAACGGGTTGTTCGATCTCACAAGCTAGGTGAAGAGGAGGATTGAGGGGTTGATGAGAGGAGGAGGAAGATTCAGAGTGCTCGAGAGTGGAGCAAACGCTTGTTCAAGGGTTGCGGGGATAGATGAGAGGTTTGCTGAGAGCAGCCGGGAAGGCTGATGATCAGCAGAGAAAGTTGATGATCAACGGAGGAGGTTGATCAGAAGCTGTCGAGCAAACGGTTACTTTAACGGTTGTGCTTGCAGGTTGACGCCGAGAGAGTTGAGCTGAGCTAAGAAGAAGAAAGGGGCCGCTAGCAGCGGCAACAGCAGACTTCGCCCGTCGCGGCTTAAATGCCACTCTTGCGACGGACTTTCCTTTGATTAATATTGAGTTGTTACAACTTGTATACACCTTTACAAGAAAGCAAATAAACGGGTGCAAAGGGGAAGCTGGAGGCTAAGGAAGAAGTGCCAGAAGGGAGGCCGCGCGGACTGAGAGAGCCAGGTCAGCAGGCCGCGCGACTAAGGGTAGAGAGGAGGTGCAGACTGAGAAGAGGAGTCCGCAGTAGGCTGATGGCATGAGCTTGCAGTGGGCTGTCTTCGAGCGTGAGCACCTTGGTGATCCTTGCGATGATTGCAATGTCCTCCAACGAGAGGTATGGGGGTCTATTTATAGGCCCGAGGAGGTAACGGTTTTAGCTGGCATTACCCCCGGTGAGACGGTAACTTGAGCGAGAAGAGGCTGGAGTCCGCCGAGTCCGCAACAGGCCGCGCAGACTTGGGTTTGCTGTCTGGAACTGGTCCTGCTGATGGCGGACTGAGAGGAGTCCGCCCGAACTGAGCTGATCGAGCCCGTGCCAAGATTGTGCGGGCTGAGGGACTACCCGCCCGCTGCTGGGAAGCGGGAACTGGAAGCTGAGTGGACGGACTGTGAGGAGAATCCGCGGAGTCCGCCGCTGCTGAACTGAGCGAGCACGCGCTAAGGGTGCGAGCTGAGGGATATCCGCCGAGTCCGCAGAGTTCGCACGAGGTCGTGCGGTCTGGGACTGCCTTGAGGAGGTTTGTTGTCTGGCGGACTGGGAAGAGTCCGCGCCTGCTGTGCTGAGCGAGCCCGCGCCAAGGGTGCGAGCTGAGGAGGTTGTCAACGCTGGTGAAGGTCTGCGGCCTAGAGGCAGGCCGCTTGTCGTTGTGGCGGTCTGGGCGGATAGAGATCCGAGTCCGACAAAGGGGCACCTGTTGACAAAGTTGCGGTTAAACTGACAAGGCGCGCGGTTTGCAGGGGCGGACTGAACAAGCAGTCTGCGGCCCCTGCCGACCAAAGGAACAACGCGCAGCCTGGGCGGTTAGACTGCTGAGACCGCCCAAGCCGTGCGGCCTGAGCGGACAGAAGAAGTCTGTCCGCCCAACCTAAGACGTCGCGACCTCCAGGAGGAACCTGGAGCAGACCACGATTAGCGAGCTGGCCGCCTTGGGAAGGATCGCCGATTTTGGGGTTAACATAATCCCCTCCCTTTTTTAAGTTCAAAAGAGAACTTCGAAAAAGTTGGAGACCCACGAAAATCGTGATCCACCCCAAAGGAAAGGAAGGGGGCAAGGGGAGATAGAACCTGATGTCTCTCCTTAGGAGGAGTTTGCCAATGCCTATCTTTTTACTGCAAGAGAAAAGCTAGTGTAGGCATGTATGGAAGGTACGTCTTGTGTGTACCTGGGTTTGCCTTTGCAAAACGAAGATGTGTCTTCTACTGAGTTCTGGAAATGAAGGTGAGAGGAAAACATAGAAGCACAATAACTTGCAAGTACCTGATGGAGGCTTGCAAACACCTGTTATCTTCTGCAAAACGAAGAGTAAGCGACATTTGTGAAGAGGAAAAATAAGTTGCAAGTACCTGAAGGGGGACTTGCAAGCGTTTGCTGGTTTCTGCAAAAGAGAAGTTAGAAGCAAATATGAGAGTAAAGAAAAAGCCGCAAATACCTGAAGGCAAATTGCAGGTATCTACTGGTCTCTGCAAGAAAAGTTTTAGAAACAAATATGACATATGAAAGTTGCAAGTACCTGTGAAGAAACTTGCAAGCATCTGCTGATCTCTGCAAAATGAGAGTTAGAAGCATACATGATATATGAAAGTTGCAAGTACCTGTGAAGAAACTTGCAAGCACCTGCTGATCTCTGCAACAGTAGAGTTAGAAGCAGATATGAGAGTAAAGAAAAAGCCGCAAATACCTGAAGGCAACTTGCATGTATTTGCGGTCTCTACAAGAAAAGTTTTAGAAGCAAATATGACATATGAAAGTTGCAATTACCTGTGAAGAAACTTGCAAGCATCTGCTGATCTCTGCAAAATGAGAGTTAGAAGCAGACATGATATGTGAAAGTTGCAAGTACCTGTGAAGAAACTTGCAAGCATCTGCTGATCTCTGCAAGAGTAGAGTTAGAAGCAGATATGGTGTATGAAAATTGCAAGTACCTGTGAAGAAACTTGCAAGCATCTGCTGATCTCTGCAAGAGTAGAGTTAGAAGCAGATATGGTGAAAAGATTAAGTTGCAAGTACCTGGGTAAGGCTTGCAGGTGCCTGCTAATCACTGCAAAGAGAAGAGTGAACAGCAAACATAATATAATGAGCTAAGTTGCAAGTACCTGAGCGGAACTTGCGAATGCTAACTGTTGATGAGATAAGATGGATGTGATCATATAATAGAGGAAATGCTTAATGAACTTTGCTGATAACTGAATGAAGATCAAACCAGAATAGTGATCTTGCTAGATTAGAGACATCTTTAACATGAAGTCCAGATCGATAAGTCGAATGTTGACTGTTGATATAATAGAATAGACATGATCACATTGGCAGAGAAAAAGCTTGATGCATTCTGCCAATCTGAATAAAGATTGGACCGCAATGGTAGTTGTAGTAAGATAGATATGATTTCTTCAATATGAAGTCCAGATCAATAAGAAGAGATTATCTTGATTAGACTCCGCTTGCATGGCTTGTTAATCAAGGAGAGCCAGATTCTTTGATCAATGATTGATGTCATTGGCATTTAATAAGAGTAATGAAGAGCTTTGTAGATCATCATCTAATAGAGCTTTGAGCAAGCAATGCATGTAAGATGAGAAGCAGAAACGATTGTTGTAAATCCTTTTGATAGGTCGGATTTAACCTGTTCACCTGTGAAAGAGACAATTGATAACAAAGAGGTCTATACTCGGAGATGACCAAGAAAGGTCATCACCAGTATAGCCCTACTCAGAGCGGACTAGCTATACTCCCTTGACAGAGCACAAAAGGGAGACATGCACAAAATCCTAAGAAGGAAACGGCAGATGCACTTCTCTCTTGCCTCGGGTACAATCATCATTGATCAATGAGACTAGTTGCGCCAAGTGGCCTAAAGCATTGCTTGTCTGTGGAAAGATCAGTGGAATTGTGGATCCCGCGAAGGCACAGATTGAGAGTACCATAGAGTGTCCGACCATCAAAGTCATGAGATGATCGAAGAGACAAGGCTACGCTTAATCGTCATTGCTTGTCAAGCAAAGATCCCTGTAACTGTAATGTATCCTTAACGAAGCATAGCAGAGCTAACACATGGGGCCTCCCTAGCACACACTCTGTGTCAGATGCCGGCTAGAATCCGAAGTCTGAAGCCCAACATCGTAGATTGAACGGCTCTCACTGCACATACGTGAACACTCCCCACTGTATGTGGTCGTAGCGGTCGTGCCAGAGAACAATCTACGGAAGGAACAACAAGACTTGGCGATATCTCATTGGTTCAGCGATATCTTTGGCAAAGAGAAAATGGAGGAAGAGGCATTCCAAAAAGGGAACTGTATCAGTATGAGATCCCTGATGTAAACTTTATTGAAAAGCATGAAGGAACAGTTAGAAGTGTTTTGAAGAGAAAATGTTTGAAAGAGTAAAAGTAGAGATAACTCATCATGGTTGTGAAAAAACTTTGAAGAACTGTGAAGTCCTTTGTCGGCTTAGAATAGTCTTCCAAGCTCGCCCTCGTCATCGGCATCGAAGCATTCAACAGCATTGTTAACAACAAGGAGAGGGTGCTCTTCGACTAGGCTCACTCCTCTTGAGCTACCAGGAATGTCTGCAAATTCTTTGCCCTTTGAGGTTGTTGGATTAGGACGATCATCTTTGGGAAGCAGGTCACGCATCTTACCCTGCCGCAGCATCCTTTGCACTAGTTGGCGGAGTGCTCGGCACTTCTCAGTTAAGTGGTCTGGCTCTTTGTGGAATTCGCAATATGGTTCTGAGTCTCTAGATCTTTGATCAGCTGGTCGATAAGGCCTTTTTAGCTAGCCTTATCTTTCATGACTTGGCTCACTTGTAGTATGGCTTCTTCTAGTTCAGACTCATGCAAGTCATCGTCTTGCTGTTGATGAACTGCAGCTGTTTGCGAAGATGGAGCTGGTGGTAGTAGCAATTGGTCTTGAGCACGATCACAGCTCGGGAAAGGGTATCGATGGCGCTGAAATCTTCTTTCCCTCCTTGAGTGAGTTGGGAAATCTTTGCGAGGAAACCTCGGAGGCTGCTTGTGAGAAGGATCTTTCTCTGATATGAGACTGGAGACGAAGCCTGGGTTGCTCTTTTCGCATCGGATGTATGAGTTGGCTAAGACAATCAACTCTTGGTACGTTCTTGGTGCACGAACATTGGACTTCAAACTTGAGTGACCCTTCACGAAGACCGTGGATAAGAGCCACTCGGTACATTTCTTGGTCAACAATCTCGATGTCCAAGATTTCTCTCTGGAATCGATCAACGAACTGAGACCAAGTCTCGTTCTCACGTTGCTTAATCTCAAAGAGGGCTTCTGGACCGCCCTTTCTCTTGGTGGAAGTAGAAAATCTGAGCAAGAACTCCCTTCGCAGATCAGCAAAGGAAGTGATGGAGTGAGGGCGAAGACCATAGAACCAATCACTCACTTGCCCATCAAAGGTTGTGACAAAGAGCTTGCACTTGGTTGCATCTGAAAGAGTTTTGAGAGCAACGACCGATTCAAAAGCTTGAAGATGCTTCACTGGATCAGTCTCTCCAGTGTAGATTGGCAACCGCGGCTCTCTGAAGTTAGCTGGTGTTGGTTCATGGCGAATGTTCTCTGTAAATGGCGAAGGCTCTTCCTGTTCTCCTACAACATAAGGATAAAAGGGAGCATAAGCTGCAGCTGCAAAAGAAGCAGGAGGATAAAATGGAAAAGTTGCTGCAGGAGCAAAGACAGGAGCTGAAGGGTAAGGATGACTTCCCTGAAAGTTGAGAAATCTTGCAGGACTTCCTCGGGCTGCTTCCCGGAAGAAGTTTTGACAAGCTGCAAACTCTTCATCTTGAGGTCGCAAAGGGGCTGCAGGCCCTTGCGGAAAGGTTGTTGTATAAGGAGGATAGACCGGCGGGTAAGCTGGAGGATAAGCTTGTTGATGCTCCAATGTTGGGGTTGGATTGATCGAAGCAGCTGGAGCAACTGGAGCAACTGGAGCTGCTGCAGGTTGTATTTGCAACTAGTGGGTGATTGTAGCAAGAATTTGGTTGATCGCTTGAAATTGCTGAGCATTTTCACGGCGCGATTGCTCGAAGGCCTCCCAGAGAGGATCATCTCTAGGACTTGATTGAGCAAGGTTCTCGGCTGAATGATGATCTGACATAGCTAACTGTCGTTGTTCACCGTCTGTTCGGATCTGAAGGTCGCGTGTTAACTGTCGATGCACGAAAACGGCACCGCCTAGTTAACGGGTTGTTCGATCTCACAAGCTAGGTGAAGAGGAGGATTGCGGGGTTGATGAGAGGAGGAGGAAGCTTCAGAGTGCTCAAGAGTGGAGCAAACGCTTGTTCAAGGGTTGCGGGGATAGAGGAGAGGTTTGCTGAGAGCAGCCGGGAAGGCTGATGATCAGCAGAAAAAGTTGATGATCAGCGGAGGAGGTTGATCAGAAGCTGTCGAGCAGACGGTTACTTTGATGGTTGTGCTTGCAGGTTGACGCCGAGAGAGTTGAGCTGAGCTAAGAAGAAGAAAGGGGCCGCTAGCAGCGGCAACAGCAGACTTCGTCCGCCGCGGCTTAAATGTCACTCTTGCGACGGGCTTTCCTTTGATTAATATTGAGTTGTTACAGCTTGTATACACCTTTACAAGAAGCAAATAAAGGGGTACAAAGGGGAAGCTGGCGGCTAAGGAAGAAGTGCCAGAAGGGAGGCCGCGCGAACTGAGAGAGCCAGGTCGGCAGGCCGCGCGACTAAGGGTAGAGAGGAGGTGCGGACTGAGAAGAGGAGTCCGCGGGAGGCTGATGGCTTGAGCTTGCTGTGGGCTGTCTTCGAGCGTGAGCACCTTGGAGATCCTTGCGATGATTGCGATGTCCTCCAACGAGAGGCATGGGGGTCTATTTATAGGCCCGAGGAGGTAACAACTTTCAGTGACGTTACCCCCGGTGAGATGGTAACTTGAGCGAGAAGAGGCTGAAGTCCGCCGAGTCCGCAACAGGCCGCGCGGACTGGGGTTTGCTGCCTGGAACTGGTCCTGCTGATGGCGGGCTGGGAAGAGTCCGCGCCTACTGCTAGCGGACTGAGAGGAGTCCGCCCGAACTGAGCTGATCGAGCCCACGCCAAGATTGTGCAGGCTGAGGGACTACCCGCCTGCTGCTGGGAAGCGGGAACTGGAAGCTGAGTGGCGGATTGCGAGGAGAATCCGCGGAGTCCGCCGCTGCTGAACTGAGCGAGCACGCGCTAAGGGTGCGAGCTGAGGGATATTCGCCGAGTCCGCAGAGTCCGCACGAGGCCGTGCGGTCTGGGACTGCCTTGAGGAGGTTTGCTGCCTGGCGGACTGGGAAGAGTCCGTGCCTGCTGTGCTGAGCGAGCCTGCGCCAAGGGTGCGAGCGAGGAGGTTGTCGACGCTGGTGAAGGTCTGCGGCCTAGAGGCAGGCCGGTTGTCGTTGTGGCGGTCTGGGCGGATAGAGATCCGAGTCCGACAAAGGGGCACCTGTTGACAAAGTTGCGGTTAAACTGACAAGGCGCGCGGTCTGCAGGGGCGGACTGAACAAGCAGTCCGCGGCCCCTGCCGACCAAAGGAACAATGCGCGGCCTGGGCGGTCAGACCGCTGAGACCGCCCAAGCCGTGCGGCCTGAGCGGACAGAAGAAGCCTGCCCGCCCAACCTAAGACGTCGCGACCTCCAGGAGGAACCTGGAGCAGACCGCGACTAGCGAGCTGGCCGTCTTGGGAAGGATTGCCGATTTCAGGGTTAACAGCAGCGGTCTGCCTTAGTCGCAGCGGCCTCTTTCTCGCCGCAGCCTGTCTTAATCGCTCTCTGCTCACCGCGAACTCTCTTCTTGCTGTCTTTTTTCTTCTCTTCTCGCAGCGGCCTCTCTTACTCGTTGCACCTTGCCTTACTCGCAGCGGCCTCTATTCTCGTTGCACCTTGCCTTACTCGCAGCGGCCTTTCTTCTCGCCGCAACTTGCCTTAGTCGCAGCGGCCTGTCTTCTCTCCGCAACTTGCCTTAGTCGCAACGGCCTCTCATCCCGCCGCTCTCTGTTCGCTGCGATCTACTTCTCGCTGCGAATTGCTTCCCTTCTAGCTCGCGGCGCCTCCTCTTCTCGGCACGATCCGCATCTTGGTCGTGGCATCTCTCTGTGCCGCTGGTGACCTCACCCTGACCGTGCGGTTTCCTGCTTAGTCGTTGTGCCCTGTCTTGCCGCCCGCGGTTTCTTCTTTCCGCTGTAGACTCCGCCTTCTGGTCGTGGCATTCTCCTTGCTGCTGGTGCTCTCACCGTGATCGGGTGATTACTCCTGCACTCCGCACCACCTTCAAGTCGCGGCGACCTCTCTGCCTTGCCGCTGGTGGTCTGCCCCCTGGCCGTTCGGACTCCAGTCGGGGTGTGTTCCTTGTGCTATCTGCCGGTCTTGCCTCTTACTCGTCTTAATCATGGCGACCCCTCCAGAATCAACCGGCCAGAATGCGACTTCCTCTGCAGACCGTCTGGTCTCTGCTCCTGAATTCCGTGATGAATTGAGATTTGTGCATTACTATCATTTCACTTGCCGGGAAGAAGAACTTCGTGGAGTGGGTCCATTCTGTTCGCCGAGCACTACAATCCAAAGGTTTTCTCCATCACTTGACCCAAGCTCCTCCTGCTGCTCCTACAGATGATTGGTTGCGCAATGATGGTCGGGTTCAGACCTGGCTCCTCAACTCCCTGGATACTGAACCCTATCGAATGGCCATGTATCACGACACGACCAAAGTCATGAACCTACCGAATGGCCAGTCGTTATACTCCGGAAAAGATAGTCTCCAGCATCTCTACGACATTATTACTGATCTACAGTCTCTTGATGTTGGCGGGGTCACCGACCTCACCTCATTTGTTGCTCGGGTCAAGACTCTTGTTGAGGCATGGATCCAACATCAACCCCCTACATTGGACCATGCTACACAACGCGCTCAGAAAGAAGCCGTCGGGGTAGCCATGATGATGGCCCGTGTTCCACCCCACCTTCACAGCATTCGGGCACAAGTTCTCTACTCGGTTGCTATCCCCTCATTATCAGATGTGTGTTCTATATGCTGCTCAAGGTCTCCCCGCCTCCCGATCATTCTGCTCCACCATCCCCGGCTCCCCTGCAGCAGACTTCCGCTCCCCTGCTGCCTTCCCCACCTTCTACTCGCGGGGGGCGTACTGGCTCTCGCGGTCGCGAACGGGGAGGTCGGACTCGCCCAAAGTGTTCCTTCTGCGGAAAGGATGGCCATCTCGAGGCCACATGCTATCGCAAGTATGGGCTTCCACCTCGTCCACAGGCTACTGCTGCTGCTACCGACTCCTTTGCTTGAACTGACCTTGAAGAGGTTCGCCTTCAGCTCCAACAGCTCCAGGGTTTGCTCAGTCGCCCACCTGCTTCCGTTGCCTCTACTGTCTCCATCTCCCAAGAAGGTATCACTTGTCTCTCCACTAGTCCGCGCTGGATAGTGGACTCGGGTATCACTCATCACATCACCTCCCTGCGGCCACATCAGTACCTGCATTCTCCTCATCCTAAGTACATCACAGTGGCCAATGGGGCCACTGTTCCTGTATCTTGATCGGCTGACATCTCTCTCACTTCTTCTCTCTCTACGCTCGGCCCTTCATGTTTCGGGCTCCCCGTTCAATTTGCTTTTTGTTGGTCGCTTGACTAATGATTTGAACTGCTCTGTGACATTTACTTCTTCCTCTTTTCTGATACAGGATCACAGGACGCGGACTATCATTGCCTCATTGGTAAGGGACGACTATAGAACGGGCTCTACCTTCTTGATGAATCTCCCGCCATCCTTTCTTCCGTCTCCTCCGTCGATTGGCATCGGCGTCTTGGTCATCTCCCTTTACCCGTCCTCCGGAAGGCTCTACACGATGTATCTTTACCTTCTTTTCGTTGTGAATCATGTGTGTTAGGCAAGCATTCTCGTTCATCTTTTTTACCTAAATGTACTTGGAGCATTGCTCCATTTATTTTGGTACACTCTGATATTTGGGGTCCGTACAAAGTTAATAGCATTTCTGGTTATCGCTATTTTCTGACATTTATTGATAACTATTCGCGAATGACATGGCTATATTTACTTCGTGATCGCTCTGGGCTTCCTCGTGTTTTTAGGGTCCTTCCTTCTTGAGACCCAAACACAATTCTCCATTAACATCAAAACTCTTCGCACGGATAATACTCGCGAATACAATAGCCACGAATTTGCAACTCTTTGCACTGACTTTAGGGTTATTCACCAAACTTCATGTGCATATACCCCCCAACAAAATGGTGTCACAGAGCGGAAGAATCGCCACCTTCTCGATGTGGCCCGCTCTATCATGCTCCAAATGCATGTTCCCAAAAATTATTGGAACTTTGCTCTTTCGACGTCTTGCTACCTGATTAACCGTCTTCCTTCCCCTATCCTTCACAATGCTACTCCATTCAGCCTCATGTTCCCAACAACTTCGGCATTCTCTCTCACACCCTGCATCTTTGGGTGCACTTGCTACGTCCACAACCTTGGTCCAACTTTGGACAATTTGGACCCCCGGGCAACCAAACACGTCTTTGTCGGCTACTCACGGACACAAAAAGGCTACGTCTGCTACTCACCAACTACCCGAAAGGTGACAGTGTCTGCTAATGTTACCTTTCGGGAGGATCTCCTGTTCTTCACTACTTCAGCTCCGCTGCCTTCCCCACCAACTGTCTTACGTCCAGTTATTCCCTGTTACCACTCCACCACTAAGACCTACAGCCTCGGCTCCTCCTGTTGTCAAACCTCCTGTTATTCGGGTTTACACTCGTCGCCATCCTGCCACCGGTGCCCCACTGCAGTCGGTCTCTCCCTCTGAGGCTCTGTGTCATGCTGATCCAGCACCAGAATCTACATCTCATCTCATGGCGAATTATGTATCCTTACATCGCCTTTTCCACAACTTCAGACTTTTGCCGCTTTATTATCCTCGATTTCGGTACCTAACTCTGTGCAGGAGGCTCTCCAACATCTGGGCTGGCGGGCGGCTATGGAAGAAGAGATGACGGCTCTCTGGGCTAACCAGACCTGGACATTGGTACCATTACCTACCGGTCATACACATGTTGGGTGTAAATGAGTCTTTGTGATTAAGCATGCTCCTGATAGAACGACTGATCGTCTGAAGGCACGTCTGGTGGCTCGTGGCTTCACCCAACAACAAGGCCTCGATTATGAGGAGATGTTTTCGCATGTGGCCAAGATAAACACCGTTCGGGTTCTTCTCTTGATCGATGTGCATCGACAATGACCATTACACCAACTGGACATCAAAAATGCCTTCCTCAACGGCGACCTCCAGGAAACGGTTTTCATGCAGCAACCACCCGGGTTTGAGACCACGGGGGAGTCCCGAGTTTGTCATCTCAAGAAGTCCATATATGGTCTCAAACAATCCCCTCGGGCATGGTTTGACAAGTTCAGTAAGGTCGTCCGGCAAGTCGGTTTCACTCGAAGTTCAGCTGACTTCTCTCTATTCACACGTCATCAGGCAACAGGAACTGTTCTTCTGTTGGTGTACGTTGATGATATCTCTATCACTGGAGACGATTCCAAGGGCATCCAAGCAGTTAAACAGCACCTCAGCTCCGTCTTTCAAACCAAGGATCTGTGACATCTTCGTTACTTGGTATTGAATTCGCGAAACGACCAGATGGACTCGCCATTTCTCAAAGAAAATACTGTCAAGATCTCCTTCAAGATGCTGGTTACTTGGGATGCAAACCTACTACTACTCTGATGGACGGGAATCATAAGTTGTGTGCACATTCTTCTGATACCGACCTTCCTCTTCAAAATCCGGAATACTATCGACGACTGGTTGGAAAATTGATCTATCTAACGGTCACAAGACCAGATATTTCCTTCGTCGTTGGGGTTTATGCATGCTCCGTGAACATCACACCTCCAAGTTGTTGAACGTATTCTTAGATACCTTAAAACAGCCCAGGGTCAAGGTTTGGTATACAAAACCGCATCCTCTACTCCAACATTAGTTGCGTACTCTGATGCTGACTATGCCGGTTCCTTGGATGATCGTCGGTCAACCAGTGATTTTTGTACCTATTTCGGAGGACATCTCGTTACCTGACGGAGTAAGAAACAAGCAATGATTGCTCGATCATCAGCTGAAGCAGAATACCGATCAATGACGTCTGTTGTCTCTGAGCTTACCTGACTTGAAAGTCTCCTGGCCGATCTAGGGGTAAAGCTTCCCTCACCTGTCATACTGTGTTGTGATAGCCAAGCGGCTATACATATTGCGAAGAATCCAGTCTTTCATGAAAGAACGAAACATATTGAAGTAGACTGTCACTTTATTCGGGAGAAAGTCCAAATGAAGAAGATAGAATTGAAGCATGTTCCTGGTACTAAACAAGTGGCTGATATCCTCACAAAGGCTCTACCTAGCACCCTATTCTACTAGTGTCTGTCCAAGCTTGGCGCATACGACTTGTACGCTCCAGCTTGCGGGGGAGTGTTAGAAAAGCCCATGTAATTAGGCCCATTTATTTGTTTTTCTTCTTCTCTCCTCTTTAGTCCCACATCTTGTATAGGACTCTCTTCTCTCTTTCTCCCTCCTATAAATATGTATTCATACATTGTAATTGATTATTGAGGAAGTATATACAAGGTTAAGCCTTTTTCTACATCCTTCTCATTGGGATTCTATATACCTCCATCTATATTTTATACTACCCACAAGTTAGAGCCTAGATATTGTAGGCTCCAAGTTAGGACAAAAATTGAAGATGTGGTGGTCAAGTCAATGCGTTTGTGAAAATATTAGATATTTGAGGGTCAACAAGGGCTGTAACATCCAAAATTTATTCATCGTTCTGTAATAATTGCAGAATCTGATCGCGAGCAAATTTGATCAGCGTCAACTGCATGTCGACGCATTTTCTTTTGTTGTGGCTAGTCCCCCGAGCAGTCAGAAAATTAATTAGGAGCTTCTAATGGAGGAATTAATGTTTTTTTTATTTTCTGTTTCAACGTGCTTTCGGTTCGCGAGGGTGTAGCCGTAACGCTTTGCTTAGAAGTGTTTAAGAGTAGTTGTGAAATCGTAACTAAATGGGAGAAAATAATGTCATGGCAGATTTTCCTTTTCAGCCAAACCCACGCATGGAAGTTACTTTTTTTAAGAATTTACGCTTCCCTCTATTAAGAACCGCGACCCTCAAACCTCTTTTTCACGCAACTGAGAACCATTCATCCCTAACTCTCAACCGAAAACCTAATGTTACAATTGCTTCCGTTGTTTCTTCCTGCAACTGCTTGGCGCCTACACTTCTCCATGCGTCGTCAGAGCAGACGACGGCCCCGACGATTGACTCCTTCCATTGGACGAGAGGGAGATCGTTCTCCTAGCCCTAATCAACGATTCAAGCGCAAATCTCAGCCTTTCTGCTGATCCTGATGGATTCCTCACGATCGATCCTATCGTGGAAGAGGTTTAATCGATCTTTCCTTGTCGTTGACAACACTAGTTGAGGTCGTTTCTCATGCCAGATCTAAATTGGTAGCACACCTTATTTCTTTTCCCCAATTCACAAGTTGTCATTTCATTTCTCCCATTTAGATCTTCCAGTTAGTCCTAAGAGACTTAATTAGGGTTTTTGTTTTGTGGCAGTCATAGTCGGATCAATAAATTCACTTAAGCATGATCTTTTTCATTTCAGAAATTGCAACCCGCCACTAATAGAGAAGTGGGAAGTTTTCTAGGAAATTTTGGTAAAAGAGAACCCATGATTAGTCAGAGGAGAATACATCATGTTTTAAAGTAACCAAATCATCTATGCCCTTGTGTCGTGTTTATGAGCGCCACAACAGTGATGTAAGAAGTTCATTTCCTTTAAGTTAGACATATCATACATATAAATTTATCTAATTCCATTTATGTATTTTCCTTAGGCGTTATACAAAGTTATATATATGAATATGATACAAATACGAAACTATGTATAACACACTTACTGAATAAATGGCAATAGTAGATCATATCTTAGTCATCTTGTCATGACAATACAAGCCATGTGTACTAGAATGTAAGAAATACTATGTCTACAGTTAGACATATAAAATAGATATATGAATGATTACTTCGCATGTAATATTATCATATTATGAAGAATAAATCAATGCGCATAATGATGAACACATCTTATAAACAGATGAAAATAGTGAATTATAGTTTCAAGATTGTATAACAATAATACAAATAATGTGGGCTAAGATGTAAAAAGGTCTATTTCCTTTTGGCTAGACATACCACATCGTTTATTTCATGAATTGTGCTTGTATAGTTAAGAGAATGCACGATATAATATGAGATCATATGTTTCGAGTTTTAATTTTAGATCATGATAATTAAATTGCTAACTCTTATAGATTTTGTGAAACAGCACAACATATAAAACACATTACTTTAGTCATATAAATAAATACTAAATCATCTGACTATGTAAATGAGACAGTAATTAGCATGAGTTATGGACTTACGGTCATCTAATTGAATAAGTATGTAATCCAATATTTAATGAAAAATAATTTGGAGCCATAATTGAGGCTTCCTCACGTGATAGATAGAGACACACCATCTTACTCACAGGGCATAACAGACCTTATGAGCCTCAAGTTGGGGAGACGACACCTAATATAAAGATTAGTATATGTGAGTATGTGAGACACTAAACAACTGTGTTCGTTAGTAGGGACTTAGATCGTTAGAATTGTGCATAAGAAGACTTAATTTAGAACTAGAAGAATAGTTTTAAAACACCTAGAATTCAAGGGTATGCCGAAATCTAGAAATCTCTATAGTTTCATGATTTCGAAACTGAATGAAAATGCATATCATGAACACACTAGAACTGACATTTTTGTTTAAAAGTATTTTTAATAAAAACAACATTCATAGAACATAGTTTACATCAATTAGGATAAAATATTACTTTAAAAGCATGCTTTTATAATTTGATTCAAGATATTTTTATTGTCATTGAGGGGAAATGTCTTTCTTGCTCGACAATAGATTGATCCATTTTTGGAGTTTCCTTTATAGGGAATACGGGTTCGTTTGTTCACATATGCTTCCTAGTTAGCTTCGTGTTTCATTTGTATGGTATTTAGCACAATTTTATTTTCAGTCCCTTACTTCCATTGTAAGTGTTAGAAATCACGGTGGGGCCCATTTGAGGGGGCACGTGAAATCCAGATTTGTGGCCGACTGCAGTCGTGGCAAGCATCCCCAACCAAATCACCCAGGATGAATTTAACCGGGGTAGGTTGTTGGGAGCCGGGATCGAACCCGGGACCTCCCCTTTATCAAGGTCCTTAGCGGAAGCCTGATACTCAACTGCGCTGGCCATCTTTTGTTAGAAACCACGGTGGGGCCCATTTGAGGGGGCACGTGAAATCCAGATCCGTGGCCGACTGCAGTCGTGGCAAGCATCCCCAACCAAATCACCCAGGATGAATTTAACCGGGGTAGGTTGTTGCGAGCCGGGATCGAACCCGGGACCTCCCCTTTATCAAGGTCCTTAGCGGAAGCCTGATACCCAACTGCGCTGCAGCGCAGTTGGGTATCAGGCTTCCGCTAAGGACCTTGATAAAGGGGAGGTCCCTGGTTCGATCCCGGCTCCCAACAACCTACCCCGGTTAAATTCATCCTGGGTGATTTGGTTGGGGATGCTTGCCACGACTGCAGTCGGCCACGAATCTGGATTTCACGTGCCCCCTCAAATGGGCCCCACCGTGGTTTCTAACATGGTATCAGAGGGAGGTTAAATTCATCCTGCGTGATTTGGTTGGGGATGCTTGCCACGACTGCAGTCGGCCACGGATCTGGATTTCACGTGCCCCCTCAAATGGGCCCCACCGTGGTTTCCAACAAAAGATGGCCATCTTTTGTTAGAAACCACGGTGGGGCCCATTTGAGGGGGCACGTGAAATCCAGATCCGTGGCCGACTGCAGTCGTGGCAAGCATCCCCAACCAAATCACCCAGGATGAATTTAACCGGGGTAGGTTGTTGGGAGCCGGGATCGAACCCGGGATCTCCCCTTTATCAAGGTCCTTAGCGGAAGCCTGATACCCAACTGCGCTGCAGTCGGCCACGAATAAAGGGGAGGTCCCGGGTTCGATCCCGGCTCCCAACAACCTACCCCGGTTAAATTCATCCTGGGTGATTTGGTTGGGGATGCTTGCCACGACTGCAGTCGGCCACGGATCTGGATTTCACGTGCCCCCTCAAATGGGCCCCACCGTGGTTTCTAACAGTAAGGTTTAGCTATTTATGTTATGGTACTAATTTTATATACTGTTTTTTAGTTTGCTTCACATTATAAGTTCTGGTCAAGCTTATGAATTGATGTTAAACTAGGTAGGGGTGTTACAGGGACATGTTGAAGATTAATTATGTGAAGGTTCGCCTTTACTCTGACAAAATGATTATTTACATCAATGTGCTTAGTGCACTGATGAAAGATAGGATTTTGATTATATGAATAACATCTTTACTATCGTAGTAGAGGATTGCATGAGTAGTGGGAGACATGCTTGGGTCAGCAAGAAAACTTTTCAATCAAGTAATCTCAGAAACTACATAGGTCACTATGCGATACTCAGCTTCAGCACATGCATGTCACAATTGATTGTTTTTTGCTTCTCCAAGTGACTAGATTACCCCTACAATATGTGCAATACCCACTCATAAACCCACGATCATCAATGGAGCCCGCATAACCAGCATCAAAGTAAATTATTGAGAGAGAAGATAAAGGGTTATGTATAAGTCCTTTCCCAGGAGCGTTCTTAAAATACCAAAGAATCCACTCAAATACTTGAATATGGAGCTTCTGAGGAGCATGCATGTACGACTAACCACACCAACAAACAAGAGATGTCTCGAGGAGTAAAAAAACAGATGTGCAAGTGTGTCGAACAGTCGATAATAGTACTCAAGATTAAGTAGATGAGGATCAGATACAGACACGCGAGCCAAGTTGATGCAAGATTGGATACTATTAGTTCATCATGCTGCCAAGCTACCTCAATACCTAGAAATTATATGAGACGTCAAAAATCCTTGGTATGAAAGTGGGAGGCCAAGTGATTTTTAATTATACAGATGTTTGGTAGATGATCACTAGGGATTATGATATCATCAACATAAACAAGAAGAATCATGATACCCTTTTTGCGATAATGGATGAACAAGGATAAGTCCACAAAGCTCTGAGTAAAACCAAAGGTATAAACTACTTAAATGAATTCTTCAAAACATGTCCAAGGGGATTGCTTCAGGTCATAATAAACTTTCTTAGACAGCATACAAGAGACTCCCTCGTAATCTTAGATCTAAGATATTGGTGCATATATGTTCACAATCAAATCGTCGTTAAGGAATGCTTTATTAGTATCAAGTTGATCCAACTACCGATAATAATAGTCTGCCAAAAAGATCAATACATGAACTATATTAAGCTTGACTACTAGGAAAAACATCTCCTTATAATCAATATCTAAATGTTGAGAGAATACACAACACAAAAGTTGCACCTTTAAGTGCTCAACAGAGCCATTTGGATGGTGCTTTATTGTGAATACATATTAACACTTGGACTCGGGTCTAGACACGAGGAAGTACAACAATTCCCAAGTCCACTTGGCAAATAGGGTATTCACCTCTTAATCCATAGCTTCCCACCATCTCGGATGTTGGAGAGCCTCTTGCATAGAAGAAGTGGTGAGATGGATTTACATGTTATCTCGTATTTATTTGCAAGGGACTAAGGAGGCAATTGGAGCTAATAGAGCAACTTGTGATGAGAAGAAAGCATAGACAAAGGCATAAGAGCTATATTTGAAAACACACAATAAACCACATGACTGTGCATCCATACGCACGTGGACAACACGAACGTGCGCCCAAATGCATGACAGTGCATCCAAACGCACGATCGTGAGCCCTTATTAAAAATCAAACACACACCCATGCGTTTTCCAAAGGCACGCTCGTGCATCTCCAAGCATGCATTCTTCCCGGTTTCTCCACCTCCTTGGCAGTTACAACAAAGCACACGCCCGTACATTTTAACACAGTCGTGCATCCCCAGTAGTTATCTCCACCTCTCTGGCAGTTTCAGACAGTTTCCTCGACTACGCAGTCAGTTTGATGTCGTTACAACAAATGCATGTTTGTGTGTTTTACCATTTCTTATATACAACAACAACATTCAAGCCTTTATCCCACTATAGTGGGGTCGGCTATACAGATCCTTTGTCGCCAGTGTGCCCTATCTTTTGTTATAATCTCACTAATGCCTAAGTACATCATGTCTTTCCTTACAGTTTCATTTCAAGTCTTTATTGGTCTACCCCTCTCTCGTTTAACATGTCAAGTGACTAGACTCTCACAACGCCTAACAGGTGCCTCTAATGGTCTCCTTTGTACGTGTCCAAACCATCTTAGACGAGCTTCTCGCATCTTCTCTGCAATTGGTGGCTTGGTGCTACTCCTGTCTTATCCTTGATAATTTCCTTCCTAATTTTATCCAATCACGTGTGTCCACAAATCCACCTAAGCATTCTCATCTCTGCAACTCTCATTTTTTGTTCATGTACACAATTCACTGCCCAACACTCAGAACCATAGAGCATCGCGGGTCTAATTGTAGTACGGTAAAACTTGCCCTTAAGTTTTAGTGGTACTTTACGATCACATAAGATCCCTGACGCGCCTCTCCACTTCAACCAGCCCACTTAGATTCTTTGTGTCACATCTTTATCAATACCTCCGTCGTTTTGAACTATCGATCCAAGATATTTAAAACACTCACTACGGGAAATATCTTGATCACCCAACTTAATAACAAAGTCATCCGTCCTAAGAAGGCTTTTTCTAGACTTCTTCAAATCTCTTCTGTTGGGAAAATCCTGGATTTAACTTAACAAATTTCCTCTATGTGGTTTTATATTCTAGGATAATTACTCATGTTGTATAGTAAGGGTAATCTGATCATTAGAAGTCATAGGTAGTCAGTATAATCAAAGGCTGAAGGAGGCAAGCTGAAATCGAGAAGAAAATCAGTCAAGGCAAATATGCATCGACTAGATGTCGACGCTACGTCGACCGAAAGTCGATGTAACTCCGACTGATATTCGACGCATTCTTTGAAGTCAAGTCGACACATCTCCAAAGCATAAGTCGACGCAAGCGTCGATATGAAGTCGAGGTTACGTCGATTACTTAATTACATTGACAGACTCTTCTTCTAAGGCAGAATTCGACGCACCTTCAGTCAGAACTCAACGTAGCATCGATATCCAATCAGAAAGGAAAGTCCAGAAGAATTATTCCATGATTATTTAAAGATCATGTTCATGGTATATATTTGAATCTTAAGAATTGTTAAAAGAGCAGTTATGGAAAGAGATCTTTACGAAATTTCTGAAGCAATATTTGGGAGAAAATTTAAGATGATTGACGGAATTTTGAAACCTGTTTTAGAAAGCTTCTCTAAGAGATTATTTTATGCTTTCTGAAGGCTGTCAACAAAAAGAAGTATTTTAAAATGATGAAAACTTATAAATACTCGGATCTCAAAAAGAACAGTAGACACAGAAAATACAAAAGAGAATACAATATAGAGCCGAAAACTCTGAATCATCTTAATCTTCTTTGCTAGTGCTATAACAGGCACTCAAAAAGAATAACCAGAGAAAATCCTTGAATCCAAAGCTCAAAACTCCTACAACTCTTCTATCTGAAAGGGGTTCATTATATTGAAGGATCAAAAACACTTAGTGCCAAACAATCCTAAGATTTTTGCTGAGACGACTGATCTAAAAGAATTCTTCTTTTCAACCTTCTCTCTCTTACTCTATCTCTCTTTTGTATTAACTGAGTAAGAGTTTTTAGAATCCCTTTTCAAAAGATTCAGGTCGTGGTTTTGAGAGTCTGCTTGTCAAAAGACTCGGTAGTGGTTCAAGATCTGCTTACCAGAATATTTAGTTGTTGGTTCTGAGAGTCTCCTTATCAAAAGACTCTGGTACTGGAATAGTGTATTCCTACCAAGGAAGTAGAAGAGTGGATGTACCCAGATTTTGCGGAACCACTACAGCTTTGGCGTCTTTTGTGTTTTCTACTTTTCTTTCTTACTTTATTTTTGTGTTATGTTGTTTTGTGAATAGCATCTCGCCTAAATTCTATGTGAGCTGCAAATCCTAAGCTAACTGAAATTATTCAAGAAGAATTTTTAAATCTTTATTCACCCCTCCCCCCCCCCCCCTCTAGAGAATTCTTAAAGGATTTCTACAACTATTCACACTTTCATCTTCCACGCCTCGGAGCTTCTTCACATTTTTTTTCATTTCTTAAGTTATTGTAGTGTTTAGAGTGATTTTAGAGTGAAGAGCCATAAGAGATCGAAGGAAAAATATTTGGATGCCCGAATTGGAGTCTGGCTAGTGGATGTTCTACTGGATGGAAGGCCCTCGCAGCGTTTAGATTCTTATTCTTTATTTTGTGAACTTTTTGTTGAAATCATGCAATTATCATTCCTTTCCTTCAATATTTCTTTGGTTTGCCCAACAATGAGAGACTAGCTCTCTTGTTGGGATAACTGTGTAGTAATATGAATTAATACTTAGATTTTTATGAGTGAATATGTTATATTTTAATTATATTTTGAATGATTAGAGTTCTATTTACGTGTAAATTGTATACTTTAGTTTAGTTGGTCACTACTCTAGTTTTGTGTGTAATCATTGATATCGAACCATGAATTAATTGATTTAAAAACCTACGGGCCACGTGATACTGATCTATGAGGTAGTTGTATTCTCTATATTGAATTTAGTTAGTATTTTTCACAACGCATCAAAGCTTCTGTTATCATTCTAGATACATTCAGTCCACGACGTGTCGTCTGCAAGACAACTATAATTAATTCGCCCAGACCAGGGGGTTCAGAGTGCTTAAGCAATCTCGTTGTCAATGATACATTTTTAAAAAAAAAATCACATCACTTTACTCATGATTAATCCTAGTTAATATTCATACTATGAAACAATCATCTTAACCATAAATCTCATAAGTTTTTAGTTCTGAATTTAATTGTTTATTTTTAATATTTTGCATTTAATCATAAGTATGTTTATTTAATCACCTCAAATCAATCGTTCATCTAGATAAGTTTTATTTGAGTTAATTATATCGTCATTCAATATAGAATCCTTGTGGAGACAATATTTTCTTAGCACTTTTATTATGTATGTGACCAGGAAATGGTAATGTCTTATTGTAGCAGTGTCCAGGAAATGGTAATTCCGAGCAATGGATTCCTGCATGGAATTTGTGAATCATGACATGACAAAGGAATTTTTTGATTCCTACAGAGGCCAAGTTGGAGAGCTTGTAGCGAGTGCGCTAGTGGTGCCATTGACATAGCCAACGAAATGCCGACTCTTTAAGGCTAGAGTAATAAAGCGAGACCACGATAAATAATTAGTATCATCCAGTCTAGTCGTTGTGATTTGAGAGAAATTAAGATCCTGACCAGCCCGAGTAGATCCAGCAGGGGTCATAGAGCTACTAGAATCAATCTCGTCCGACATAAAAAATCTTCAACCAAACTCCTCCAAGAGAATGGTCGTGAGGAACATAGAACACCTCTTCAAAGAGCGGAAGTGATAAGACATCATTGTAGAGTTAAAAATCTTCCTCATCTTGAACAGAAAAATACTAGATCTAATTTTAAGAAGGATCCATCCGTTGAAATATTGTAAAAATTTCATATGATGATGAGAAGGTCAAAACGAAACTTTCCCCAAATTTTGGAGCCAATCAAACCGTCGGAAGTTTGCCAGAGAAGCCATCATGTCAGCAAGTGCTGATCGGCCGACGGGAACAGGAGCGCGAACCGATCGATGTGGCAGGGAGGGAAATGAGGGAAGAGGCCCTGGCTTGGTCAACGCCGAGAGGGAGGAGGCAGACAAGGAGCATCGGCGGTCGGTCGGCGGGTTTGCGAGAATCGAATGTGAGCAGACGAGCCTAGGTCACAACTCTAATACCATGTTAAACGAACGGAGAATTCGTGAAAATTCGTGGTAATACAAGCCTAAATAATTAATTATAGCAGGTCGAATACCATTCGACTATCGGCTTCCACAGATCATCAAAATATATCTATCTTCAGAATATATACTCATTAATCAAAAGAAATTTGACGAACGGCTTCTATTAGATAACTGCTTCACCCAAAGTTTTTACTCATTAGTCGAAAGGATAGATAACTGCTTCACCCAAAGTTTTTACTCATTAGTCGAAAGGAGTTCAACTAATGGCTTTTAATATTGTTATTTCCACGCACTGATTAAGATTCAGCTCTCCGCGCTCTACTTTTGTCATTATCACATTTACACTTTTCAGTAGTTGAGTAGAAATCGACTACTGCCTTCTAATAGCTTCATACTTAAGCGGCGAGAAGTATTCGGCTAGTGGGTTCTTAATGTTCTTGTTATATGCACTTTTGTAATGTTAGTTGAGTTCAATTCGACTAATGCCTAGTATAGATCTTCAGTGTCTTCGAATAACTCTATGCTCTGAGAACCCGTCAATTATAGCTTGCAAACAAATCTTTAGAAGAAAAAAATTGACTTTCTCTGAGTACATTCGACTAAAGCTTGCTCTTGAACTTCAGAATAAGATAATGTTTTGACTGTCATTCGACTAACATCTTCAAATAGTACCCTTGCATCTTCAATGCACTCTGAATAGAAATCGACAAGTACCTTCTAAGCATGGTTGCTATCATTGAATACCATTCGACGAAGGTATCATGTATCCGACGAATCTTCACACTTACAAAAATTTCTACTTCTGATCTTTGTTTGTAGCAGTACCATTAAGAACAAAGCCTTTCTACACATTGATTAAGGCTAACTTATACCACTTTTAGCTCAATCTGTTTTATCAAAATTAAAGAGTTTTCCCAACAAAGGGGTATCTTGGTCTAATAAATAATTGCTGCAGTTGGGAGATGATGAGGATTCGGAATGAAATATTGGAGATCTGTAGAATAGACCATCACAATTTCCATCATATATGCAGTGAAAGCAACAGGATAGCTGACTTCATGTTTCAATATGTTATTTGAATAAACCAAAATGAGGTTTTATATAATGTGAAACAACTGCCTAATTCCATATCCAATGTATATTATCAGGATCTTAGTAGCACTCCATAAGAAACTTTTGAAAATTTATAGGTCTATGATGACTTGAGATATTATGGCTACTATCCTTGTACTGTTTTTTTTTGGTTTCTAGGTTCCTAAGCAGCCCACCACAGCTGTAAAATTTATCCTTTTTCATATAAATATAAATAGATCACCCTTCATTAAAAATAAAATATACATATCAGCAACACAATGTAGTAAGAGTCACAGTTTTTTATTAAGAAAAAGATAAATGGATGACCATGCAGAAGTTCTTACGTGATAGATCAATAGCTTTCAAAGCAGCAGGAGTAGAAAGAAGCCTTCCACTTATGAGCATTGCTCTAGATCGCAATATAGAATCCACCGTATCATTGCTGTTAGTAGAGGAAAAAAAGGTCACCAAACACCAAGAAGAAATTGAATTGTTGAGGATTGGTATTGATTAGTCATTTCCTGAAAAGAATTACCTGATCATAACTGTTAGAAGCTGAAGCAAAGAGGTCTTCAATAGGAATTTTGCACTATGAGGAGATTCCGCCAACTGAATGCCAATTAGCAGAATTATTTAAACAGAAGGTCAACTTGTATGCAAAATTCGACTTTTTTTACGAATGCTATCAACTACTAAGTCTACCTCCAATCCAAATTCCTACAGCTGAGCCAAGCTATTCTATTAGAATATGGAGAAGACAATGAAGGGTTATTAGCAAACTTTGCAATTTTATATCCCACATTTTGGACAAACGGGAAAGCCAATAAGACATGGAACGGCACTTTGATTCAAGTCTTTATGAACCCACTTACTCAGGATAGATAACATGTTAGTCTTTTATGAATTTGCTCCATTCATACACTTACTATCTTCAGTCCATGCCTGCAAAACCATGTGAGCATGTATGAGAGTTGTTTTAGATGTTGATGAAAGATTAGTAGGCAAGCCACTTAGATCTTGGACCGGGAGGTTACTCTGGACATTGCCGAACATGACAGGGCAGGGAGGGAAAGCATCAGAGAGGAGACAGAATCACCAGAATAATAACACTTGGGAAAGAAAGTAGTCTTCTTTGTAATAGGCTTCTGCCCTAGTCGCTCAATGTTGATTAGAATTTACAGCAAGACAAAAAAGATACACAATACATTGTTTTATAGGGCATATAAAAATAAAGAAATTTATTGCCCATGCATGAAGTAACGGAAAGGATAATGAAATGACCACACAAGCTGTTGATAAGATGCCGGTTGCTAAGGTGAGAGGATATAACCACTGGTCTCTATAATTTAGTATTGTGCAGGGTAAGTGATGGAGATCAACGACGACGATGGCCCACACACGTTTATTCCCGCCGAAAGCGGGCGTGATGTTCTGATCCCGTACTTTGAGGGCCCTTCCGGACGATCCGAGCCCGCAGATGCGTCCGGAAGGTCGACGCGAGTATTTTTCGTATTTTGTTTTATTTTATTCGGACAAGTATTGACGTTATTTTGGCACCCGGAAGATCGGACAATCTGAGCCATTGATTCCGGATGCCCTAGCCTTTATGTTCTATTTAAAGGAGCCATGAGGAGGGTTTTGGGAACCGACTGCTTGAGTGATTCTTCAGCCGGTCTGGTTGGTGCGACGCCAACACCCCCAGGTGCGACGCCTAGGGTTTTTCTCCCGATACCAGCTGTCGTTCGCCCCACCCGAGCCTCCGCCGATCCTCCTTCACCGCCGACGGGCCACCTCCTGCCAACCCCAACCCCGGCGAACCCTTCCCGGTCCTTTCCCAACCCCGTCGGCCTACCTCCTGCCCTCCTTCTGCACCGGTGGTCCTCCACCAGTCACCCATCCACCCCGACGCCCACCTCCAGCCCTCCTCCACCTTGCCAAGCCTTTCCCGGCCCTCTTCAACCCTGTCGACCACCCACCAGCCTTCCCGCAACCCCGACGGCCACTCCCAGCTCCCCCTCGGCCCGACAGCCCCACTCCAGCCCACCACCACTCCCTTCGACCCCCGCCCAGTCCACCTACAGCCTTGAGGAGCACCTACTCCCTCCACTCAGCCACAATAACCCACCGTCGTTGGTCACCAAAGACCCGGATCCATTCCTCTCTGCATTCGGCGCCCCCCGCCCGATTGGCTCTTCATATGGTTGTAAGTTGTAATTTGGATTTGAGTTTAAACATGGTTCGCCTTGCTTAGATTACTATTTGCTTTGTTTATCAATTAAGTGGTATTTGGATTACCTGATTTTGTGCTAACCTGCAGGGCAAGCCCGCTTATCATTTAAATCTTTGTGATCCCGATTCGTAATCACGCCCGTGCGTTTTTCTCTTTGCTCTAAATCGTTTTGTGTAGTTCTGCATATGTTTAAAACTACCCATTTAATTCACTCTAATAATTGCTTGGACTCCGTGAAGCTCGTGCCGTGTTGGGTTTGCCTCATCACAAAACCTGTAGTGCGTTTAGTTCCCAACGCCCTAGCCTGCCCCTGCGTCAGATTGGTATCAGAGGGGAGATTCACGCACGTCGTGTGTTACGTAGTGGTAGGCCATTTAGACGAAACATGTCTGATCCGAACCTCACTGATGAGCGGGCCGGCAATTCCAACTCCAATTCGGAATTGTCCCCCGCCGAATTTCAGCGCGTGATGTTAGACCGTTTTGATCAATTGGGCGTTCAAATCAATGAACTTCGTGCGCGCCAGAACGCATACGAAGGCCAGGGCGACCACGCCGTCACCCTAAGGTACCCAGATCCCCCTGGTTATGATCATGATCCCCCACGACGCCCTGGGCAGCCCCGATACGACTATGCCCGCCGTGACCGCCTTGACGGCTACCCCGAACACCGTGGAGGGACACCACCACGAGAGGATAACATCATTCGTCGTATTCGTATCGAGGTTCCTACATTTGACGGTCATCAAGATCCCGGAGCATTCAGTGACTGGCTTCGGGAGAGGGAACACTATTTTGACTGATACGACATGAGTGATGAGCGCAGAGTGAGAGTTGCGCCGAAAGTCGTCCCGCGGGTCTTGTCGGCCAGCTGAATATATGACCAAGTTTGATGACTTGATGGTGAGGAGTGATCTTCGAGAGGAGAGCAGTGTCGCAGCTTCCCGGTTTCGATACGGCCTACGGCCCGAGATTAGAAGGGAACTGATTCCCCACCGACGAGAGACAGTCGAGCAGATTTATGAGTTGGCCCTGGAGTACGAGCTCTACCTCCGGACCACCGGGCCCCGCCAACAGGTCCCTAGGGCTGATAGTCCCTCATTCAGGAGGACCACCCCTACTCACCCCCAGGCCCCCGTTCCTCCCCACATCCCTGAGGATGTGAAGGGGAAGGCTGTTATGACTGGGCCTCCTAGGCCCAGTGGTACTCAGTGCTATAGATGTTCTAGACGAGGTCATTATGCAGCACACTGTCCCATGCGGAACTTGTTGATTGAGGATGAGGAAGACGAAAGTGTAGATCCGGTGAGAGAGACTGAGGGCGATGTAGTAGCCACTGTTGAGGAAGACTGGGAGAGTGACGCTGAGAGATCTCTAGAGCTATGAGTTATACGCCGCCTTTTGCATACCCCTCGTTCGGAGGATGATTGGCGACGTACCACCATCTTCTATACTTATTTCCAAGTGCAGGCGGCCCCTGCAAGCTTGCTATCGATGGGGGGAGCTGCGTGAATATTGTCGCCAAGAAGGCGCTCGAGCGGATGCAGATCACCCCCGAGCCGCACCCCCAGCCCTATCGTGTCCTATGGGTGGACAAGTCTACTATCCAGGTCACCCAGCGGTGTCTAGTGCCCCTGCGATTAGCGTCCTTCGAGGACAAGGTCTGGTGTGACGTCATCCCGATGGACGTAGCCCATGTCCTCTTAGGTCGACCTGGCTGTTTGATCGCGACGTGACGTGCTTCGGGCGATCGAACACATGCGTATTTTATGATCGGGGCCGGAAGATCACCTTGACCCCGACCCAGCCCAAGGACTCATCCAAGGGCAAGGTCGATTCCCCCGTCAGTGTCGGGTCCTCCAGGCCCCTGCACCTTCTGAGGATGCATAATTTCATGAGAGAGAGCCTAGACTCGGGGATCGTATTTGTTGTAGCGGCTACCTTGGCTCCTGACCTTCCTAGTGGAGGTGTCGTTCCTACTGACCCTGATTTACAGCGACTATTGAGGGACTTTACGGACATCACGCCCGAGGAGCTTCCCGATGAGCTTCCCCCTCTGAGGGATATCCAGCACGCGATCGACCTTGTGCCTAGGGCATCTTTGCCCAACCTCCCACACTACCGTATGAGCCCGACCGAGCATGCCGAGCTGAAGCGGCAGGTTGATGATTTACTTAGGAAGGGTTTTGTACGCGAGAGTTTGAGTCCGTGCGCGGTCTCAGCTCGTCTCACCCCGAAGAAGGATGGGAGTTGGCGCATGTGTGTTGACAGTAGAGTCATCAATAAGGTCACGGTGAAGTACCGTTTCCCGATTCCCCGTCTCGACGACTTGCTTGACGCTATGGCTAGTGCCCGTATTTTCACGAAAATCGACCTTAGGAGCGGGTATCACCAGATTAGAGTCCGTGAGGGAGATGAATGGAAGACGGCCTTCAAGACGAAGGATGGCCTATTTGAGTGGTTGGTGATGCCCTTCGGATTGTCGAATGCCCCCAGTACGTTCATGCGGGTGATGACCCAGATCTTGCGGCCCTACATAGGCAAGTTCCTAGTTGTGTACTTCGATGACATTCTTATCTATAGTCAGGAGCGTACTGGCCATCTACACCACGTCCGATTGGTGTTCGACACCCTCAGGAAGGAGCATTTGTTTATCAATATGAAGAAGTGTGATTTTTTGGCTGAGTCGGTCCACTTTCTTGGCTATATTATTTCTACGTCGGGCATCTCCGTGGACCCCGACAAGGTGAGAGCGATCCGTGAGTGGCCCGTCCCCACGACCATCCACGAGGCCAGGAGTTTCCATGGACTTGCCACTTTCTACAGGAGGTTTGTCCGAGGTTTTAGCGCGCTTATGGCCCCCTTTACGAGCTGTCTTCGTAAGGGAGACTTCGTGTGGACCACGGCCGCCACTAAGGCCTTCAAGGAGGTCAAGGATCGTTTAGCTTCTGCCCATGTTCTTAGATTGCCAGATTTTAGCCTAGCCTTTGAGGTTGCGTGTGATGCTTCAGGACTAGGGATCGGAGGAGTACTTAGCCAGGAGGGCCATCCCATTGCATATTTCAGCGAGAAGCTGAACGAGGCCCACCAGCGGTATTCCACGTATGACCGTGAGTTTTATGCGATCGTCCAGACCTTGCGTCATTGGCGGCATTATCTCCTGCACAAGGAGTTCGTGTTGTACTCTGACCATCAGGCCATACGATACCTTGAGTCCCAGTCAAAGCTTAGTCATAGGCACGCTAAGTGGGTAGAGTTTCTGCAGAGCTATCACTACGTTATCAAACACCGCGCGGGTGTTGAAACAAGCCGGCTGATGCCTTGAGTCGCCGGATTAGCCTCCTGCAGGCGTTGAGCACACATGTCACTGGTTTTGAGCGTCTCGTTGTAGAGTATGTCGAGTGTTCGGATTTTGGGGATATCTATAGGTCCCTCACCTGGGACCCACCAGACACTATTGAGGGGTTTACGGTTTCCGAGGGATACCTGTTCTTCGGCACCCGACTCTGCATTCCCTCCACTTCTCTTCGTGACTTTCTGATCTGGGAGATGCATGTGGGAGGTGTCGCGGGACACTTTGGGCGAGACAAGACTATCGCCTTAGTTGAGGATCGTTTTTATTGGCCTTCACTGAAGGGGGACGTAGCACGTGTGACGAGGCATTGTAGGACGTGCCAGATGGCAAAAGGTTCACGCCAACCCAGCGGCCTGTATTCTCCTTTACCTATTCCTCACAGACCCTGGGTTGACATCAGCATGGACTTTGTTCTTGGGCTGCCCCGCACGCCCAAGAAACATGATTCCATTTATGTTGTCGTGGATCGCTTCTCGAAGATGGCCCACTTTATCCCATGCCGCAAGATGGTCGATGCCTCCTGGGTTGCCGTCTTATTCTTTAGGGAAGTCTTTAGATATCACGGATACTTGGTCCACTGGAGGGGCCGTCCCAGCTTTGACGACACTTGGATCTCCCCGGGAGAGCTAGAGAGACTCGCCCCCGAGCTACGACGGGAGTATGATCACCTCCATTCCTCGTAGATGAATGCTTCTAAGCCGGGGGGAGTTGATGGAGATCAACGACGACGATGGCCCACACACGTTTATTCCCGCCGAAAGCGGGCGTGATGTTCTGATCCCGTACTTTGAGGGGCCTTCCGGACGATCCGAGCCCGCGGATGCGTCCGGAAGGTCGACGCGAGTATTTTTCGTATTTTGTTTTATTTTATTCGGACAAGTATTGACGTTATTTTGGCACCCGGGAGATCGGACAATCGGAGCCATTGATTCTGGATGTCCTAGCTTTTATGTTCTATTTAAAGGAGCCATGAGGAGGGTTTTGGGAACCGATTGCTTGAGTGATTCTTCAGCCGGTCTGGTTGGTGCGACGCCAACACCCCCAGGTGCGACGCCTAGGGTTTTTCTCCTGATACCAGCTGCCGTTCGCCCCACCCGGGCCTCTGCCGATCCTCCTTCACCGCCGACGGGCCACCTCCTGCCAACCCCAACCCCGGCGAACCCTTCCCGGTCCTTTCCCAACCCTGTCGGCCTACCTCCCGCCCTCCTTCTGCACCGGTGGTCCTCCACCAGTCACCCATCCACCCTGACGCCCACCTCCAGCCCTCCTCCACCTTGCCAAGCCTTTCTCGGCCCTCTTCAACCTCGTCGACCACCCATCAGCCTTCTCGCAACCCCGACGGCCACTCCCAGCTCCCCCTCGGCCCGACAGCCCCACTCCAGCCCACCACCACTCCCTTCGACCCCCGCCCAGTCCACCTACAGCCTTGAGGAGCACCTACTCCCTCCACTCAGCCACAATAACCCACCGCCGTTGGTCACCAAAGACCCGGATCCATTCCTCTCCGCATTCGGCGCCCCCCGCCCGATTGGCTCTTCATATGGTTGTAAGTTGTAATTTGGATTTGAGTTTAAACATGGTTCGCCTTGCTTAGATTACTATTTGCTTTGTTTATCAATTAAGTGGTATTTGGATTACTTGATTTTGTGCTAACCTGCAGGGCAAACCTTGCTTATCATTTAAATCTTTGCGCTCCCGATTCGTAATCACGCCCGTGTGTTTTTCTCTTTGCTCTAAATCGTTTTGTGGAGTTCTGCATAGGTTTAAAACTACCCATTTAATTCACTCTAATAATTGCTTGGACTCCGTGAAGCTCGTGCCGTGTTGGGTTTGCCTCATCACAAAACCTGTAGTGTGTTTAGTTCCCAACTCCCTAGCCTGCCCCTGCATCAGTAAGTCCGAGCAGAAGTTATCAGTTGTGTTAAGTATCATCGGTCTCCGTCTCCTCGCATACTCATGTATTAGTTATCATGTATACAAATTAGTTAATTTTACAAATGTGGAAGAAAAAGAGGAATAGGGAGAAATATTATAATATTGGATTCATAACAAATTAACTATTACACATAAGTAGGAAAATGCATAAAGCAAATAAGAGACATAATATGAAATTATTACCTAAAGGAGTATGTATCATCGCTAATGATCCTTGTGACAAAATAAGTTAAATAGACTAACAATATCAAAGAGTGTGTAAACATGAGTTTGCACGTGTGATTGATATAGATGGCAGGGTTGATAAAGATGGTAGGGTTCACACTTAGTAGATCTTGATTCAAATAAAATTTTGAAAGCAGCGCGAGTTTAGCAACTTGAGAGGAAGTTCAACAATCTGAGAGTAGGGTCGACAATTTGGGAGAGATGTTAACTTGAAAGCACGTTTCTAAATGTGAGAATGGTTGACAACTAGTGTGGACGTTAGCCAGAAAGAGGACGTCAATTACATGACTGAGAATTCACTTTACTTCTCTCACCTCGAGAAGCATATCGGTTCCCACTAGTGTTTGTGGTTGATTGCTCTCCAAATCTAGCTCGAGGAACTGGAGTTGTTACTACCATCTCCCTTACCTAATTGGATGATACTTTATACGTCCGGAAATTCTTTCGCAATCTAACATCCATAACTGCACTTTCAAAACAATTACATTGTTCAATCTCATTCTCTTCAACTAAATATTATTTTCATGACCTTTAATCAAAGAGGATGATTGCTATCGGAACTGGACAAGAGGGCTTCTACTCCTAGATGATCTTCCAACTTTCTCAGCATTTGTTGTAATGTCTTCTCTTCTTTAGAAGCATCACCATCTTGGTCATCCTCCACTTTGTATCTGTTACGAGCCATTACACTTTTAGCCTGCTCGGTAACAGGGCTGCGGCCCATGCATCCCAACCCCTTTTTGCACGTGTTTTTGGTGTGACGGGTTGTTGAGGTGACTGAGTCGCGGCCCTGTTACAGAGAGGGCAAAAAGCGAAGGGAAAACTCAAAGGTAGGGGAGGACATGTGGTAGATAAAAGAAGGGGTCTCAAGTGTAATGGAGCTACCATCCTCTGAGAAATATGTGGTAGGATCAAAAAAAGTGACATCATCAAAGACATATTGACGCTTGGAGATGGGGAATTTTGGGTACATGGAGGTATCAAAGACTCACGGATGTTGTGGGTTGTGGTTGGCTGAATGGAGGGAGTGGGGACTTGGTTTGGGAGAGGGAATAGTGCTCCACGAGAGGGAATGAGGGATAAGTGGGAGAGTGGGGTAATGGGTGGAGAAAATGTAGAAGGTAGTGGCCCTAAACTTTAGGAAGAGGGGATATGGGATAATGGGCTGATGTTGCTAGGAGATAATGAGAGGTTATGAATGAAGTAGTGGGAAGTTATGAAGATAGTGGGTTAGTGGACGTCTCCTGGAAGAGCAAGAAACAAACCATGGTTGTCAAATCTAGTGCAGAAGCAAAATATCGGGGCATGTCACACTGTTGATGAGATCACATGGATCAGACAGACTCTTTGTGAAGTCGAGTATCCAGTTCAAAATCTCACTCCTCTATGGTGTGATAATCAAGCTGCGATACAGATAGCTACTAATCATGTGTTTCATGAACACACAAAACACATTGAGGTTGATTGTCCTTTTGTGAGGGAGAAGTATGAAGGTCTTATTTCTCTGAGCCATGTGAAGACCGGGGATCAAGTTGCAGATATTCTTACTAAGGAAATTACGTGTTAGAATGAAATTTATATGTAAGAAGTTAGGTATGGGTAGCTCCCACGACCCAACTTGAGGGGGAGTGTTAGATGTATTAGTCTCACATCATGAAATGTCGTATGTATGGTTTCCTCATTACTATATAAATAAATGCTTGTGCCTCTATTGAGGTATCAAATCTTCCAAAACCAATCTAACAATTTTCATTGTGTAGATTGGACACTCCAAGAAATTAACTTGGACCTCGTGCAAGTGAGCATCAAACCATTTAGACCAAATGTCCTACTTATGCTTATTATTTGCTAAATATTGTATTCATGGCAATTAGGCATTTAGATTAAAATAATTAAAATGCAAAAAACTATCCTGTATCCTAGTTTTTGGAAAATTGTGTATCTCAATCTATATCATGATATATCCCATGTCTTTTCCCCGTTCCGGTGCAACATAGAGCATATTATCCTTAATACCAGAAAATATGCAGACAACACAAGAATAACAGCAAAATTACATGCATAAGAAATTTGTAAAAGCAGTGTGACCGTGCATTAGATTTTCAAAAGAAGGGATTAATACTTTGACAGTTTGGCATAGGACTACTACTTTGATAATGATGTTCAAGCAATGCCAACCATCAAGAAAAAATAAAAGTATAGCCAAAGTAACAAAGCATGGACAAAGAACCTAAAATGTCTTAGTCTCACAGAAAACTAAATTAAAAAAATATTTAAAAATATTTACTAAATACAATATGCACGCATCAAACTCTTATTTACCTCATACAAGATTTCCAAGGCACTCAAGATGGTAAGCATATCACTTCTTCCATTTATCTCAACTTCAAAAAGCTTTAATAGGTTCGAGGCATAAATTAAAGATGCAACATTCTCAGAAAGTGAGAACAACTCCTTTATCAGAGCTAGAATACGAATACGAGCCTGAAACATTAGTCATTTAAATTAAGGGTGAATAACAATAAAAGTAGCATAATAAGTATACTGCTTGCTGATAAGCAAGTGCATCATGTTGAAAAATTAAAGAGGTAACAGATAACTATATAGCAAACTTAAGAAAAAATAAAATGATAGTATGAACTTGCGTGTTCTACTTCTACAAAAGAAAAACTTATTCTATGCATGAACTTAAGTGCAGACATACCAGAGAAGAACAATGACCTGCAATATTTTTCAGTTCCAATGGATCTTCACTGCCAGATGGGAAGATGGCATTCTATGGCAAGAAAGTAAATTTACTACCAAATTAAGCAATGACATTATTGCTAAACAGTGAAAATTAAACAGTTATGAGTCCTTACAATTCCTTCAGCGGATTTTGCAATGCTCTGTATGGCACTCATAGAAGCTGAAAAAGTTCCCTCATCGCTGAAGAAAACAAAAATGTTGTCAATCAAGTATGCAAGCAGGATTCAGTCATATGACTAGGCACTAGCAATTAATCAAGCTTCATAACCATGCATTTTGATTCCAGTAAGCAATAGAAACTTCACAACATATCATACCAGGAAAAAGGAGAATGTACTAAACAAGACAAAATTAAGTGAAGTCCAAGCAGATAGTATTTATGTTCTTTCTTTCTACTACACTATGGAAAAAATAGGGGTATAAATAGACCTAAGCAGGCCCCGACCCTTTTAGCTCTTGGATAAGGCCACCACTAAAAAGGGAGCCTGCAAGGTCCTGTCTGGTCAGGCATGGTGGCATGGGCCTAAGCCTAAATAGGCTTGATTAGGTGTTATAGATGTGCACGGCGACGGACGTCGTGGCAGATCTACACGCGGAGGAAGACGACGGCGGGTCCGTCTGGAGGAGGAGAGACCGAAGGCGCGTCGCCGGGATGATTATTTTTATTTGCATTATGTTGTTTCATATTATGTTATGTGTACGCTATTCTATTTTGCAGCATCTTTTCATTATCTGCACCCCGCGCATATAAGGGGTGGTGTTGTACTTTTTTTTTATTATTCTGGATGAATGGAATTTAGGGATGCTCCCTAAGCTTTTTTTTTTCTTCTGGATGAATGGAATTTAGGGCTGCTCCCTAAGATCATATCATTAGGCCTCAGTGCAAGTCTGGTGTCCGAGCCTAGCCTAAGTCGGAGACCCGACCCAACATAATATGAGGGGCTTGTTAGGGCCCCCAAGCCCGGGGCCAGGCCTGCATGGGCTAGGACAATCCAGGCTTTTGACCGAGCAGACCAAGGTAAGATTTTCGGGCCTGGGTTTTTATATACCCCTAAAAAGAAACATATATCAAGTTATTGAAATGAATGAAGGGAAAATGAGTTGATTATTAACGTCTAATGTACTCCTATATACTCATTGAGTAGAATATCTTTTGTTAAAAAAAGTAAGGTTGTAAAGCAAAGTCCAGGCAAATGGCATTTATGCTTTTCCTTTCCGGTATGCTTTGTAAAAGAAACATATATCGGATTATTAAAATGAATGAAACAAAACGAGTTGATTACTATGTTGTTTAAGGCGTGCCTCAGGCTCTAGGCTCCAGGCTCATCAGGCTCGGAGGTTTGTGCATTCGTGCGCCTTTTTTGCGCCTTTGGATATTAAAGACGTGCCTGAGTGATTTTTGTTGTAAACTCTTTTTTTTCAAAATAATCAATAAATTAATGCAAGAAATCAATAATTTTTATATGATTTAGTGTTTTTGAAACATATTCGATCATTGAGACTTAGATATGATGCAAGCAAACATATTGATTTTATTTTTAAAGAGATATAAATGATAGTAATAAAATATTAATGAGTAGAATATACGAAGAATCTACTCAAAAAGATGAACTTATGTTTGATGTTGATTATTTAAATGAATGTGGTTGCGTCTTGCCTTCTTCGGGCGCATGCCTGCGCCATGAGCCTTGCGTCGAGGCTCTAAGACCCTCTTTGCGCCTTGGTGCGTCTTGCGCCTTTAATAACTAAGGTTGATTATTAATGCCTAATGTACATAATGGGGGTCATCATTCAGGAGTAAAGCATGGTCATTTGAGGCCCTTATCGGTCCATTCTCGCAACAGACAATTTAAAATAGTCGGTTAGATGATTGGAATCACATTCAGGAAGTTATATATTTGTGGTATTTTCTTTAATTTTTTGAACTTGTATTTTAAAGTTCAGGTAAATATCGAGATCGAGCAATCAAAGTCATTAATAGTGTTTCCTCTAGGTTGTTTTCTATGTTCATATGATCATATAAGTTCATTTAAGGGGATAAGATGGTTTGCGGATTATTCCATAAGAGTTGTCGGCCACATAAGGTGACAAAGGTATAGCCACTCTTGGAGGTGCTCATTACTCCTAATTGATATCACACCCTTCCAACCAGCCAACCACCATCTTCTTCCTAACTAATTGTGGCCCCTTACCCCCTTATACTTCCCACTGCAACTCCTCCCACAACCCTTTTGTGAGGGTAGATCAAATGTCTCTTATTTTCCCTTCTCAAATGTTGATCGATGATCGATTCTTCTCTCATTTCGTCTAATTAAACTTAGTTATATTCCAATTTTACCCCTCTTAACCAGATCCTACTTAGATTTTTTGTTGTTCTGTGACCTGGTTGCGCTCACCGAACACTCGTCTTCCCTCCTCCATCTTCAAATTTTTCGTGATACATGTTCAATTTTGTTGCGAATGAAGAATATCAACTCTGGATTCAAGATTGATTTTGCTTCCTTCTCATTAATTGAAGCCAAGTTCAAGATTATAACGGAACTTGTGAAGGACACTGGATTGGAATTCATTCTGCAGAAGGGGGCATAGGTGTATGTTCCAAAGTTGTTGCAACTCTACTCATATGCTTAAAATCGTGAGGGCACCCTTGTGTGGACCATATTTGATGTGGAGATCACCGTGACTCCATCTTCCTTGCGGACGACTCTCCAATTGGGATTAGGCATTGATGAGTTTGATAGTGTGGTACATGAGAGTATAGTAAAGGCCTAGGGATGATGAGTTTGTAACGACCCGGGTTTAGGCCCTTTAGACCGCCCCACGACGTCGCCCGGCCTACCACGGCACCACACCTGGGCCGGGTAGTACAGCCGGAATATACAAGGCCTGCAGGCCGTACCCCAAAGCATCTCGCGCTTGTTTATCGGTCGCGCGCATTGTTGCCACGGGGTTTCGAACCCGAGACCTTGATAAGGAGCCTTTAATACCACTCCTCATCACCAAATGAGCTGCAGGAGACAAGCAGCCTCAGGACCATGCATTTCCCTCCTGAGTTCAAGCTGTTGGCCAACATCATAGGCAAAGGTTTCTTGAGCAGAAGATCTGCCTATGAATCCATCAGTAATGACTAAGGAGTTGATGAAACTCATGACAGCTATGATTTTGAAGAAGAATGATTGGGCTGGAACCTTGTTTGCGCTCCTTTTAGATAGGATCAAGAAGAAGATTATTGGTAAAATCTTTTCCCTTTATCTTTGCACTCCTCATCCCTATACCATCTCTTCTGGCATAATAATGAAGACTGTCAAGGTTTTATCACTTAGAACCTTGCAACTATGGCAGAAGACTATCCTCAAATCTTTTGCAACCAAGAAATTTTTTCCTCTTCCTCTAATTTAACTGTCTGTCTCTCAGCCCAAGGATTCTACACCTCATATGGTTGTCCGTCCATCTTTTAAACTTCTACTTTCTCCACCCCCCCCCCCCCCCCCACACACACCCAATCTTCTCCAAAACATCCATCATCCACTCCTCTACCTCCATCTGCACAATTACACCCTTCATCTCCAATTCCTCACTAATCTCCTCTACCAACACCACCTCCACCTCCTACAATTTCATCTGTTGTAGCTCTCACTACTACTTCATCCACTTCTGATAATTCTTTCCAATAATTCATCACCCCCAGGGTTCTCTCTCTCGAGACCCAAGTAGTTGCTATCCTCCAATCCAAAGTGGGCATCAGAAAGGGTTTGCAGGTGGTCCCGAATCTCCTGCAAAAGTGGGAGAGTGCTTCTGTCAAAGAGAATCCAATTTCTCTTGAAGAGAGAACTACTGTCAAAGAGCATGAGAGAGTTGATATCTCCCATAGGGAGGAACCTTTTGCCCTGGGCGAGAGTTACATCTCGGGGGGGGGGGGGGGGGGGGGGGGGGGGATATCTGCTGACCAGGATCCCCTTCCATCCCATATTCAATCTCTCATTGCGCCTCCTGCAGCCTCTCACGCCAAACAGCTAGCTCCTGTTCCTTCTATGGGCATGGTAAATGAGGGACTGCTCTAAGAGCTCCATCCAGTAGAAAATCCCCTAATTGATTCATAAGCCCCTCCAGCTAATGAGGTCTCAGCTGATGCAGACCCAGACCAAGAGGAAGTCTCTGCTGACCAGGATCCCCTTCCATCTCTTATTCTATCCCATATTCAATCTCCCATTGCACCTCCTGCACCCTCTCATGCCAAACAGCTAGCTCCTGGTCCTTCTATGGGCATGTAAAATGAGGGACTGCTCTAAGAGCTCCATCCAGTAGAAAATCCCCTAGTTGATTCACAAGCTCCTCCAGCTAATGAGGTCTCAGCTGATGCAGACAAAGAACAAGAGGAAATCTCCATTCCTGAGGATACTCCCAGAACTGAAGCCCCTTCTTCTGCCTCTCTAGAATAATCTCTTCTTGATCCTCCTCCACCCCCACCGTAGTGACCTATTCTAAGGGTTCAAGGAATAAGAGGGAGGATCCTGAAACCTCACAGGAAGAGCAGCCTAAGGCTTAGATCCCTCAAGAAGGGCTAGAGAAAGCATCAGTGGCCCATGAAGAACAAGTTCCCCTCTCTCCTCAGGCTCAAGCTCGGGAAGATCCTGTTCATTCCTCCATAAGAAACCATCACTACCTTTCAAAAAGCTGAACTGCCCAAGTCAAGTCTTGAGACTAGGAAAAACTTGGAGCAAACCCCAATTCCCCCTCTGTCTCCAGCAAAGCTTAATCTCATACAGTAAGGGATAGAAAAAGGCTCTAGCTAGGTCAGACTTCCCTGGAGAAGAAAAGGTACAAACAAGAGAAAAAGTTCAGGGAACTTGATAGACACCTAAGAGAGAAAAGGAAACTTAATGTTGAAAAGAAAGCTAGAGGTGAGGAGATCCTAGCAAAGAAGTCTGCCAGAATAACCAGGGAACTTAATGAGAAATCCCTAAAAAGACAAGAGAAAGCCCATGTGGCTAAGAAGGAAACTGCTAAAGCATCTCTTGTCTTTGATGTTCCCTTTCCTTCTGGTGAAATGTTTTCCTCAAAAATATCCTCTTTATTTGACAAAGAAAAGCATCAGCAGAAGTGTGCTTCGTGCTCCATTCCTCAATTCCACTCCAGAGTTCTAAGGTCCAGAGGTCCTGCTTTGACTCTTGGTTTTCCTGCAATCCCATTCTCTGCCAAGCATGAGACCCCTTCTCTACCTCCAGGGAAGTGGGATCAGATTCAGGCTGATCTCAATTTTGTTGGAATCTTTTGTGATCTAGAAGTAATCAATGATTTAGTTTTATTGCTGACATAATATGAGACTATGGGGTTGCACATAAGAACGTACGGAAAATAGATAAATAAATGTTAGTAATGGGAGTTGCGTGAACATTGTGGTCCAAAGAGCATTAGAGCGGATGCAGGTAACCCATGAGCCTCACCCACATCCTTATCGAGTCATTTGGGTCGATATGACGGCTATACAGGTTATCCAGAGGTGCCTAGTTCCGATCACTCTCGCTTCGTTTGAGGTTCGTGTTTGGTGTGATGTCATCCCTATGAATGCTGCCCACATTCTATTAGGGAGTTCCTGGCTCTACGACCGTGATGCCACGTATTTCGGTCGCTTGAACACGTATGTAATCTATGACAACGATTGTAAGATCACATTGACACTGACCCAACCCAAGGAGAAATCCATCTACTAGTACGAACTCATCTAGGCCGTTGCACATCCAGCGTCCCAGCGAGTTTAAGAGAGAGAGTGTCAACGTCAATATCTTATACGTAGTGGCAGCCACCATGCCTTCAAAGAGCCCCATAGAGATTCATGAGCCACTACCTGAGGTCCGACGAGTTTTGGATGATTATGGTGATCTTATCCCAGATGAGCTACCTGATGAGTTACCTCCGTTATGAGATATTCAACATGACAGATTTGACACCATGAACTTCAATCCCGAACCCATGGTTACCAGGATCGTGATCCGGACCGTAGGATCGTAAGATCCTACGATCCAAATTTTGTAAATCGATCCAGATCTTACCTAGGATCTAATTTGGCACATCTATGACTGGGATCGCGATTCGGATCTTAGGATCTTTAGGATCGCGATGCCGATCCGATTCTACCAATTTAGACAAAGGTAACTAGAAACATGTCCAACCCTATCCCAACCTTATTCAACCGGTCCAACGCACATAATTCATTGTTTAACCTTATCCCAATCCCTCCCCCATACCCCATCACATAATCATATCATGTTGTTTTATCGTATCTCAAGTGTCGATTGTTGACTGCAAACGGAGGTCAAGAGCGACATCTTTGGGCGCTTCCAATCTAGACAATCTCTTCATTTTCCTTCCTTACCAGGTTCCATTTCAAGTCTGGGTTCGTCTTTTTGTTATTAGGCTTCTTCCACCAATCCATCAGTCCAGATTTGTTATTATTATTAGTATACATTAGTAGACATTGAGTGACCTAACTGAAATTGAAAGTGAACTTAGTATGATATTATTTTTTTGATTTAGTTATTCAAAATTTTTTAATATAATTATTCACATACTGCTCAATTTATAGATTTTTTGTTAATTGAGCATGTAACTGAATGATACAAAATTCAATTTTATATTTTTAGCTTTAATTTATGAACGTTGTAGAATCTTGCGATCCTCGATCCGATCCTACGATCCGATCCGATCCAATCTTGAAACGATCCCACTTAGGATCTCGATCTGACAACCTTGCCCGAACCTACCACATTATCGGATGAATCCGAATAAGAATGATGAGCTCAAGAAATACGTTGACGAGGTGTTGAGGAAACAATTCATACAAGAGAGTCTGAGCCCTGGTGTAGTCCCTGCCCTTCTCACCCCGAATGATGGGAATTGGTGAATGTGTATCGATAGTAGAGACATTAATAAGATTATTATTATCGTTTTCTCATTCCCTGGCTGCACGATTTACTTGATATAATGGTTGATACCCAATTATTTTCAAATACCGATCTTCGCAGTGGATACCACATTACCACCAGATTATAGTTCGCGTAGGAGATGAGTGGAAGATGACTTTTAAGAGCACTATGAGTGGTGGTCGTGCCATTTGGGTTGTCCAACGCCCCAACACCTTTATGCGGGTCATGACTCAAATCTTTCGGCCCTTCATGGGCAAATTCTTGGTCGTCTACTTTGACGATATTTTGATCTATAGTCACTCTTCTGATGACCATCTGAGGCTCGTATTTAGTAATCTCCGAAAGAAGAATTTATATGTGGACATGAAGAAGTGCTTCTTCCTTACTGAAACTATGCACTTTCATGGGTTTATCGTATCAGCGTCTGACATGTCTGTTGACCCGAACAAGGCCTGATTCATTCGTGTCTCACCTATTCCTTCTACAATCACTAAGGCTCAAAAATTCCACTGACTAGCCACCTTCTACAAGAGATTTGTCTGGGGCTTTAGCATCATTATGGCCACCTTCACGAGCTATCTTCAGAAGGGAGATTTTCAGTGGACGGCTGCCGCCACTTGAGCTTTTACTGAGATCAAGGTAAAACTGACGATTGCACTTGTTCTGAGATTGATCGATTTCTCTAAGATTTGCATATGTTATTCATTGATCTTGAGAAGGCTTATGATAGTTCTGAGATAGATCTTATGGAGTCTTAAAAAAGAAAGGTGTAAATGTACATACATTGACATAATCAAAGATATGTATACAAATTCAGTGATAAGGGTGAGGACATCTGGAGCATAAACACAAAAATTCCCTATCACTGTCGGCTTACATCAAGCATCAGCTTTAAGCCCTTATCTTAGATGAGCTCACCAGACATCCATCAGGCAATACCATGGCGTTTATTGTTTGTGGATGATATCATTTTGGTCGATGAGATGCGCGAGGGTGTAAACAAAAAACATGAATCTTGGCGAGACACTTTAGAAAAGAAGGGCTTTAGGCTGGGTAGAGTAAGAACGAAGTATATGGAGCATAAATTTAGCAGCGCAAGAAGGACGAATGACTTCGTTATTAAGTTGGGTGATCAAGATATTTCCCGTAGTAGTGTTTTAAATATACTGGATCGATAGTTCAAGAAGACAGAGGTATTGATAAAGATGTGACACAGAATCCAAGCAGGTTGGTTGAAGTAGAGAGGTGTGTCAGGGATCTTATGTGATCGTAAAGTACCATTAAAACTTAAGGGCAAGTTTTATCGTACTGCAATTAGACCAGGGATGCTCTGTGATTCTGAGTGTTGGGAAGTGAATTGTGTACATAAGCAAAAAATGGGAGTTGCGGAGATGAGAATGCTTAAGTGGATGTGTGGGCACACCAACTGGATAAAATTCGAAATGAATGTATCAGGGATAAGACAGGAGTAGCACCTATGGTAGAGAAGATGCGAGAAACTCGACTAAGATGGTTTAGACACATAGAAAGGAGACCATTAGAGGCACCTGTTAGGCATTGTGAGAGTCTAGTCACTAGGCATGTTAAACGAGGGAGGGGTAGACCAATAAAGACTTGGATGAAACTATAAGGAAAGACATGATGTACTTAAGCATTAGTGAGATTATGACAAATGATAGGGCACAATGTCGACAAAGGATCGATATAGCCGACCCCACTATAGTGGGATAAAGGCTTGAGTGTTGTTGTTATTGTTTGTATTTGAGGTAGCCTGCGACGCATCTCGCGTTAGAATTGGCGGAGTACTGAGTCGGGAGGGTCATCCGTTTCTTACGTCAATGAGAAGCTAAATAAGTCACGACCTATGTTGTCAAAGGCGCAAGGCGCACCGAGGCGCAAAGGGCCCCTGGAGCCTAGGCGCAGGAGCGTGCCTGAGGCAAGTGAGGCGTAAAAAGGAGGGAAAGGAAATTGAGCGAATTGGGCGCCCAATTCATTGAAATTGAGTGAATTGGGTGCCCAATTTGCTGAAATTGACCTCATATCAAAGCCATATTAGAGGAACAGTACATTCTACAGCACTATCAGACTCGTCTACGAGACGAGCTGACGTCTCTAAGTCAAAAATCTAAATTAGTTTCTGACTATCTTGCTGAAATGAAGGATCTTATGATTTGGTGCAACGTAGTAGAACACCCACGTGATATACTATCCAAATTTAGGTGTGGACTATGACCTGAGATCCGAGATGAGATGATTCAATATAGCCAGTATTCCCTTGTTGAGACCATATCTATCATCATCGATATCAAGGAGCATCAAAAGAGAACCTCCCGGTTCAAATCTCAGACCAAAACAAATACTCATTTTAAGAAAGAAGAACCGAAGGGTAAGGAGAGTGGATCTAAGCCTACAAATTTCACAAGAGATCAGAAAGGGAAGTCATGTATGAGAATTGTGACTCCTTCACAGATCCGATGTTATGAGTGCTAGTAGATGAGTCATATATCTAGGGATTGTCCCAAAAGTAAGGGTGCACTAGCAATCCACGAGATGACTGAGGAGGGCGAGCCTGAAGAAGAGGCTATAGTCAAGAAGGACTCATGTGTCTTGAATGACAAAGTGTATGGTACCCCTAGCGATGAAAAGATAGATTCTGATTTTCTAGTGGTGAGATGCATGTTATCTATGTCACAAGAATCAACCGATTATTGGCGGACGAACATCTTCCAGGCCTACTTTAAGGCTGGAGAGAAAATGTATCGTTTAGTGGTGGATAGCGGGAGTTGTATGAACGTGATAGTCGAGACAGCACTGGCCCGCATGGAACTCACTGTTGAGCCATACCCATCCCCATTTCAGGTAGCTTGGGTCACCAAGACCACATTATCGGTGACTAGGAGATGTTTAGTGCTCATCGTTATTGGTACGAATTCCGATATGATCTGGTGTGATGTTATGCCTATGGATGTGTGTCGCATATTACTTGGACGACCTTTATTATATGACCGAGAGGTCACCATACATGGTCGGTCCAACACTTGCTCCTTTCAATTTCAAGGAAAGAGGGTAGTGTTGACCCCGGTGAACCTAAAGCACCAACATCCCGTGCGAGCAATAGTGCGAGAGAGTCCCTTACTCTTACCAAAATGAAGAAAACTCTTAGCATTATATGAGGCACAAAGTTCCATCGAGAGAGTTTTGACGGCGGATGTTTATACGCATTAGTGGTCTTACATGCGTTTGACTTATTAGATAAGTATGAGTCTATTCCTATACCAGCTAGGAGACTCTTAGAGAAGTTCCAAGATATGCACCCTGATGAGCTTCTAGCGGAGTTACCTCCCATGAGGTCAATTCAGTACGCAATAGATCTTGTTCATGGAGCTCCCCCCCCCCCTCATCTTCCGCATTATCGATTGAATCATGACGCCCGCGAGGAGCTGCAGAAGCAGATCAGAGAGCTTTAGATAGAGTCTTTATTCGTCATAGCCATAGCCCATGTGCGGTGTCTTCCCTCCTTGCCCGAAAAAAGGATAATACATGGAGGATGTGCGTTGACAGTCTGCACATCAACAATATCATAGCGAAATATCATTTCACGATACCCCGACTGGATGACATGTTAGATATGTTGATTGGATCCACAATCTTTTCAAAGATCGACTTTCGTAGTGGATACCACCTGTCACGGCCCAGGCCCGGCTCAAGGAGTCTTAATGGGACCTGACTGGTTCAACCGTGAGGGCTACAGACCAAGTGACCCCAACGCATTTCTGGCATGTTTATCAGCGCAGCACGGTGTTGGCGTTGGGTCTCGAACCCGCAACCCTTGATAAGGAGCCTTAATATCACTCTCCATCACCAACTGAGCTGCAGTTATTGCTCGGTTGTCAATAATATCACTTGAGCCTTAATAAGGAGTCTTAATATCACTTGGGCTGCAGCCCTCACTGTTGAACCAGTCGGGCCCCATTAAGACTCCTTGAGCCGGGCCTGGGCCGTGACAAAAAAGTGCAGCTCAGTTGGTGATGAGTGATATTAAGGCTCCATATCAAGGGTTGCGGGTTAGAGACCCAACACCAACACCTCGCTGCGCTGATAAACAGGCCAGAAATGTGTTAGGGTCACTTGGGCTACAGCCCTCAAGGTTAAACCAGTCGGGTCCCATTAAGACTCCTTATCAAGGATTGCGGGTTCAAGACCCAACGCCAACACCGCGATGCGCTGAAAAACAGGCCAGAAATACGTTGGGGTTACTCGGGCTGCAGCCCTCACGGTTGAACCAGTCGGGTCCCATTAAGACTCCCTGAGCCGGGCTTGGGCTGTGACACCACCAGATCCGGATCCGCGAAGGAGACAACTGGAAGACTGTCTTCGAGTCGAAAGATGGGCTTTATGAGTGGCTTGTGATGCCCTTTTGGTTATCCAATGCCCCTAGTACTTTCGCTCAGATGATGACTCGGGTCTTTAGGCCTTATATTGGGAAGTTCGTAGTAGTCTATTTCGACGACATCTTGATATATAGTCAGACTCATAGTAAGCACCTTGACTCACCTACATACTATCTTCGAGCTCCTACGAGCCAAGCGACTATACATCAATTTGAAGAAATGTATTTTTATGGCTGAGTCTGTGATCTTTCCTAGGTATATAGTGAGCTCCACTGGTATCACTATGGATCCCGAGAAAGTTTGAGCGATTCGTGAATGGCCTACACCCCAGAACATTGATGATATTCGTAGTTTTCATTGGCTAACCACCTTTTATCATACTAGTGTTCGAGGTATATTGATTCATTAAGAACTGCAGTACTATCATGCACCAATCACTGAGTGTACGAAGAAGGGAAGTTTCCAGTTGACGTCTTCGGCCGCTAGAGCCTTTGAGATTATCTAGGATAAAATGTCCACTGCATCTGTCCTGAGACTTCCTGATTTTTGTATAGTGTTCGAGGTATCCTGTGATGTCTCTGGGGTTGGGTTAGGAGTACTTAGTCAAGAGGGTCACCCCGTTAGATTTTTTAGTGAAAAAAGCTTTCAGGCCTTGAGTTGAATTATTCCAATTACGAGTGCAAATTCTAGCGATTGTGCAGACATTGCGTCACTAGAGGCATTACTTGTTGTCCAAAGAGTTTTTCCTCTACTCCGATCATCAGGCGTTACGTTATATCAATTCGCAGCAAAACTTGAACCCTCGACAGGCTAAGTAGGTGTCTTATCTACAGGAGTATACCTTCATTCACAAGCAATGTAAGAGAATGAAAAATCGGGTTTTCGACGCTCTTAGTCGAGTCACTCTCGTATTATCTCAGATGAGCACCCAGGTGATAGGATTTGAACGTATCAAAGGCGACTATCCAAGTTGTCCCGATTTTAGTGGCATTTATGATTTGATACGTTCGAATCCTTTTCATGATAAGACCGATTATCTGATTAAAGATGGACATGTTTCGTGGAACCCGTCTATGTATTCCTCGCACTACATTACAAAACTTTATCGTATGGGAATTACATGGTGGAGATTTATGTGGACACTTTGGACGAGACAAGACGATAAACTTAGTAGAGAAGCGATTCTATTGGCCCGAGAAGAGGCAGGTTATAGAACAGATTGTCAGTACCTGTCGCACTTGTCATGTAGCGAAAGACAATAAATAATCCGCTGCATTGTATACACCTTTACCGGTGCCTAGTATTCTTTGGGATGATGTTAGCATAGATTTTGTGCTTGGGTTATAGCGCACTTTTAGGAAACAAGATTCTATTCTTGTGGTGGTCGATCGGTTTTCTAAATTGTGTATTTCATCCACTGCAATAAAACCAATAACGCCCCTCATATTACACGTATTTATTATAAATAGGTTATCGCGCGTAGAGGAATATCTAAGACTATCGTCACCGTTCGAGATGTCAAGTTCACTAGTTTTTTTTTTGGAAATCGCTTTGGAGACTGTTAGGTACAAAACTTTTATTTTTGATTGCCTATAATCAGCAAACCGACGGTCAGACTGAGGTTGTAAATAGTAGTTTAGAAAATTTACTACGACGTTTGCTAAGAGACCATCAAGAGAATTGAGATCTAATTCTTTCGCACGCTCAATTGGCCTATAATAATTCGAAGAATAGATCTACCGGTTTATCTCCAAATGAGATTGTTCATAGTCATACTGCATGAGTGCCGCTAGATTTAGCATCACTGTCACACACTTTTAGGACTAGCCAGTTTGCACATGATTATGTATTGAATTTGCATGATTTGCATTAAAAAATTGAGCGGAAATTACTTAGTACTTATGATTTATATGCAATTCAAGCTAATAAAAGAGCTACTAGTTTCAAAGTGGATGAATTGGTGATGGTTCAGCTAAATCTAGAATGGTTATCTTCGAGTACCGTAAAAAAGTTAGTTAACCGTAGGACTGGAGCCTTTAGAGTGGTGAAGCAGATTGCGTAAAATACATATAAACTTGAGATGTCTTCCGTTTGTGGAGCAAATTCGGTTTTTAACGTAGCGGATCTGACTTTATTCCACGATTATCATCATGATCCTTTAGATTTTCCCTTATATTCCCCTCCATTTGATTCTCTTGGGTTGTTGAGTGATAGTGAGGAGTCACATACAAGACATACCGACAATCATTCAGTCACTGACACGACCCCTGCAGTTTTTTCGTTTTCCAATGACATTTTTCAGGCAGAGCATGAGATACCAGGTGATACTACCATACCAGTTCCCAGAGCTGCTGACAAAGTTTCGCGACATATCTTGGTTCCCGAGCCGATCCTGGACGACGAAATAGTGACAATTGTTGATGGTGGTTTTCTGAGGTACTTAGTTTGTTGGCATGGCAGACCAAACTCCAGAGATCGAGACTGGCTGGGTGTTGTCGAGGAGCTACAACGTATGGATGCTGATCTTTTAGAGCAGTACCGATTGGAACACTTACTAGTGATGAGTGATTTCGAAAGGGAGAGAGTTGGTGGAGACCGGCCTAGATCAGGTCGACGCAAAAGTACCATATGCCGCACCCGATGAAATATCTACCGACCCTGAGTTATCACATTTTGCATTTTATTTTATTACATTTTATTTTATTTTGTAATTTCTGTGTTGGGCAATTTTATTTTTGTTGCACGCCAGTGTACGTAATTTTAGTATCGTTGTAACATTAATTTTATTTTATTTTGTTGCATTTTATTTTATTTCCCCTGTAAAATTACACAAGGAATAAAGAATGAAGATGCAAGAAGAAAAAAAGTTGGTTCACTTTTTTTCCCAGTCGGGCCAAGCAGAGCCCGGTCCAACTCTCTGTTCTCCTGTCGTCGCTATTCTCTTGATTCGACGGATGAAAACGTGTTAGGCCTCCCATCGAATGCCTCTTTCTCGATTTCGTCGATCAACACGCGAGGGCAAACTGCCTGATAACTTCGGTGACTTGATTCTGCGGGCTTCACGCGCGTCCAGATGCGATGTCAGCCCTTTGATGTCGGCTCCCGCAACCGCCGCTACACCTGTTACAACAACTGCACATGACCGCCGCCAGCAAGAGCACTCCTCCCAGCGGTTAAAGCAACTCCCGGTCACGCCTTCATCCACAAGTGTCGAACGTGTGGAGTTTATATTTTTTGTTTGGTTCATTTATTTTTGATTTAGGTTGTTCTGCTGTGCTCGATACCCTATAAAAGGGAAGTCCTGTAATTTATTTGTTCGGTTGTTGTGATTGAATGTATTGGATTGTTGCTTCCGTTTTTTATTCCCGTCGAGAGTTGTTGATGAGAGAAAACTTGTTGTTACTGTGTGATTTTTGATCTCATTGAATTGTTCCAGTTGATTTTGAAGATAATGAACAATGTAACTTAATGTTTTGAGTGTGATGTTGTATTTTGCTTCCTGATTGAGTTATTGTCGATGTTGAGCATTTGATGTTGCTTCCAAACCATTGTGGAGTTTAAGTATATTGTTGTGCTGCTGTCGATTGAAGTTTATGAAACAAAATTGAGTTTTTCTGCTTTGTGAGATTTCATTGGAGCCACTTCAAGTGCGAGAGAGTGAAATTTTCTCCTTGGTGCCTGTGTGCGATAGCGCTCGACCTAGAAGCGGGAGATCGAAGGTGACGAGGAATTGCTCGTGGGATCGTCGTCGGCTTTGATTGCGGAAAGATGCATCTTTCCATGGGTAATTGTTTCTTCCTCTTCCTTTGTGTGCGTCTACATTTTCTCTTTAGGATTTCAGACTCATTTGCTGGGTTTTCAGCGAGTTTATGTCAGTGAACGCTATGTCGAAAACTCCAATCGGAAACATAACTTGTAGTTCAAGATATTCATTTGTTATGACAAGGGGAATGAAACAAAAGTTGCAGAACTTCTTCCCCGGATTTTACGTTGAACTATTTTTTTCAAGTGATTCAATTTTTTGAAACAAAATAGATAAATTTTATGCTTAAAATTTTATTTTACAAAAAATTGCTTCTCTTTTGAAAAGTTTCTGCGATTCGTGCTCGATTTTTTTTGCAAAACTCCATTAATCATCGCATGCATTTAGGGTTTCCTAGAAAAAGCCGACTGATGCGCAAACCCTACGCGTCGTCCTGCATCACATTTTTTGATCGCACGGATTACCCAAATCCATAGTGTCTGACTGTGTCGTTCAATTTTTGAGTTATTTTTGGAGAACATTATGCAATAAGACGAGTACGACTTTGAAGTTTTCCACCACTTATCACCCGCAGACTGACGGCTAGATTAAGGACGTTAATAGCAGCTTAGAGAATTGTTGCGGTGTCTAGTCGGTGATCACCCATCGATTTGGGATTATGTGTTACCCGTAGCTGAATTTGTATACAATAGTTTCATCAATAGGTCTGCTGGAAAGAGTCCATTCCATATAGTGTCAGGTTATGAGCTTAGAAAGCCTATTGACTTTGCCCTTGTTCTCTTAGAATCACATCCTAGTGAGTCTGTCGAGTCCTTCATTCATCTCATACAAGAACTGCATGAATTGATCCGGAAGAAAATTGCTAACAGTAATGAATTATATAAAGCACAGGCAGATGAACACAAGCGTGAACAGTATTTTCGAGTCGGTGAACAAGTCATGATCTGACTTCACATAGAGAGGCTCCAAAAAGGAGTCGCTAAGAAGCTACAACTGAAATGAATGAGCTCTAATAAATATATAAAGAAAATTGGAACAAATGTCTATGAGGTCAACCTCCCAACAGATATGGGTATTCATCCTGTATTTAATGTTAAAGATTTAACATTGTACATTGAGCCTCTCAAGCATAGGGATCCATATCTTGAGCCATTTTCTACATCCTCCCCATTATAGCCTGACCCTTCCCCTAACCACCTTGGACAAACACCTGTGGACTTGCCCGCCCACCTATTATTCGACAAGTTCTTCTGGATCCACCAGCACGAGAGGTGAGGGTTGAGTGCATTGCTGATCTTGTGGCTCATGAGTGCATTTCCACCGTACTCTTGTCGTTACTTGGTGCACTGGAGTGAACGCCCCATATTTGATGATACTTGGGTGTTCGCGACGGAGCTTGTTAGACTTGCTCCCGATCTTCGACGTCAGTATGATCATCTCCTTTCATCAGAGATGAATACTTTTCAGTTGGGGTAGTTGATGGAGATTGACATCGAACTACGGGTCACCAGTCGGCGAGGCCCACATTCGTATATTCACGCAGGAAGCGTTGATTAGATCGGCGATCCGAGACCGCGAGCGCGTCCGGATTGTCGATTTATCACGTGTATTTTATTTTACTTTTTTGACATGTATTTAGTGTTTTAGGACATTGGGTGTGACAACAATCATAGTCGTTCATTATCGGTGCCCACCCCCTATTATAAATAAGGTTGGGATGCTTCATTTATTGTGGTTGTTTATTTTGTGAGAGATTTCAGACTAGCAATCATCCGTGGTGCGACACTGCGAGACCCCGGGGAACGACGCCTCAGTTATTTTCAATCATTTTGTTATTGTTGTTCATACCACAACCTTCTCCCTCCTGATTTTCCATCATTCCTTTCTCCAGCTTATTCCTTTTGTCGTGGATCCACTATTAATTGCCCGTTAAATTTTATCAAAGCCGCATGTTTTCCTCGCCTCCCATGATTCCTCCTCACGTTTACAAATAACCTCCCCTTGTTCATCTCCTTCATCTCGTTGATCGTGCCATCACTAGAGACGACCAACCTTTCTCTCCGCACGACAACATCGCCAACGCAAAACCAATGTTCTTCTTCCCCGTCGACTGTTAGCGTAAGTAAACACAAGACATTTCCCCCAACCTTTTGGATTCTCTCTCGCACACACCGATTTCTCCCAAACCTAGTATCTGACCCAGTTAATTATCCCTCCCTGCACGCAGAACCCATTCCACCAGCAATTCAACGCCCTGTTCATCTTCCTCCACCTCACTTCTAGTCAAGCAGAAAATATGCATACCTTTCCTTTGTTTCCCAGCCACATCTTCCATCTACAACAAACACCTTAGCCGACTCCCCTTTTCTTAATATAGGCTCATGTCGATTCCTGTTTTCGTCGCATAGCCATATCATCCACCCTCTATCAGTGAATTTCTTCCACCCCAACCGCAGCCCCATCCAGGTCAGCATTCCTGCAGCCGACCTCGATCTCACACAGCAGTGGTCTGCCTTCATTTGACAGATGCCAGATCTCCAAAGCTATGTGTGTTTTATGTATTGTGTTTATTTAATGCAATATTGGGTACTACGAAAACATTTCATACTTATTTGGATACTCTAATTCATTAGTGTAACTGTTCATTATTTTTTGCTCTATAAAGCCAAATCATGAAAATTGTAGTAAAAGCACTTTGTGTGGGAGTAAGCTAGACTTGTTTGTGCGCCGGAAAATTATTATTCATCTTATGTTAATTTGCCAAAATTATAAAAACTTTATTTACTAAATTTTATTTCTGGACTAAATGAAAAATACTCATACATCATTTTGGTTAGAGTCATCGAGTCTGTCTTGCATTTTCACCTAGAATTGCAATAGTGTCGGCAGAGCCAAGTCTCACAGTCTACTCTGCGTTAGTTACCCAGCTCATTAAATCGCGAGAAGGAGAGAGAAAAATTGTGGCTCTCCTTTCTTAAAAAGACAACAACAACACTCAAGCCTTTATCCCACTATAGTGGGATTGGCTATATGATCCCTTAACGCCATTGTTCCCTATCTTTTGTCATAATCGCACTAATGCCTGAGTACATCATGTATTTCCTTATAGTTTAATTCCAAGTCTTTATTGGTCTACCCCTCCCTCGTTTAACATGACTAGTGACTAGACTCTCACAACGCCTAGCAGGTGCCTCTAATGATCTCCTTTGTACGTGTCCAAACCATCTTAGTCAAGCTTCTTGCATCCTCTTTGCAATTGGTGCTACTCCTTTCTTAAAAAGACAGAATAAGATAATTTATTTCCCTTATTGCAAAATCTGCCTCTACTCAAAATCGCTTTCAAAATAAGTGTTTACGCACTAGCAAACCCTTGAAATCATGTCGAAATAAAGCCATGAAATTTCCTACCACTAGAAATTAAATGATTATTTACTTAACACATAACATTTGACTGTAGCGAGCAACATACACCCTGAACAACGTTAACGTCGATTGTCATCATTCGAATCGGATCATGTAATCATGAGGGATGACACAAATAAAATTTGGATGTTACATTCATATCTCCCTCAACGTCGAGCACGCTAGTCTTTTTGCAACAAGAAATTCTCCCTCCGTCCCTCTTACGGTGAGACATTTTCCCCCTCTTTTCCCCTCCCTGCGCCGGAAGGAGCATCGGTTTTAAGCAATTTCTTCACACCAAGTGTTGTCCTCCTTCTCAGCCGAATCAAGACGGCCACACTTCACAGATGACTCACTTATCACTTGAGCTTTTTCTCTTTCTACCCTCACCTTGGGTGCGTGATGCCTTCTTCCTCGGCAAAAAGCCCTCCAGTTTCCCGAAAGACATCATGCATGCCTCCTCTGGGAACGACTTCTCCTATGTATAATGGAAAAAGTTAAGGAGATAAGTTTTATGATGTGAATAAGGTCAGCAATAGAATAAGATAATACAACGTACTCCCAGTCAAATCCGGATGCAGCACATCATTCACTAAGCGACGGTAAAAAACCACATCCAAGATTTGATCATTATAAAACCTATACCACTTCACACACAGCTGACATCACCATTGCTTTAAATACATCCTCACCCCAAATCTTCACCCGACTCAATACATTTGGAGAAAAGCACCCCAACACCCCTAGAGAACTGTTTTCTCCTTGGTAACTTGTTGTCCATGTTCATCACCTTCAACCTATTTTTGCAAAAAAAACACGGAAGTCATCTTCACTCCCGTGGATGTTGAACTGTGTGGTACATATGGGCATTCCAATGTACTCGCTGAAGGTATAAATAAGGCATAAAAGTCATTATCGACCTCATGCTATTCGGGTGGAACGTTCAAAGTCTCTACAACCTCATCCTAGAGAGGAAGAAGTCATTATCGAGCTCATGCTATTCGGGTGGAACGTTCAAAGTCTCTACAACCTCATCCTAAAGAGGAAGACGCTGCCCTAAAAAAAACCTGTAAAAAAGAGTAGCCCTGAACTAAATGAATTGCATCGCTCACCCTTTTCTACACATTCTACTCTATAATCCTTAGGGATGTTATATGTGTTGAAAGGGGGGCCCGGCCCATCTTGGGAAACCCGGGGAAGAAAGCTCACAGCCCGACTGCAGTCGGTGCACTCCAACCAAATCTCCTAGGGCCCACATCTTGTGGAAATCCCGGGAAGGTTGTTGAGGCTCGGGCTTGATCACGTGACCTCCTTTATCAGGCTCCTTCATGAAGTCATGATACCCAACTGAGTTGAAGTTGGGTATCAGGACTTCATGAAGGAGCCTGATAAAGGAGGTCCCGGGATCAAGCGCGAGCCTCAACAACCTTCCCGGGATTTCCCCAAGATGTGGGCCCCGGGAGATTTGGTTGGAGTGCACCGACTACAGTCGGGTTGTGGGCTTTCTTCCCCGGGTTTCCCAAGATGGGTCGGGCCCCCCTTTCAACAATATGACTCTCTTAGTCCGTGCAAGTCAGCCTCACTCATCACCGCTTCAAAGGAAGTTCAGAAGCGCAAAAAGAACCTAGCATATTCTAATACTTTTGACACTACGGTTCTGTGCAGGAAGTAAAAAATCCTAGCTTCGAACTTGCTATACGTACAATGATTCGAAACCCCCAACTAGGTCCCATAGGCATCATATCTATCACAATGATAGATGGGAAATCAGAAGATCACATTCTTACAATATTACCCCTCTAACATTCAATACCATGTGGCAACACATCACCGTCCAATATCACAACCAAAGAGATGTACAATATGCGAGATAAGGTCATCAACACGACGAGTATTTACAAATTAGCAAGTTCAATTAATAACTATATGTACCAACATAAACACAAATTTTCTCGCCTCACAACATCAAAGAGGCACGACAGGTGATGACCCTCCGATCTGAGGTGCGGCTTCAACGACATCAGGACACACTTGCTCGAGAGACGTCTTTTTTTAGTAATATTCTCTTACCTCTAACAACCCTAACATAAACTGCATGCCTTCTATCCCACCATCCATGATTTCCTCAATCTGCTTGACTGCTAGCTCCTGAGATGCATGTAGCTCCTCCTTTAACATATCAGCGGTCTCCTAACGGTGACCTTCCTGCTCAAATTGCCTGAGAGAAAGCTAACGCTTGAAATCTTCCCCATGAGCAATCTCATCCAAGTACCGCTTACACCATTGCACAGTTTCTGACTGTATTTTAGCCTGCGCCGCCTATTGCTCTTTGTCCCGTATTCCATACTTTAGTGTCGCTACCTCCACCTCCTCTTCCGCTCCGCCATCCCCTGCAAAACATCAATATTGTGAATACGCAAGGAAGAACAACACGAGAAAAACACCCATTACCACGATAAAACCTAAGTTGCGCCACAGAGTTTCAAATTCTCCCGGTTACGTCTTGCAACCTTTACCACCTCAACCAGTTTCCGCCTTATCACGTGTGTATGCTTGAAGGCCACAAAAGGCGCTTTGAAACTCTCCGCCACCATCGACGAGAAGTGTAACCACCACAAGATATTCATGTCTTCTGCAGATGACGTCGCCATGCCAAAACCACATGCAACATGCCCCCATCTTCTCACATTACTAAGAGAATTTTGTTGTCCAAATTTGCAAAGTCATCCACGGTGATAAAGATAGGTCTTCCTATCTAGTCCCAAACTTTTGTCTCTTTCGACATAAGTACCACTCGACGCACTCCCTCCACTCCCTCAATAGAGGAAGAACACACCACGGGTTCAGTCAGCACCCTCATCAGCGACCATCTCACTCGACTACTCTCCGAAGAACTCTCAAAAGCCCTATTCTTACTTGTTTCCAGAAACTCACACTAGGTTGCAAGGGTTCTTTTCTCTTCCCCCTCCCTCTTCAGGAGAGGATTTGCCTTTTGCGGGAACTTCTCCTCCATCTTCTCTTCTGACGACAACATTTTCTCAACATGGAAATTCATCTCCGTTATAAATCAACAATAATGTGAGTTTACTTTACCAAACTAAAGACATAATGGAAGGTAGAGACACTAATGGATAGTATGATTCAGCCAGCATATGTTGTCCACCAAACTTCAATAAAGGGCAATGTCGAGCACTCAGTCTGAAAAAACTTCATTATTTCCTTCTTTTCCACAGAGAGTTGTGGCGTCTGAAAGGCGAGTTCGCTCTGAGCAGCAAGAAACTTAATTGTATCAACACTAAAGGGACCTCTAACCCTGAATAAATAAGAACTCCAATCCTGCAACTTATTCTTCATATTTGTCATCTTTAGGTTGGAACCATCAAAATACATTGTCCCCTCCTTTATGTCACAGATGGTAAACAGATATTGAAACATTTTGAAGTCCCATCTAGCTCGTTGCAACCCATGATATGATGTAGGAACAAATCAAACCGATATTATTCAGGAGAATTTGCGCCGGAACCCATCCAAAGGCCTCTAAAATCTCCACAAATTCATCCCACAACGGCAATCTCAACCCCATGTGAAACTTATTAAGTAATAAGACAACACCACCCTTCAAACAGGTGTTACACTTCTCACCCTTTCCCATCAACTCCAATTGAAAACTCTCTGAGATCTCGTACTTCTCCCGTAGTTCCTGTAGGCCAGCCTTCGCCACAACAGATTGAGCAGCCGAATAGGAAGAACCGAGCAAAGTCGCATGCTCCCAAACTTTGGACACCATGGTTCTTCTCCAAACAAAAGCAGAAAAAATACAAAGACGGGTATAAAACACGTGAAGCCTCTTCCTTTATAAATATAACAGCCCACGTCTCGAAATGCTAACACTACCTCGAAAACCATGTTTCGGTATCATTACTGTGAACTTCTAACTAGATGGATTTTGATGTTTCAACAAATGTTGAGAGCACTTTCTCAGCTTGCAAACAAAAAGGCTTTACAACCACCACAAAAGACAAACGAAGAACATTCTCAAATCCATTTTGTCAGACAAACAAACGCAAAATCAAACAAACACCAAGTCAAACAAAGGCATGAGAATGTACAATAGCACAACAAACAAAACTAAGAAACAAAAGAAAATAATGTTTAATATCAACATGCAAGATTATCTACGCTTGCGCCTTTATGAAAAGGCATTAATTTCCTCCACATTTACAAACATCATAAACCATCAAATACACATTATCTACAACAACATCAACCTGGTTCAAAACATTAACAAGGCTGATGCTTGTATCCCTTACGACCTGCAACAGGTGACTCCAGTATTCTGAGTGTTGACGCTCAGCTCGCCGATTTCCACAAGATAATCTTCTGCTTTTAGTTGATGTGTCTGCTTTGTTGCTCTGCTAGAAGAAGGATCAGCACTGGCAGTGATAAGCTCATGTGCCCTTGGTTGAATCGCGGCCAGCTTGACTCTTTCCCCTTCAAAAGCAACCATTCAGCAAATAACCTCCTTCTACGAGTTTTTGTTTCCAGTTGTCTCCTGCAGTGCCCTAACCAGGAGAGTCCCACTGTCGCACCTCTACCTCTTGGAGCCACGCTATCTCCTTCACCTTCTCCGCCAGCACTCTCTCCTTGCACGTAAGCTTTTCCTTGAGCTGTCGTTGCATCTCCCGAGATCGTTGCAGCTCCACCATTTGTCTGACAACACCTTATCCCTGGCTACCTTATCCGAGAAAAATTATTTGAGTTCTATCATATTTAGAACCACAACATTCATTTCCTCCATGGATATGTCTGATGTCCCGACAAACGACTTCACTGTTTTTTCCACCTCTACAGTGTTTTTCAACTCCTACATTACCTCCTGAGCCCCCACATTCGCAATGCCCTCCGCAAGAGCCCAAGTTATTTTTGTCGCTTGGTCACTTTGCTTAGCAAGAGGGAAGGAGTCGTTCGCCTCCTTATCCTTCTCCTTATCGCTCTTGCTATGTGCCCCTTGGGAGGTGTGCAGCACCACCTCCCCCTCTGTTTTCTTCTCCTCTGGCACCCCTTGGCGTGAGGTCTCTCACCTCCTCCATCTGCTCTAGAGTCAAATCTCAGCCCAGCTCCTTGTCTGGGTAGAAAGAAAAATCTTCCACCGACTCTCAAGACCACAATTTATTTGTCTCTAAAGATAACTCCAACTATTTCTCTGCGCAAGAAAGCAAAAACAATATTAGTTTTTGCATGAACCGCCACAAATTACTGATAAATCCAAGGACTTACCAAATGAGGGAGGTGTTTCCCTCTTTTGGCGCCATCTTAGAAACATAGTTTCATATTCTCCTTCGCCTCTTGCTAGGTCAATTAGCTCTTGACAGTGCCTAACCTAGAAACCTCGGCCCACGCCCAGGTCCAGAACAGCACCTTCTTGGATATGAAGTTGAACTTCAATGTCGACCCCCTCTTTCCAACTTTAGAAATAACGGATGCCACCAACGCCGCTCCTGTTACTTGTTTTGGCACTATGTCATTAGCCCTTTCTACTTGCTCTATGCTCCGACCGACCACCAGATCACAAAGTAAAGAATCCAATGGCTTCTCTAATTGAAAGTCTCGTTGCGCATTTAGCAATGCTCTTTGAGTGATCTTCTCTTCCCTCCCCCTTCTTTACACCATATGGGCTAGAGCTCGACATCACTGCACTACGCGAAAGAGCAGCACACGCAAAAGCCAAAAGGTAGCTTGTCGTGAAGACCTTCCACTCCTATTTATAGCTCCCACACAGGCGCTTCGACTCCCTCTTTTTTTTGAGAATGGTTATTTCAAACATCTTTGAAAAGCAGGAATAATTGTTGGTAATGAAAATAAAAAACCGAAACCGCAAAAAACCGCAACACCGCACCACACCGATTTCAAATTGCACCAAACGGTTTGGTCGTAGTGCGGATTTGGTCATTGAAAAACCGCAAGGTTTGCGGTGCGGTTGGGTTTTTGTCTTGACAAAACCGAGTAAACAGCACCGCACCGCAATTATTATAAATATATTGTAATTCAAATTTTATTTCAATATATTAAAAAACTGTTAATAAAAATCTTAAAGATTATAAATTTTATATAAAAAGTTTATAATATTTGAAGTTGTTATTAAAAAATGTGGACCAAAGTCAACTTCCTGTGCAAATTTAATTGTCTTAAATTAAAAACTGATAGAATTATTCGTGTGACTGAAAATTTAACATGAGGTGAAAGATTTTGAATTATTGCTTTTAAAATCTTTATATTTCATATTTTGTTTGAAAAATGTATTAGCAATTCCAATTTGACTTATTTTTCTGTCATAATTTTATTTGTTTTTAATGATTACTATTAAACAATAGTTGTATGCTCCCAAAATTATTCATTAAAATATGTGATTACAATTGAAAACGAATTTATAACTGTACAAAAACCGAAACCGCACCGCAAAAAATGACTTCCAAACCGCATTGCACGGTTTTGGTGCGGTGTGATTTTGCTCGTTAAAAAACCGACCCCCTACAAAACTGTTGTGGTTTGGGCTCAAACCACACCAGTTTCACTCCTAGCTGAGATCTTTGTCACATTACACTCCCACACGATGCCATCATATCACTACCACGGATTTTAAAGCATTGCGATAATGAGACCAGAAAAACACATTCGCAACCCACAAACTCGATATTCGTTTCCCATAACTCGCTAACCTGCTTTCTGCAAGTGCCAGCAACGCTTCACGGGCCGCTGCCGAGATGATAGTCTGACTGAGCTGCAAATCCCGCTAGCGTACCATCCATCTCGATGTAAGCTCTCGATGAGTACAACATGGTTGTTACTCTCCCCATCATCTTTCTTTCACTGAAACCCACTGAGATGCTCCTTGTCTTACCCAGATGCTCACTATCTTACCTAGATGATCCCTGCCTTACCGAGATGCCTCATACCATAAAAAGATGCTCTAAACCCTAGCAAGAAGCCTCAACTTTGGTTCTCAGAAACTAGCAACTTAGTGGAACATATCTTAGTACACTAGTTTTGCTCTTTCCACTACTCTTCACTCCGTTCCAAGACCAAACGCATAATCTTCGTCACTCACAAGGACAATCTCCTACACAGATATATTGGTCCTTTTATCCCAATACTTTACCACCACTCAATCTTCCTTGATCCACCCATATCGATCGTGGGTCACGAGTCAATCTCAATGTTGTATGAGTTGTCTTGGCCAACCACAAGAGAAGTACAGTTCCCTACACGAGACAATGCTAGTGGAAGTCTCCATTACCCGCTAATGAGACTCAATTCACTTGTCTATATATAGCCTGATTTGAAAACAATGAAGACATGTTGCCCTTTCTTCACCTTCTCTGGACTACCTTTCTTTTAACACTGGAAAAGGAAGCCCCAGAGCCAATTTTGGAAGGGGCGCTCAATCATTGAGCTCTGGAGTGTGCAGTGCGATCTCCGACAATTATCGGCCACCTTCGGTATTCTCAGTCATTGAACCAATAGGGTCAGCCCCGACCATGGATTGTTCAGGGTCCAACACATAAGATGATCATTCATCAAATCAATGTCAAAACCGCCTTCATGCATGGATACTTAGATGAAGAGATTTACATGACCCAACCCAAAGACGTCATTACGAAACAAGAACATAAGGTTTACAAACTTGTTAAAGTTTGTTATAAACTAAAACAACCGCTAAAATAATGACATCAAAATTTTGATTCTGTTGTGCTATTATTTGGCTTCTTCGCCAAAAATTTTGACAAATGCATTTATGTAAAACAATATGTACAAGACACTGTTTTGATTTGCCTTTATATATATGATTTTTTGGTACTTAGTTAAAGATTATTAATGTATTAAAAAGTATTTATCATCTAATTTTGATATGAAAGACTGAGGAGTAGCCAACTACATTTTCGGCATGAAGCTAAATGAAACAAATACGAGTGTATCATTATCTTTTTCTCACTCAATTGAGAAAATGTTAAACAAACTTAGCTTATATGATTATACGCCCTCTTCTACTCCTTATGACACTAATGTGAAACTTTGCAAAAATATAGGTGATCATATCAATGCAGATATGCTCAAATGATAAGATCAATATTTTATATTGCTAAGCGCACCAAGCCGTATATTTCATACGTTGTAGGTAGATTGAGAAGGTATACTAGTAATATTAACAGTGAGAATTGAATAACACTAACTATTCAGCGCGAGCAATTCAATAAAGGGTGCGGTGTCGTCGAACACTAGAATCTCAATTCGACAAAGGTGGGCCGAGTGAATGTCCGCGGCAGGGTGTCAGAACCCCGTGTATCCACTGGTGTGCCCATAGGAGGTAAGCTATGAAGGAGGAATAGGTGTAGGATGACAGTTCATTGTTGTGTCTGCAAGCTGGTGGAGGAAGAGAGTGAGATCTTCTAACGAGCTTCCAGTCAAGCCCACCTAAGGGAATCAGCATAAGCTAAAGTGGAGGTGCCCCCATCGGTGCATAGGGTCATTGAACAATTTTTGGACATGAATTGGAGAGGCTAAGGGATCATGAGAAGGGCGACAAATGTCTGTTGGACTGAACAGTGCAGGGAAAGGCGACTGGGAGTAGCGGTAAGAAACGACAGGGTTGTTGTTAATGGCAGTTCAGGAAGTTGATGAGCACGCCATGCGGTGAGGTAGTGAAAGTTCATTTGTGTCGCATGTAGACTTGCTAGAGAAGATAGGGCAATAAAAAGATGAGGATTGTGCGGCTCAAAAGGATCGTAGCTAGGTCTAATGGAGACGGGCATTACAAAGGCATGTGAAGAAGGATCGGCAAGGTAATCGTAATCGGACCAGGTAATTGACGTGAATAAGTGCAGGGAGATATGATTGCGGCGAGGATCGATGCATACAGATTGAGCGGCGGGTGAACATTGGGCACGTGTCGGTAACTTGTTGGTTGCATGCTAGACGCCTGCAAGGAGAGACGTTGGCTGGGGGCTCGTGCTTGTTGTGTGTGCTGAAAGAAATCGAGGGAAAGAAGATCCAATTGGGGTTCTGGATTGACCTGAAGTGGGCTGCAAGTCTGACTAGTTGATAGATACTTGCTACCTTCGAATCGAGTGTAGTAGATTGATATGAAGCAAGATGAAAAATATAATATATCGAGGTATACTTGATATCCAGCTCATGAGGGAAAGATCAATTTAAACAACACTTCTCTCCTATGAGAAATTAGACAAGATATTCAAATGACTCTCCTTTATTTCCCTATATAGGCAGGGATTGGGATATACAGTGATATTCCAAAAATGTTACTTAGGGCTACATATACCATAAACACAAATGAGACTATGATGATAACACTTGGGGAGACAGTTGTGGGCCTAGAAGATCAAATTGGTAATATCATAATACGGTATCAGCTCGACTATAAAATACCAAGAGATTAGAATCCTTCCAACTACACATAAGTCTATTTATATAAAAGGCACGCATAATAAGACAATAAAAAATAAACTAAAAGAGGCACCTCCACATTCATCTCTCGGTGTGAGGGCATTTGTGGAAGTGTATACGTAACGGTTACTCTCAACGTTTCCTAAGTCAACTAACGACAAACAGAGCAGCTATGATAAAGATTGTGGTGAAGCTTTGATATTTTGAATAGTGAGAAAACATGATTTGGAGGAAGAGCCTCAGGTTAAAAAGTACTAGTGATTGGGCAACAAATGCATGTAAGTATCATAGGTGGGATGCCAGAGGTAAAAGAAGACAAAGGAGAGTCTCGCATCTCAGAGCAAAAGGAAGGAACTGATCCCCCAAAAAAAGATTTCAAAAGGAAACCATAAATTTTCATCAACCAAAATAGGGTATAGAGCATACAATTTATAGTAGTGCCCTTAATTCATGCACTTTTGAACCATCCGAACATTAAAATAGTAACAAGAAAATCTTATGCGACCATTTTACCCTTCATAATTGAAAAAAATGACAAATAAGAACAAAGATGGTTGATTAAACATGACTAGATCGGCATAGTTAAGATTAAATACCCATGGCAAGAGGTAAATAGTCCATTGAATCACAAAATAGCCCTTAGAGATAATTGAAAAAAAAGGGAATAAGACAGACCAAAGGTCTAACATTTATATTACTCAACGTTTAGTATAACAAGTTGAGATAGAAGAAGGCTAGAAATGCAACAGCAAACAAAATTATAGCAAAAAGAAAGCAACAACGAAAGGAATGCCAAAATATTGATGCAAAAAGTGAAATGTTAAGAAAATAATTGCAAAAAGAATGACAGAAATGTTGACGAAAGAGAGGACTGAAGACCCGTCCAAAAACAATTAAATATTATTCATTAAGCAAATGCATTCTTGCAGAATAGCGGAAAAACATACCCATCTAGTAAACAGTGAATAAGCAGTGGACATATATCGTGCTCAATAATAATTTTCGCGGCAGCTTCTTTATCCTCATTATTTTCAAGAATATAATATACCTGGAAGAAAATTCAAAACTAAAATAAGAACAAAATCCGTATTGGAACATAATCAGATATTTTGATCTGAGAAAAACGAACATTGGATATTACTAATATCATACTAGAGTTTGATGATGTGCAGGGTGATAGATAAAATAAGGATGATAAAAAAAACATAGGACAACAAGAAAAGTTCAAAATTTCATGTTAAAGTGCAATGTTTGAGAAGACGTGACTTTTAATCTGCAAGGAGTTGCGTGATGCACAACATATTGGAAAGTCAAAAATTCTCTATGCATCTGAACAAAAACTGAAATTTGTTCATTATCGCTAATGATAGGCACTATCACTCAGTGATAGCATCCAGAATAGCTACAAGAAAAAAACAAAAATTTGTACACTATCACCTGCTGATAAATGAACAATAGTACACAGAAAAGTTGTGTTTCTATAAAATGATGTTAATTCTGAGGCAAAAGTGTAGATTTTGAAAGAGGTGTGAACGAAGAACATGAAGGTAGTTTTGGTGGCTTCAATGAAGGGTCTGTTTGGGGCGGTTGTTGCTAATAAGAAAGTTGTTGCGAGAGTAGTGCTGCGAGAATTGAGCTGTCAAAAAACGCTTATGAGAAAGTTGTAGACTATTTGGATGTTGATCGAATAAAGCTTTCTGATTTAAATTGTTTGGTAGAATAACTGTTGGAAAGACGTTTTAATTCATAACAGAAATATTGCTACATATTTTACAACAAAAACATTGTAGTTGGTAAACGGTTGCCCGAGCGAAAACGCGCGCCAGACCAAAATTTAGTGTCCGACAAAAACATGCGCCCAACGAGAAAACATGCACGTCCAACCGAAAACGCGTGCTCAAAGAAAAAGTGCATCTAGCGAAAAATGCGCGTCCGGACAGAAATGGAGGCACGGAAGAAAAAGCGGGCACGGGCGAAAACGTGCGCCCGAGCGAAATGCGGGTCTGGGGAAAAACGCGCGGCCGTACGAATATGCGTGCCCGGGCGAAAACATATGTTCCACTGAAAAAACACTCGGCCGAAAACGCACATCCGACCGAAAACACTTACCCGTCTGAAAACGTGCACCGCGACGAAAATGTGCGCCGGGGAGAACGCGCACCGGGCCAAAATCGGGCGCCCCTCCAAAATCACGCGCTTACAAAAATCGTGCGCCCGACCGATAACACGCGCCCAAGTAAAAATGCTCGTCCCAACGAATACGTGGTCCTCGATAAAATTACGACACAGTGGAAAATGTGTGCTCGCCCAAAAACGTACGACTGACCGAAAAAGCGATCCCGGGCGAAAACGTGCACCTATGAGAACACATTCCAAGGCGAAAATGCGCGCCCGGGCGAAACCTCATGCACGGGTGAACAAGCGCACCCGCATGAGAATGCACGCTTGCTTGAAAACCCGCGTTCGTGCGAAAATGCTTGATTTAAAAATGAATTGTAAAAAAATAAAAATTGGTCAGAGTATTAATCCTGCATTATGAATTGGTATGTCGCGAAGTTAAGTTAATAAAAGAGAAAAAGCTAAAAGCAAATAAAGCGGTTTTTAGGAAGTTGTGTTGGAACGACTGCTCAAGAGGTCTCCAAAGAACCTTTTTTGAAGTTCTTTTGAAAAATCTCCCCATTCAAATGACCTAAAAACAAGTTTTGCAATTTGAATGGAACTTTCTGAACAAAAAGAACTGCCCCAAACAGAACTGAAGTCGTTTGGCCTTGATCTTTCTCCCTCTCTTTCAAGGAACAAGATCTAGCAAAGCCAACAAAAGAGAAGGAGAGGGGGATACCATGCAAGGTTATTCATAAGCGCTCATCATCTCCATCTCCTTCAAAGGACAAAATCAAGCAAGCAAAACTATCCATCCTTGTGAAAATCAAATCCTTCACAGATCAACACAAAGCGTGTGCCGAAGATTCAATCCACGCTTACATGACTATCAGACTATGGCTCTTTGGGTTTAGGTTAGGGGATGACTGGGTTTGGGTGTTTTCCTTCATTTTGAAAAAGACAATCCTTGGGTTTAGGTTGAGTTTGCCTAGGATGTGGGTGTTCCTATGTGGGTTGCACATAATTAGTATTTGGGGTTGTTAGAGTTTGGCGGTTTGATGGTCTAGTCGTGGCGGCTTGTTGTTCGGACGGTCTGGCGGTTTGTCCCTGCGGTCTGGTTGTGTGGCGGTTTGATAGGAGGCAGCGGTTATGTCTGGCGGCTTGTCTTAGCAGATGCGTTCTAAGAGCTACCTCTGGTGGTTAGCCCCAGTAGCGGTCTGGAGACTTGCCGCAGTAGCGGCCTGATGGTTAGCTGTGGCAGCGGTCTGGAGGCTTGCTGCAATAGCGGCTTGATGGTTAGCTGCAGCAGCGGTCTGATGGTTAACCACAGCTGCGGTCAGGCAACCTACAGTGGCGGTCTGATGGCTTTCCGGAGCAGCAATGGTGGGAGTCCGCAACTGCGGTCTAGTGGTAACCCGCAGTTGCGGTCTGGTGGCTAGCAGCGGCGGTCTAGCGGTCTACAACAGCGGTCTGGCGACTTACCTTTGTTGTCGATGGGTGATCTACTTCAGATGTTCTTTGTACAGTGTTGCGGATTGACAACGTCAAACCGCATAGCCGCGCGGATTATATTTAGTCTCACCTCTGTTGTTGTATTCTCTCATCTCCCCCATTTTTTATATATAAGGGGGTATACCTATGTATTGTTTATATTTTTGAAATAATAAAATTTGTCTTTATTTAGCTCTTTTTACATGGTATCAGAGCTAACTGGTTCATTGCTCCGTTTTGCTCCTTTTTGCACGCGGTTTGTTTTTCTAACCACGTCTGGTCTTCTTCCCGCAGTTTTCTAACCGCGTGCGGTCTTCTTCCTGCCCTGCCCTCCTTTGCTTGTCATGTCTCCTTTGCATTCTTTCAGTTCGCGCGGCTACGTTGGTGTCGCGCTTCCCTCTCCCTCTACTCGCGCGGTCTCTTTCTGTAATCTGTTTTTCTTCGGCTTCTCACTCAACTGTGCGGTTTGGGTCTCTTTGTCGGCCTTCTTTTCTTGGTCGCGTTCTTTCTGCAAATTGTTAGCCGATCGGTTTTTCGATCTCTTCTTTTTGCGACCTGTTTGTTTTCGGCTTGCGTTCTGCTTGGCATCTTATGCGGTTTCTTCTCTTAAATGCTTCATCACGCGGTTTGTTTGTTCGCTCGATCTCTTTGCTTCTTTTGTCGGCTTGTGTCTAACCGTGCGATTAGTTTTTTTTTCTATATCCGATTTTTTTCTCCATGAGGTCGATTTCTATTGTCTCCTCTACTGCACATGCTCTTTCGATCTCTTCCGATAAGTGGCTTATTGACATTGGTGTCACTTGTCATATGACCGGCAATTCTCATTTGTTCTCCTGCTTGAATAAGCAGAAATAGGTATCTCCTGTCGTTATTGCAGATGGGACTTCTTCTCTTGTGCATGGTGTTGGCAATGTGCACCTCACTCCATCTTTGCAGCTTGAGGACACTCTCTATGTTCTCACTTTCCGTGCAATTTAGTGTTTGTTCATGCTCTATGCACACAGTTACACTGCGCGGTTCATTTTACTGTCACTACTTGTTCTTTCTGGGATTCTTTCTCAAAAGGTTATAATTGCTACTGGGACTGCGAGTGGTGGTCTCTTCTTCCTTGACAATGTCTTTGCTCTTTCTGCTGCTTCTTATCTTCAGCAATGACATCGTCGTCTTGGTCATTCTCCTTTTCGCCTTATATACCAACTTCTCCCAGATCTTTCTCAAGAGGATTCCCCTTTGAATTGTGAAGCATGTCAACTTGGTAAATATCATCGTTCTTCTTTCCCAGTACGAACGAGACGTAGTTCTTTGCGTCCTTTTGAACTAGTTCACTCTGACATCTGGGGTCCCTCTCCTACCGCCACTGTTCGTAGAGGTAGTTTATACTTTGTTACCTTCATTGACGATTTCTCCAGGTGTACTTGGTTGTATCTATTGAAAGAGCGTTCTGACCTTTACTATGTGTTTATCGTCTTTTATAATGAGATCTCCACGCAGTTTAATGTTCATATTCAGGTTCTTCGTACTGATAATGACAAGGAACATGTCAGTAGTCAATTTTCTGATTTTTGTACGAGCCATGGTTTGATTCATCAAACTACTTACACATATACCTCTCAACAGAATGGCGTTGTTGAACGTAAGAATCGTCATCTCCTGGATGTTGCTCGCAGCCTTCTATTACAAATGAATGTTTCTCGGACTTATTGGGGTCATGTTATTCTTCTCTCTTGCTATCTCATAAATCGAATTCTCTCGTCTATTCTTCAGGGCAAGACTTCATTTTCCATTTTATATCCCGAGGCTGAGCCGTTTCCTTTACCTCTTAGAGTTTTTGGATGTACGGCGTTTGTTCACATATCTTCTCCTGATCGTGACAAACTTTTTCCTAGTTTTGTTAAATGCATATTCCTTGGTTATTGTCCGACGCAGAAGGGATATCGTAGTTTTGATCATCTTCTTGGTAAACAGTACGTCTCTACTGATGTTACCTTTTTTGAGGATACATCGTATTTTTCTCCTGCTTCTTCTCTTTTGCCCTCTGATACTTACTCTTCAATGCCTATTATCTCGGCACCTCTGCCGGAACCAGTTTTTTCCACATATGTTCCTGTTGCACCGTCTCTTTCTCTCGAGACTGATTCTTTGCCCTTGGAGCCTTCTGTACCTGTTCTCGGGCCTCTTCTCTCTTCTGATAGTGGATTTGCTCCTCCGGACAAGAGTGATCTTGATTTTCTCATTGCCCTGCGGAAGGGCATCCGACAATGCACTCAGCATCCTACTGATGTTGTTGTCTCATATGCTCAGATTTCCCTAGTTGGAAAGCGTTTGCTCTTGTTATATCTTCTACTGTCATTCCGACTACGTATCAAGAGCCTCTTGTCATTCCGCAGTGGAAAGCCGTTATGGATGAAGAAATGAAAACATTAACTGAGAGAGGTACTTGGACAATTGTTCTCACACCTCTGGGCCTTTGTCGGTGGGTCTTTGTTGTCAAGTATCTTCCAGATGGTTTTGTTGACTGTTATAAGGCGAGGCTTGTTGCCAAAGGATTTACTCAAACGTATGGGGTAGACTTCTTTGATACATTTTCCCACGTTGCTCGAATCAGTATTATACGTGTTCTTTTCTCTGTCGTCGTTAATAAAGACTGAGCGATGTCTCAGTTAGATGTGAGGAAAGCCTTCATCTATAGTGATTTGCAAGAGGTGGTTTACATGGAGCACCCTCCTGAGTATGTTGCTCCGGGGGAGTCTCACGTATGCAAGCTTCAGAAGGCGATTTATGGTTTAAAGCAGAGTGCACGAGCTTGGTTTGACAAGTTTAGTGGCGTTGTTTCTCTTATTGGGTTCAATCGAAATTCTGCTGATCATTCTCTGTTTATACGCAAGAATACTAAAGAACTTGTGGTTATTACTGTCCATGCTGATGATATCCTTCTTACTGGTGATGATAAGGAAGGTATTGATCTGACAAAACGACATCTTCGACAACATGTTGTTACTAAAGATATGGGAACTCCGAAGTACTTTCTGGGAATTGAGATTTCACGAAAGCGTAACTCCGAGGTTCTTTCGCAGCGAAAGTATGCGCTAGATCTCTTAAAGGAAACTGGTCTTCTTAGTACAAAATCTGCTCGTTGTCCGATGGCTGTTGGGGATGATAAGGGGTAGACTGAAGATTCTCCTCTTCTTCCATATTGTACTGTGTACATGCGACTTGTAGGCAAACTCATCTATCTCACTGTTACCAGACCAGATATCTGTTATACAGTTAGGAATGTCAGTCAATTCATGCAAACTCCTAGAGAGTGTCATCTGAGTTCTGCCATGAAAATTCTGCAGTATGTGAAAGGATCTCCAGGAAATGGCTTGTTGTTTCAGAAGCATAATCATTTAAAGATTGAACTGTATTCTGATGTCAGCTATGCTGATAGCAAAGAAGATAGTAAGTCTATATCAGGTTTTTTTACCTTTGTAGGAGGAAATTTTGTTAGCTGGAAAAGCAAGAATCAGTCTGTAGTTTCAAGATCAAATGTTGAAGCTGAGTATAGGAGCAAGACATCGACAACTTGCGAGTTGAAATGGTTACGAGCGCTTATGCTTGACCTGGGAGAAGTCTATGATCATCCTCTCCCTATATTCTGTGATAACAAAGCCGTTATTTACATATCGACGAATCTTGTCTTCCATGAGAGGACAAAGCACATTGAAGTTGATTGTCATTTCATTAGGGAAGAGGTGTTGAAAAATCAAATATGCACTCCATTTGTCACTTCTGATAAAGAACTGGCAGACATCTTCACGAAACCAGTTTCCGCTTCTCTTTCTGATGTTTGTAGCAAGCTGGGCATGGTTGACAAATATGCTCCAGCTTGAGGGGAAGTGTTAGAGTTTGGCGGGGTGATGGTCTAGTCGTGGCAGCTTGTTGTTAGGGTGGTCTGGCAGTTTGTCCAGGCGGTCTGGTTTTTTGACAGTTTGATAGGAGGCAGCGGTTATGTCTGGCGGCTTGTCTTAGTAGATGCGGTCTGAGAGCTACCCGCAACTACGGTCTGGTGGTTAGCCGCAGCAGCGGTCTGGAGACTTGCCGCAGCAGCGGCCTGATGGTTAGCCGCGGCAGCGGTCTGTAGGCTTGTCGTAGCAGCGACCTGATGGTTAGCCGCAGCAGCGGTCTGATGGTTAATCGCAGTTGCGGTCAGGCAACCTATAGTTGCGGTCTGATGGCTTTCCGCAGCAGCAATGGTGGGAGTCCACAACTGCGGTCTGGTGGAAACCCGCAGTTGCGATCTGGCGGCCAGCAGCGGCGGTTACGGTCTACGGCAGCGGTCTGGCGGCTTACCTCTGTTGTCGCTGGGGGATCTACTTCAGATGTTCTTTGTACAGTGTTGCGGTTTGACAGCGTCAAACTGCATAGCCGCGCGGATTATATTTAGTCTCACATCTACTGTTGTATTCTCTCATCTTCCCCATTTTATATATAAGGGGATATACATATGTATTGTTTATCCTTTTGGAACAATAAAATTTGTTTTTATTTAGCTCTTTTTACAAGGGTTAAGGCACGCCAAAACAGTGGATGTGTTTAAAGGAGTCGGTAGGCTCATCAGTGAATGAGAGTAGCCATAAAGGCCACATAATGTCGGGATACAATTGAATCCATTGGCTAATCTCGTGACCAATCATACACACACAAACACACACACACGAGTGATAGTGCACGGGGGGCCCCCCGTGCCCCGCGCGACAGTACTCGGCCCGCCCACGACGGTTCTTTAATTTTTAAAATTTTTACAATATCAAATTCATATATTTTAAAATATTAAATTCATATATTTTCATTTTAGTGAATTATTTTTTTTATTCATTTTTTAATTTTTAGAATGTAATTTAATAAATTATTAATAGATCAAATAGAAAATAAAAAATTTTTTAAAAATGTGTGGTCGTTAAATGCCTACGTCGCCGTTGGCAGCCTGCCCGGCGCCCACCGGCAAGTTCGTCGGGGCTGGGCAAACTCGCCGGTGGGCACCGGTCAGGCCGGTGGCGGCTCCGCTGCCAAAGGCATATGCAAGATCTACCTGTGTGGGAAACTTGGGGGCGCTGAACGTCTACCCCGCCGACGGCATATGCAAGATGTACATGTACGTGAAACAGGAGTCCAGAATCGGGCGAATTGCGGGACGGAGGTTTGGGATTTTGGACGATTTAGCTATTTGCAGCCCCGATGTATTCGATCTAACGGTTGAGATTCATTCTATGGGACATTCTTGCCTCAAAATGGGCCTTTTAAGTTTTTATTTATAGAATATATATATATATATATACGAGTGCCCGACACGGGGCTTCGCTCCTATGGCCATGGGCGACAGTACCCGACCGGCGACGACGGGTTTCGCCTGCAACATATACATGAGTACTCAAAATGATCGTAAAAAAATATACATAAATATTACAAGTTTTTTGTAAAACAATATACGTTTTGACCTAAAAATATTAATTGACTTTAATAAAGTTGATTGATTTAATATCATCATCTCGAAAATACCACTGATATGTCAAATGACAACCTTCCTTGAATAGACCGCTGACATGCCTAATGACAACCTATCATAGTAGGTGTAGGAGCTCTACTAAAAAAACTTTTTGAATTTAAATGGATTTTTATCATTACTTCTAATTTTTTGATAGTGTAATTACTTGAATGAATACTGTATTTTAATTTTTTGAAATAGATTATAATATATGTCAAGTAATTAAAATATATAAAAGAGGGCATAATTGGTATTTTTGAATGTTTCACCAAAGACAACTTTTCCCTTATAATAGTGAAAGATATATGTACATATATGTATAGAGGCGGAATCATATGCGGATAGGCGCTGGTGCGAATGTGCGAATAAACTGTCTACGCCGTTCGATTTGGGTGATCGGGTTTAGCGATAGGTCGACAGCCATTGGATTGATATAGTTGAGCCTGCGCAAACCAGCTTTATATCATGTTGACAGGCTCGGTGAGCTCGCCAGCCGCCCTGGGTTCGTCGGCGGGCACACCGACGAACCCAGGGCGGTCGGTGGACGGAGAGCCCGCCGACGCCGGCCGCCGCGATGTGAAGCTGGTTTTTTTGCACCCACGACGGCGGCGACTGCGGGCTCACCAGCCACCGGCCTCCCTGGGTTCATCGGCATGCCAAAAAACCTTGACAGAGCCTAGTTTAGGGTTTTCAGGCGGCCGACGGCGCACGGAAGGGCTAGCGACGACTACGAGTGTGGTCACCGGGCTGAGGGCAACCTCTGCCGACCCTTAGTCGTTGCGGGTGTCGTCGTTGACCGCCCTTACGGAGATGGTTGTTGTGAAAAAGATTGCGGCTATTAGATTTTATGAAGCTTGGCGGTATGGCGATTTGGTCGGGCGGTATGGCAAATTGACAGTCTGGTGTATTAAGCTTGGTGGTCTGGAGTTAGCGGACTGGCGGGTTAGCCTTGGCGGTCTAGTTCCAGCAATGTTGCGGACTGCCTCTGGCGGACTGGTCAGAGATCTTGCTAGCTTGGGAGCATTGAGCCCGCTTCCTTAATAATTCAAGGAGGCTTGTTGAATCTGTTGTTGTGGGTTTGGCGGACAGGAGGTTGAAGTCTCTGCGGATAAAGGTCGCGGTCTGAGGAACAGTTAAAGTTGCGGATAGAGGCGGAGCTGAAGCTGCGGATGGAGACTATTATTGCGGCTGGTGATCAAGCGAGCTGTGGTCCTGAAGTTTGGCGAATTTATGCAGCTATCCGCTTGTGTGGAGTGGACTCCTGATAGAGATCGGCGGCAGCAGCCTGAAAAGTAGAGTCCGACAGATACTTGTGTGGAGCGGGCTGTCTGTCTAACCGCTCAGTTATAACGGTCTAAAAATTTTTAACCGTTTATCCGCATGTTGTATTTTAGTCTCACATCGGTTGTTGTTTATTCCTTCTTTCTCTTCTCCCTATAAATAGAGGGTCATACTCATGTAACTTAATTTTTTGTGAAATTAAGAGTTTGTTATTTAGATTTTCTCACATGGTATTAGAGCTAGGTTTGTTGTCAAAGGCTTTACTCAAACGTATAGTGTGAACTTCTTTGATATCTTGTCCCCAGTTGTTAGCATCAGCACTATCCATGTTCTTTTCTCTGTAGCGGTTAACAAAGGTTGGGAGATGTATCAGCTAGATGTGAAAAATGTCTTCATGTATGGTGATCTACAAGAGGTGTTTACATGGAGCAACCTCCTGGGTATGTTACTCAAGGGGAGTCTTAGGTATACAAGTTACGAAAGGCGAATTATGGTCTAATGCAAAGCCCACGGGCCTGGTTCGACAAATTCAGCAAGGTTGTCTCTCTTGTTGTCTCTCTTGTTAGCATACTGGTAATGATAAGGAAGGAATTGATCTAGCAAAGAGACACCTTCGGCAACATTTTGTTATAAAGGATATGGGTTCTCCTAAGTACTTACTTGAAATAGAAATCTTGCGGAAAAACAATTTTGTGGTTCTCTCACAACGGAAGTATGCGTTAGATCTTTTGAAAGAAACTGGTCTTCTTGGGGCAATAACTGTTTGTTGTCATATGGTTGTTGGTGATGACAAGAGTTGGACATGATTCAACTTTTCTTTTAGATAGTACTATGTGCAGACGACTCGTGAGAAAACTCATCTATCTGACTGTTACCAGACCTGATATTTGTTATGTAATAGAGAAGGTCAGTCAGTTTATGCAAGCTCTTAGATAATGTCATCTTCGTTCTGCCTTGAAAATTCTGGAATATGTGAAAGGATATCTAGGGAAGGGGTTATTGTTTTGAAAACATAATCATCTGAATGTTGAAGCATATTCTGATGCCAGGTATGCTGACAATAAAGAAGATAGAAAGTCTACTTCTGATTTTTGCACCTTTGTGGGAGGAAATTTTGTCAGTTGTAAAAGCAAGAAACAGTCTGTTGTATCACGATCAAGTGTTGAAGCTGAGTACCGAAGCATGACATCAACCGCTTGCGGGTTGAAATTGTTGTGTGCTCTTATGCTTGACTTGTGAGAGATATATGACCATCTTTTACCTATGTTTTGTATCAAAGAATTCAGTTTTTCATGAAAGGACAAAACACATTGAAGTTGACTGTCACTTCATCAGAGAAGAAATATTGAAGAATCAAATTTGTACTCTATTCATCATTTCTGACAAAGAGCTTACAGATGTCTTTACCAAACAAGTGTCTGCTTCTCTTTCAGATATCTGTGACAAGCTGGACATAGTTGACATATATGCTCTATCTTGAGGGGGAGTGTTAGATTTTGCGAAGCTTGGCGGTCTGGAGGTTTGGTCGGGCGGTCTGGAGGTTTTGCGGTCTGGTGGCTTCGTCCAAGCGGTATGGCAGATTGACAGTCTGGCGGATTAAGCTTGACGGTTCGGAGTTAGCGGACTGGCGGGTTAGCCTTGGCGGTCTGGTTCCAGCAATGTTGCGGACTGCCTCTAGCGGACTGGTCAGAGATCTTGCTAGCTTGGGAGCATTGAGCCCGCTTCCTTAATAGTTCAAGGAGGCTTGTTGAATCTGTTGTTGTGGGTTTGGCGGACAGGAGGTTGAAGTCGCTGCGGATAGAGGTCACGGTCTGAGGAGCAGCTGAAGCTGCGGATAAAGGCGGAGCTGAAGCTGCGGATAGAGGTTATTGTTGCGGCCTGGTGATCAAGGGATCTGTGGTCTTGAAGTTTGGCAAATTTATGCAGCTATCTGCTTGTGTGGAGTGGACTGTTGATAGAAATCGGCGGCAGCAACCTGAGAAGTAGAGACCGGAGGATACTTGTGTGGAGTGGACTGTCTGTCTAACCGCTCAAATATAGCGGTCTGAAATTTTTTAACCGGCTATCCGCATGTTATATTTTAGTCTCACATCGTATGTTGTATATTCTTTCTTCCTTTTCTCCCTATAAATAGGGGGTCATACTCATGTAACTTAACTTTTTGTAAAATGAATAGCTTGTTATTTAGATTTTCTCACAGCGTCGATGGATTTTATTTCAACCGTCGAGATGTATTATTTGCACCAGTGCCTATACGAGTGGCAGTGCACAGGGGGGACCCCTCGTGCCCCGCGCAACAGTAGCTGACCAGCAGCGGCGGGCTTCGCCTGCCCCCGACATTTTTTAATCATGTCATTTTTTAATTATTTTAAATTTAAAAATATTACATTTATATTTTTTATTAAATATTTTTTAATTAAACACATTAAACCATGTTAATGATGTTTTCTATTTTAGTTTTTTCAAAAATTTTGTTGTTGGCAGACCCTCCCCATCCAGATCCAACGACTGAAAATTATTTGGAGGGCCACGGATGTTACACCGTGTTACGCCGTGAAATCTAATTGGCTCCTAATAAATCTTTGTATATATAGTATATATATATATGTGTGTGTGTGTGTGTGTGTACTATATATAAAAAAATCTCCTTATGGTGCAACCCGGTCGACAAATAAATCCAGGCCGTTTGATGCTTTAGATTTCAATATCAGCCGTCTGATTATACACTTAAGTGAACTGCCAATATCTGATCTCTCAAATCCCTCCTCCCTCTAGTGGAGACTGCCCAGATCAGGTAGACGCAAAATTACCTGGTACCGCACCCGACCGGACCTCTATCGGCCATGAGTTATGGCATTTTTTTATTTTATTTTATGTTATTGTGCATTTTTTATTGTAGTTTTATGTTGGGGCTATTTTTATTGCACGTCTGCGAGCGTAGCCATTATATTTTAAAGTCTGTCATTTTTTGTGTGTTGTTTTGATTTATTCTCCAGAAGGAAGCCATCATAGAAGGACCGGTCCATGAAGTCAAGATAAACCGGTTCATCCCATCCGGTTCTGCCAAAGCCGCAGGAAGCTCTCCTGGTGCTTCCTTCCAGATTTAGGCGGATGGTCGCTCTAGGGCTTCCAAGTCGCAGGCCCCTCCAGACATTGTTGTTGCACGAAGCTCTTCCGCCCACGTCCAACCCCCCGAGTTCTGCGGCTACACCTGGCGCAAGATTCACGCTCACCCCCATGTTGATTCCAGCCGCTCGAATGCTCGATGCTGCCCACAACCACCGGAAGTTGCGGCTTCAGCTTCGATCGCAGAGAGCAACTATCCCGGCGATTTTAGCCAGCCAGGCCATATCTTCTCCCACCTCCATCCTGACAATTCCGACCAGACCATGTTTTTGATCTATTTTTGTTTTAGCTGTTGCCCTATAAAGGGGGAATTTCGTGTAATTTTTTTAGGGAGATCTTTCTGTTGAGCTGATGAAATTTCTGTTTGAATTGCTTGCTTCCATGGAGTCCAGTTGAATGATATTGTGATGTTTTTTTCAGTTGAATGAAAATTGATGCCTGTGTCTGCTTCCGTGAGCTGTTGATTAAAATTTTGATGTAAATGTTGCAATGTTATTAGTGATTTGTACTTGATTGATTCAGTAAATAATTGGAAAATTATTTCTTTGTGCATGGAGAGATTTCATGGAGTCTCTTGTGAGAGAGAAAGTGATGCGGCACAGACGTCACACCTGCCCGCCACCCTGGAGTCCCACCAGGGGGCCCACCTGGAGTCAGCACCAGGCGGCTTTCATCAAGGCCACGGCCCGTACACCCCAACCAGCTCTCCGTCATGGAATCACCAGCATGCGGCAGGTTGTTGAGGTCAGGGCTCGATCCCCTGACCTCTTAGATAAGAGGCATTCATCAGCGCTCTCATCACCGACTGAGCGCACAGGTAGAAGCAAACAAGAATAAGGTTAACTTAAGCAAGCAAATTCCGATTTTTATTGTAGACCATATAGGCACGACTCGTGGAAGAATATCCTAAAAAGATGTCTAGGTCAGATTTTTCATCAAATTTTCCTAAATTTTCCTTGGTGTTAAGAATGAAACATGGGCAACCAAATACTCTAAAATAAGAAACATACGGTTTTTTATCAAAGTATAGCTCATATGGGGTGCGTTTTAGAATAGGGCAAAGTATGGTTTGCTTCATCACATATCATGCAGTGTTGACCGCTTCAGCCCAAAAATATAGAGGCAAGCCGTACTCGGCCACCATTGTGCGAGCTAATTCTTGGAGTGTCCAACATTCGCTCGCATTCAACGATTAGATTAAATGCTCCACAGGCTTTAGCAAGGAAGAATGACAAGTGCAATTTTTGGAATTAACGACAAATAAGAATAAAGTTAACTTAAGCAAGCAAATTCTGATTTTTACTGGTCAAGTAGTACTAAACATAAGTATCGTGTACTAATAATAAGGGAGGTATGAAATGTGCAAGAGTTAAACCAGCCCCTTCGCCTGAATCAAGAAATCCCAATCAGAGGTAGGCGGGATCCGGAGTGGGAAAAACGTGGAAGCAGGCTCGGTGGAGGAGAATCGGGATCACCGGTCGGGGTTAGCGGAGCAGTTGGTCGGCCTGCCTCAAGACGCCGGAGGAGGGCCAGGAATCACGTTGCCGACAGTCGACTGGCCCAAGCTGGGGGGGTCGGAGGCGTCGATGAGATCTGTCACCGATCGGGTAGAGGACGCCCGGCCACGTCTGGTTAGGGTTGAAAGGGGCTCGTTGGAGGCCGTTGGATCTACCCGAGGCCGCGACTAGAGGTGTCGAGGGAAAGTGTGTCGGAAAAGGCGCTGAAGCTGAGGTAGACGGTCGGGCAGGTGCGCTGGAAGAGGAAAACGACGAAGACTTCGTTTGTCTCGTCGTTTTCTTCTTTTCCCAGGCTACTGTTCACAGAGGAGGGGCTGCCATTTAAATCATAGGGAATCAAATTGGAACATTAATCAGAGGATGGGCTGCCATTTAATTCATGGCTGTTACCGGATTAAATGGTTGTTACCGGGCTGGGTTTAATTGAAATTGATTACGGGAAATGAAGGCTCTTGGTTTCAAGAAAACTCTCACACGCATTTAATTTGGCTAACTTTGATAACTCCCCAATTACCAAATTCTGAAATAATGGTCAATCTCAAATATAATTTCAGAAAAATAATTATAATAATAACTTAATGTTTTCCTTGTTATAAATCTCACTTGCTTGCTTAATTTAACGTTACTCCTAATTTGACGGACCTATCCATTCATGATCTTATTGGTCGGTCATTCCAATAAGTCAAACGACAATGCGCAATTAACAAGCGCGATACAATATGAGTGAAACTAAAACAAAAAATGTGCAAACACATGCGCTACAAAAAGTACTAGAAGTAAAGTAAAATAAAGATGCAAACAAGGGTTGCATCAATTGGCCTTATAAGCGTATGCAAACCCTAGATCGGTTATCGCTTGATAAAACTCGAAAAAAATTTTAATTTGCCCTCATAACCAGCTGCCAATTTTGTAACCCCCCATTTTAGAATTAATATTTTATTTAATAAAAAATAACTCTTCCTTTATAAGAACACCCCCCCCCCCCCCGCCCCGAACTTCCTAAATTTTGTTATCAATTAAAGACAACAAACAAATCCCCTTTATTTAATCTCTAGCTCCTTCCACGAGTAGGGCAGCCTGGAAAAGAGAACTGAACAGACATTTTGTCTTGATCAGTTCCCCTCGAGCACAACTCTTTCACGCCTCCCATCACCCGACTCCCCATCCACCGCTTGCCTGCCTGCCACTGACTCCACTGTCGGATTCCTCCCAAGACGCTGGCGTCCAGACCTCCTCCATCCTGGGATTAAGTCACGCGTCCTTTCCTCTGTTTGCTCGGTCGGACTCGTCGACAGTTCTCTTCCCCGCTCTGGTGCCTCCGCCAACCAAAGCCACTACCGGACAACAATCCATAGGGCTCTGTCGACCTGTCCTATACCTTCCTCTGGCAGATGGAGCGACTTCCCGGCATTACCCTCGAACCAGTCGGCAGACAAAACTGTGATTGTGCTCGCCTCCTCGACCAGAGAACCAACCAGATTTCAGTGGACCCTCCTCTGTCTGGCGTCGTCCTTACTGAAGACCTCCAGGCTGCTGTTGGCGATCCTCGTTCACCCCAGCTTCCACATCCCCCTCTGACTCAGCAGCCTACTGTTTTCAAAAACTCCTCAAACACATGAGCTTTTGGTATACCACTCTCCCTCTCTTTTGCTCATAACGTGTTAGAATAATATCAATTGTCTTAGTTGTTTGTCTTACCTGTTTGTCGTCGATTTAAAATTGTATTCATTCTCGCACTTTCAATTCTCGAATTGCAAGCGTGTGCATGTCGTATCTCATATTGCGTAATACGCACAAATGTTTGTCCTTGTGAGCGTATGTGAACCATAGATCGGTTATCGCTATATAAAGCTCACAAAAATTTGAAAGGTGTCGTTTAATTTAATTTGTTTTCAATTTTTATATTTTAAAATTAATCGGATCATTTTGGGACTACACCAAGCATTGGCAGTGACATAAATTCCTTGATTATTTCTGGTTCACATACTCCAACAAAAATCCCTATCACGACGCTCTTGGTGGGTGGAGCATCACGAGCCTCATGAGGGTGATCATCATGATGCATAGGACTCATCTTTCAGGCAAGAAGGCTAAAAGTTAAAAATCAAAACCGCAACACCGCATCGACTCGAACTGTTTTCAAAACCGTGCATTGTGTGGTGCGATTCAGTGTTTTTCTACAAAAAATTGAAGAAATCACACCGCAAATACACATATATTCATCTATTTTCAAGTTTTACATGTTTCAAAGACATGTTGTGTCAGGTTCCGGTTCACACGCAGGTTCAGGCATTCAGCCGATTTAGTCATTAGGTATTACTTATTTAATTAGTTGTTATTTATTTATACTTATATTACCTATTATTTACTATTTCCTGATTTGTTTGCCAAATGTCAGTTCTATTTTTTCACTAGGCCCGAGAGAAGCAAATGGTGAGATGTTTTTTCTCTAACCATCACGCGTTATTACAACACTATTTTTATCCTCGGAATTGGATTGTTGCAGTATATTTGGCCTCAGCGCAGGGGCATAACGAGGCGACGCGTGGATGAGGGGGATGACGGTGAGCAGGAAGAATTTGTACGGGCACGACAAGCTGATGTAGAGATAAAAATCAAGAGGGATTACGGGGTTGAAATGAAACATATATGTTAGGGCGGGTTGAACTAGTTAATAGCTCTGGCTATCGGCGAACAACAAATATTAATTAATACAAATGAAGAAACAAGATATCGAGACAAACTCGCAACAATCTCTTGAGGGAAGAAACTCTCTAAGAGTTTACTCTCCAAGAGAGCACAAATTACCTAATGATTTGTTATGGATCCCCACTGCTCGTTGTTGATTATGTTGTGCTTATTTCATTAAGAGTTTTTATTTGTGTTCTTTCGAGTTGTATGGGTGGAGTCTTATAGAATTAATTGTGTTACAAGTAATTAGAGTTGTAATGTTTTAGTATTTCGTGCATCTCTTTTATTTTGGGGTTATTCGCTTATGTCATTTTGTAATATTATATATAAACCCTCGAGTCATGAGAAGGATATGAAATGAATTAACAAGTTTCCTTCATCTCTCTAAGTTCCTCTCACCCTCTAGTTCTCTCATCTTCGCATTTCTAGGGTTAGGGTTAAGTGAGGCTCTCCTTCAGTCCTTCCTCTCCCCTCGCATTTTTTGTGGGTTGAGCTCGGCTCCTCTTGTATCTCTGCTTCCACTGTCACCTCCGACGACGTTGCGGGTGAGGCCCATAACATCTTAGTATCAGAGTTATCGACCCTCCTCTCTTTTGCACACGGTCTAAAAGCAACAGCTCTTGAGCCCAACGACTCTCTCCGTTGTTGATCTCTCAAACGCAGTCGCTCATCAATGTATCTCTCGACTCATTCCTTTGTCATGCAGTCGTCCAAATGTCGTCTTCCCAGTTGCTCGACCCCCCTCCCCATGAACCATAGCTTGGGGACGAGAGTGAGTATCAAAAACCAAAATAGTCGAAGCAGCAAAGAGTTAGCAGCAGTATATAAATAGATGTGTATAAACAGGTAATAAGCTAGGTGCATACTGAGTAAATGTAATATTATTAACTGAAATGCAGCATTTATATAAACAGTTATTAAAATCAGCTCTACTAGCAAGCTCACAAACAAGCAGGTGTTCACAACCTGCAGTAACTCCTTATGTCGACATAGTGGTCAGACATGCTACTTCTGGGTGTGGTCATACCGCACTGCCCAGGCCCCAACTCACAACCTGGGGTACTCCTATATGTGAGCGACATCCGACGATAACTGCAATTTGGCCAATCAGCGGAGGAACCCAATAGGGCATAATATGACCGAGCTCAAGTAGTACACTTCTCTTTGTTGTCGAGAGTCGTCAACCTTCTCGCACCGGTACGAATGGTGTACGGGCATGACCAGCTCACTCATTCCTTTGTCATGCAGTCGTCCAAATGTCGTCTTCCCAGTTGCTCGACCCCCCTCCAGTGCTCATCTTTCAATAGCGACTGCTCACGATTCCTTCTTGCGGGAGCCATGCCACTCGGTTGCATCTCCTCCTCGATGTCAATGGCTAAGACACCATCGACAACAGCGGGGATCATCCTAATCTCAGAAATCGTCTGTGTCGATGTCCTCATCATCTCGCATGTGATCTCCCTGTGCAGATTTTGTGGTATTGCACTCTTGCTAGCCCACACCCAATCACATCTTCTATCCATTCGCCACGCCCAGTCAGATTTCTTTTCAATCAGCCATGCTAAGTCCTCAAGTTGCATACCGCACGCATCTTTTATCCAGAGAAGCGCCATAATTATTTATTGAATTGAATACTACTTTTCAAAGGAATTGTTTTGGAACATAATCTGGTATGAGGATACGTGACAAAGAAGCAGCCTCACTCTGTTCACTGCTGATGGAGGTATAGGTGTCCTTTGGCGTCGCTCTTTCCCATATCAAAGTTAGCATTGACCGACATTTCTAGAGCCTAATCCCATAGGTGTCGCCACCGGTGCCGCCACAGATTCCACTTATGCAGTCACCGCTTCCACCGATGCCCGAAAATGTTCCACCACTCTTAGCCATTCTTGTCACGCCATTATTTGCGTCGCCATTAGTCCCCTCGGTCTCCATTCTTCAACCTCCGGCTCCGCCGACCCCTCTGAAATCATTATTTCCGACAACCACCCCCAAGGTGGCACCGCCGCTTCTGCTAGTCGCTACTCAAATTCAGCACAATTATCTGTCTCCATCGCTTGTCTGCATTCATCGGGTACAGTCGCCCCGATTCCAGATATTTCTCATGGCAGTCTTCCCTCAGCAAGCTCGTCTGCTACACCAAATCACTGCAGTCCGTCATGACATATGTGCGCAAGATAACGGATTGCCGCTCGACGCCGCCTCAACTATCGTGATGCGTTGTACTGAGCTATTTTGGTGAGAAATAAAGGAGACAGATGATCCACTCATTCGAGCCTTGTCCGAGCTTGAGGACAAGCTCGATTTGGAGGGCCAATGGGATGTTATGGGTCCCCACAACAATTAGTCAATTATGTTGCACTTATTTCATTATGAGTCTTTATGTATGTTATTTCGAATTGTATAAGTCAAGTCCTTGTTCCAAGTAATTAGAGATGTAATGTTTTAGTATTTTGCGCATCTCTTTTATTTTGGGGTTATTCACCCACGCCATTTTGTAGTATTATATATAGACCCCCCCCCCCCCCCCCCCTTGGGTCATGAGAAGGATAAGAAATGAATTAATCAGTTTCCTTGTCTCTCTAAGTTTGTATATCTCTCTCCCGAGTTCTCTCATCTTCACATTTCAAAGGTTAGGGTGGAGCAAGGCTACCCTTCTTCCTCTCCCCTCGAATTCTCCGCGGGTTGAGCTCGGCTCCCCTTCTATCTCCGCCTCCATTGCCATCTTTGATGACATTAAGGGAAAATCCCTTAACATGATTCAAACTCCCCTAAACGACCCACTACCATGGCACATCTTTCTTTCCGCATTAAAAATTTGACTCCCATATATAGGTGGGAATGGGACATACATACATAATTACGGAAATACCCTAAGAATACATGGTTATACAGGGAGCACGTGGCTAGCCCAGAGAGTCGTCCATAATAATCTTCTTATTGCTTACTGAAACTACTAGCAGCCACTGTTTTCCCCCATATCTGACACACCATGACTGGTTGTATGCATAAGACTTCATAATCAAGTCACCGGGCATCCATAAAATAGTCAAAACGATAACTCCAGTGGAAGGAGGGAAAAGCAATTTTCGGAAGTGCATCAAAATTCATTAATATAATTAACTAAATAGCAATATCATTAGTTAATCAGATAAGTATAAATTAATTGATAATTTAATTAATATATATATATTAACTATTTATTTATAATTAATTAATGGTGCTCAACTTTGGTTTACTAATTAATTAGTGAATTAACTACCCCTAAATAATTAAGTATTATTTAATTAGATTTGTATTAGCTGAATTGTAACTAATTAAGAGAAGAGTCTTTTTTAATTAGGTTTCTTTATGAAATGCATTTATTTTGTGTCCTCTATTAGAATCCACGTGGATCTATATAAGCGGAGGTTTGGTAAAAGTTTTGCATCCAATCATTAGTCTTACTCTCTTGGAGAGAAGACTCTTTGAGGGAACCAACGTACCAACTCTCAAAAAGACGCTCTTTAAAGGAAGTAACCTTCAAAGATTTGGCGGGAGTTTATCTCCCGATTTTACAGTGCAAACTTCTTCCTTGTGCACAAACTATTTCCTCCGCCTCTCAATATTCTCCTTTGTAATTACTTCTATCTAAAGATGTGTTTTTAAAAGGGGATATAGAAAGCCCTATTAAAGCCTAAGTAGCCGTATTTTTCAGCAGTCGACACTATCCGATATTGTGAGGCATCATTCATTCAAGTCATTTGAAAATTACTATACTTCTAAGTTCATAATAATTTTATCATACAAGATGTTAAAGCCACCCGTCACCACACATCTTACCAAAACCCCGAGGTGATAGTAAGGGGGGACGGGGGAATGCCCAAAGATGCGGTCCCACACAACACGTGTCCTGCTGGATAATATAGTCTCAACACACCCCCGCAGCAGGACAACCTGCCTCTGATACCATGTTAAAGCCACCCGTCACCACACATCTTACCAAAACCCCGAGGTGATAGTAAGGGGGGACGGGGGTACATAAACACCAAAGGACCGCCTCTGCAGGCGATGTGGGACTAACCCCAACCGCAGGACCGCGGGGATAATCCGCCACACGGGGACCCACCGGGGTCAACAACCAGACCAGGAACGCGGTGGGGAATGCCCAAAGATGCGGTCCCACACAACACGTGTCCTGCTGGATAATATAGTCTCAACACAAGACATCACTTGTGTGAAACATTAAAGCATGACCAAATTATCTTTAAAGTTCTTGAAATCTACATGACAGTAGTTATTGAAGTGAGAAAACTAATGCTTAAGGACAGAACCACTCTATATAAACAAATAGATGGGTCAATGCCTCAAACCCAAACAATGTGGGAATAAACACCAAAAGACAATAAAAAGTACATAGGGATAACTAGCAACCGTTGTTTTAATGATGTTAAAGAGAATGGGTGGCCTTGATTTTGCATTTGAAGGTGATAACATCAAAATCCAATTAGGTGGAGTCCCTTAGAAGAAGAAATTCATCCTAGGGTGTATGGGTGTATGGATGTACGTGTGTATGGATAAGAATCTGTTAATCATCCATATAGATATATGGAAAGGGCATGGGAGATCACATGCAAAGTATACAGAAGTGTGGTACAGCACTTGATATGTCTTTCCTACCATTGCTGGTACCTGGAGGTCTACAGTCATGATGGAGCCCTCACAAGTAGATGTTTGATGTTGCAAGCAAAAAATACAATTTAAAAAATCACATATTGCTGGCTAACTCAATAATGTCGTATTCGATACACACACACGAGTGACAGACACGGGGCTCCGCCCCGTCTGTCAACCGCGACAGTACCTCAACTGTGAAAGTGCATGAGGGCCCCCGTGCCCAGCGCGACATTATCCCGGTAAAGACATTGTCTCGGCGCGACGGCCGCTCGCAAACCCCTGAGTATTATACTCTGCTCGTCGCTCGTTTTTGCGGTGTGCACGGGAGTGTGCGAGCGGCTAGGAGAACACATTTTTATTATAGATAGAGGACATTGTCTATATGAGAGGACATTTTTTTAATAAAAGAAAAACACAAATTTTAAATAAGGGTAAAATCGGAAAGTGAATGTTTAACCAAAAAATATTTTTCCCTTTAATATAGAATAGATATATATATAGACTGTAAATATTGGATGTCGGCGACGTGTTTGATTGGGTTTTTAAATGCGGATATTGAAAGTCGGAGACATATCGGAGATTTTAAAATATCAAATTTTAATCTCTCAATTAAAAATATATATGTATATTATATATAATTATATGTTCTAAAATTTAAAGTTAGTATAACAAGTTTACGAACACAAATTCATGTGTATCCTAAAATAAATTCAAAGAGTATCAAAAAATAAAATATTAGTAGTACACTACAATTATTATTAACCAGTCATGGGCAAAAAGCCCGATCGGGTCGGGCTTGGGCCGGCCCGGTCAGGCCTGGGCTTTTTGCCAACCGGGCTCGGCCCGGGCTCAGTGTGAACCGGGCTGGGCCGGGCTCGGAGTCCCTCTCAAAGAGGGGCCCGGTAAGGCCCTTCAGGCCAGCCCGGGCTTTTGCCGGGCAGGCCTGAATAACTCGGGGGGATTAATCCCGCCTAAATAGGCGGGATTAATTTAATCTCGCCTATTAATCAGGCGGGATTAATCTCTACTATTAATCAGGCGGGATTAATTTAATCCAGCTTATTAATCAGGCGGTATTAATCCCACCTAATCATAGGCGGGATTACTCCGGCCTAAAATCCCGCACCGGGCTTCTGCTAGCCAGGGTGCCGGGCTCAGGCTAGCCCGGCCCGGCCCGGGCACCGGGCCGGGCAACCGGCAAAAATGGGGGCCCGGTAAGGGCCCCAAGCCCAGCCCTGGCCCGGCCTAGCCGGACTTTTGTCGGGCCGGGCTTTCCGGATCCTGGCTTTTTGCCCATGACAGTTATTAACAAGTACAAATAGCTACATTATAAAATATATTTAATGTTATACAATAATTTTATTTAAATAACATACTTTTATATCGAATATAATTTTAAAAGCTAGATATTTTTTATTGATTAAGAGTGTTTTCATGTTTAACAAATTTATGTTAAAAATAAAAAAATAATCAGCTTATACAAATGTTGAAACTTGTAATATTTTTTGTAGTAATAAATAAGAAAGATATAGTGAAAGGTAATTAAAAAATTTAATTATAAGAATAATAAATATTAAAGAGAATAAAATATTAAGTCTTACCAATTTAAGCATATATAATATAATACATATATGGAAAATGTATAGTGCTAAAATAACATAAAATAAAAAAGCGGATGATTTATTCAAAAGTCATGCAGGCCAATATATGGAAAAAATCAAATATATCATGATATATTTTATAAAAGTACATAATCTATTTTTAAGAAAAAAATACAGTTTTACTTGCAAAAACATGTCGGAGGTCATTTAAAGAGTAATATATAGAGAGGGGGGGGGGGGGGGTCAGGATGGGGACAAGAGGGAGATGGATGGCATCTCATTAATAATACATTAGGAAAGTTAAAGATTTCCTAGGCACAACTCAAAAGATGAATAGAACTGCATTTGGGTATAGTCTAGACATACAGATTTACATGCCAAGCATCTGATAGACTCTGAACTTGCCTGCAGTCCAGCTTGCAGAAAAACCTGTTAGTCACGACAGAATCAAAGAATTTCATTTAACATCCAAAACATAATAATTACATCCTGTTACATGATAAACGTATAAAAAAATGCACAGTTCCATCTGGAATAACATTTCTAATTATTTGATCTCTCAAATTTTTGGCCAGAATTAAACCTAAATAAATAGCCAAGGAAAAAAACTAATACTTATGACACTTCAATATTATACAGCATGACCAAGACATTTGAAATTTTATGCCTGTTACACTTTTCTTCTTTTTCCTGCCATACTTTTAAAGATGCTCTTTGAACCAACTCAAGTCAATACATTTTTAATACTATATCTATCATGTGTGCCACAAAAAAAATGTCATGTGGTCCCACCAGACCCTTGTGCATTGTAGTCCCATAGACATGCCACATGAGCAAATGTGTTGAAAATGTGTTTTGACTTCGAGGATGTGTAAAACATTGCTCAACCTAGACTTCATTCTTATTGTTAGAAGATGGTGAAAACTGTGTAAAAGCCCATTGTAATTGTGGTCCATTTATGAGCTCATATTTGTTATAGGTTTAGTCTCATATTGTTAGTCTTGGGATTTTTCTCCTCCTCTCCTCCTATATATGTGTATTCATACTTACTGTTTATACAAGAAATACAGCCTACAAGATTCTTTGCATCTTTTTCTACATGGTATTAGAGGGAACGGTCCGACCTGTCCGTTTCTATCCGTCGGGCTCTTCTGCTTAACCGGGCGGCCTCTTTTGGTCTCAAACCGCGGCTTCCCGTGCGGTTTGTGTCTCTATCCGCTCCTCTTGCTCTCTCCGCCTTCCCTTCTTCGTCCTCCCCCCCACTCCCTTTTATAGACCTCTCAGATTGTGGGCCCTGTTTTTCCCTGACCGGGCGGTCTCCTTCGATCTTCTTGCGGTCTGCTCTGCGGGCCCTTCCTGCTTCTTCTCTACCCGCTGCAACCCTACCCGTTCCTCTCCCTACCTGTTGTGTGTTGTTCTCGCTACCCGCTGAAGGCTGTTCTCTCTACCCGCTGCGGGCTGTTCTCGCTACCCGCTGCAAGTTGTTCTCGCTTCCCGCTGCGGGCTCTTCCCTAACCGCTGCGGGCTCTTCCCTAACCGATGCCTCCTTACCCGCTAATTATATCTCGCGAGCGACCTCTTCTTCTTCTCGCTGCGGCTTTCCGCCCTGCTGCGCCCACTGCATTTTGCTCGTGACATCTTTCTGTGTCGCTGGTTTTCTCGTCGAGACCGTGCGGTTTCCCTGTTTTAAGTCAATGCGGCTCCCCATGCTCAAGTCGTTGTGGTTTTCCCTCTCTTCTTTCTGCGGCTTCTCTACCCGCTGGGGCTCTGCACCTTGGTCGCGGTCTCTTACCGTCGGTGTGTCCACACCGAGACCGTGCGGCTTCGCATTCTCTTCGTCTGGTTTCTTCCGGTTGCGGGTTCTCTCCCTTAGCCGCCGCGGCCTCTCAATCCGCTGCGGCCTCTCAACCCGTTGTAGGCTTCGCATCTTGGTCGCGGTCACTTGTCGCTGGTGTTGTATCACCGAGACCGTGCGGCCTAGTCTCTGTTCTGCTCCGCATTTCTCCGCTGCGGGCTTCCCTCTTCTGCTGTCCAAGACGGTGCGGCTAGTTCAGACCGTCGTGTCCGCTTCTGCTCTCTGTTCGCTGCGGCTTCATGGATTCAGCCACTGCTTCTGGCGAGTCCGCTGGTACTTCTCTACCATCTCGAGCTACTTCCTATGCTACGGAACCTCGAGATGAACTCAGGATTATCACTATATCTCTCTCTGGAAAAAGGAACTTTGTAGAATGGGTCAATTCAGTTCGTCGTGTGCTCCAGACCAAAGGCCTGCTCCATCACTTGACCCGGGTTACTCCTACTGTTCCAACTGACGAATGGCTTCGTGATGACGGTCATGTGCAATCCTGGCTCCTCAACTCCATGGATACTGAACCATACAGGATGGTCATGTATCATGACACGGCTGAGTCCATGTGGGAGGAACTCCACTCCTATTCTAGCCAAAACAGCCTCCAGCATTTGTTCGACATCATCACTGATCTTCAATCCCTTGATCCCGGGATATCTGGCGATATGACTTCCTTCGTTGTCAAGCCCAAGACTCGTGTTGAGGCATGGATACAACACCAGCCGCCTACTACTGATTTAGTTGCCCAACGGGCACAGAAAGAAGTTGTCGGCATTGTCATGATGATGGCAAGGGTTCCTCCGCATCTGCACAGTGTTCGAGCTCAGATACTCTCCTCTGCCACCACTCCTCTCTCTGATGTTTTCTCCATGCTTCTGAAGGTCACTCCACCACCCGAGGCTCCTCTGCCTCCCTCTCCAGCTCTGCTCCAGTTACCTTCATCACATCCCTCCACCCGTGGTACCTCGACCCGCGGGGGTCGTCATTCATCTTGGGGACGAGGACGTATTGGAAACCCCCCCCCCCAAATGCACGTTCTGCGGTCGGGAGAATCATTTGGAGGCTACCTGCTACCGTAAGCATGGTCTACCACCCCACCTTGCTGCTTCTACAAAGGCTGAGTCTCCGTCCTTGCCTACTCCTTCGACTTCTTCAAATGCTCAGTCAGATATTGATGCTATCCGCACCCAGCTCCAACAACTCCAAGGGGTAATTGCCCGCTCCTCGGGCTCGGTGGCCTCCATTGCAAATGAAGGTATAACTTGTCTATCTCGAAGCTCCCATTGGATTCTCTGATACCACCCACCACATTACTTGCCAGAAACCGCTGCAATACTTGGTTGCTCCTCATCCCAAGTACATTACTGTTGCCAATGGTGACTCCACACCTGTTTCAGGAGCTGCTGATATCCAACTCACACCTACCCTCTCCTTAACCTCGGTTCTTCATGTTTCGGGCTCCCCGTTCAACTTGCTTTCTATTAGCCGACTTACTCAGGACCTTGATTGTCATGTTACATTCTCACCATTTTCTTTTGTCATGCAGGATCGGCAAACGCGGAATATTATTGGTAGCGGGCGGCTGTCTCATGTGCTCTATCTTCTTGATGTCCTTCCTTCTACCATGTCTGTCGTATCCTCAGTTGAGTGGCATCGTCGGCTTGGACATACTCTCCTTCAGATTCTGAAGCAAGCTCTTCTGGATATCTCCTTGCATGAGTTTTCGTGTGAGTCATGTATCTTTGGTAAACAACATCGAGTCTCTTTTAGTCATGTCTGTAATCGGAGTAGTACTCTTTTATCCATTGTTCATTCTGATATTTGGGGCCCTTATAAAGTCTCTAGTGTATTTGGGTATCGCTACTTTGTTACCTTTATTTACGATTACTCTCGTGTGACATGGCTCTATTTACTGCGGGATCATACTGAACTCACCTTTATATTCTGAACGTTCGTTACTGAAATTCGAACTCAGTTCTCTTCCCCGCTTAAAATTATCCGCACTGACAATGCACGGGAATATACAAGCCGAACGTTCGCCGCTATTTGTGCTTAATTTGACATTATACATCAAACATCTTGTGCTTACACTCCTCAGCAAAATCATGTTGCTGAGCGGAAAAATCGACATCTCCTTGACGTTGCCCGCTCCTTAATGATCCAGATGAAGGTACCCATCGAATACTGAAACTTTACAGTGTCGACTGTCTGTCATCTCATCAATCGTCTATCTTCCTCCGTTCTCAACTTCGTAACTCCATTTAGCCTCTTATTTCCTTCTCACTCTCTGTTTCATCTCCCACCTCGGGTGTTCGGATGTGTTTGCTATGTCCATAACCTTGGTCCACCTACGGACAAATTTGCCCCTAGTGCAATCAAGTGTATATTCGTAGGGTACTCTTGGACTCAAAAAGGGTATGTGTGTTACTCTCCTATCGACCAGAAAGTGGTTGTGTCCGCTGATATTACTTTTCTGGAAGACCAACCCTTTCTATTCTCCACTTCGATACCTTCTTGTGGACAACCTGTGCCTCGTCCTGTTATTTCGGTCACGATTTTTTTGCCTCCTCTTCTTCCAACGCCCCACGTGGAACCACCAGCTCCCACACTACCATCAACCAATCCGCCAACAACCAAACGTCCTCTTATCTGTGTCTACACTCATCGTACTCCGAACTCTGGAGCCCAGCCACTGCTAGCGTCTACCAGTACGATCTCGCGGCCAGCTGACCCTGCCCCCGCCTCAACGGCTCATCCGATGGCCAACTATATTTCCCTACATCGGCTCTCTCCTCCTTTGCGAAAATTTGCTCTTGCACTTTCCTCTATTTCTCTACCTAACACTGTACAGGAGGCTCTTCAACACTCTGTGTGGCGTGCGGCCATGGAAGCTGAGATGTCAGCCCCGTGGGCTAATCAGACTTGGGATTTGATACCTCTTCCGTCTGTCCAGTCCTGTGTTAGTTGTAAATGGATCTTTATCATTAAACATGCTCCGGATGGGACTATCGATCGCCTCAAAGCCCGTCTGGTGGCTCGTGGGTTCACTCAGCAACAAGGCTTGGACTATGAGTAGATTTTCTCCCCGGTCGTCAAGCTAAATTATGTTCAGGTTCTTATCTCTCTTGTTGTTCACCGTTGCTGGCCTCTACAGCAACTGGACATTAAAAATGTCTTTCTTAATGAAGATCTCCAAGAGACGGTCTACATGAACCAACCTCTCGGGTTTGAGACCACGGGGGAGACTAGGGTGTGTCGACTGCGGAAAGCTATCTATGATCTCAAACAGTCCCCTCGGGCTTAGTTTGAAAAATTTAGCAAGGTTGTTCGTGATATTGGTTTTCAGCGGAGCTCTGCTGACTTCTCTCTTTGTACAAGTAATCGAACAATAGGGACGGTAATTCTCCTAGTCTATGGGGATGATATTCTGATAACTGGTAATGACTCTACCGGGATACAACAGATCAAGCAACACTTAAACTCTGTCTTCCAAACAAAAGATCTGGGAAACCTTCGGTACTTCCTTGGACTTGAGGTTGCTCGAAGACCTGATGGTCTGGTCCTATCTCAACAGAAGTATTGTCTTGACCTTCTTCAGGATGCTGGTTATTCCGGATGTAAACTCGCAGAAACACCTATGGATTGTCAACCACAAGCTGAGTGCGTATGGAACCAAATCAGATGCTCTACTTATAAATTCTGAATATTATCGGTGTCTTGTGGGAAAACTGATATACCTAACTGTCACCAGACCTGATATCTCATTTGTTGTTGGAGTGGTAAGTCTCTTTATGCATTCACCAAGAACATCTCGTCTACAGGTTGTCGAACGCATCCTCGGGTACTTGAAAGCTGCCCCGGGACGAGGGTTGGTATACAAGTCATCATCCTCTTTATCCCTTGTTGTGTACACTGATGCTGATTATGCGGGCTCACTTGACGATCGACGATCCACCACTGGTTTTTGTACCTATTTTGGAGGAAATCTCATCACACGGCGCAGCAAGAAGCAATCGGTTATTGCTCGCTCTTCTGCTGAAGCAGAGTATCGTGATATGGATGTTGTCGTGTCTGAACTTACCTGGTTAGAAAGCCTTCTTTGTGACTTGGGTGTCAAACTCTCCTCATTCGCTACTCTATTCTGCGACAGTCAAGCAACTATACATATTGCAAAAAATCATGTGTTCCACGAGCGAACAAAACACATTGAGGTTGATTGTCACTTTGTTCGGGAGAAGGTGCGACTGAAGAAACTTGAATTGGAACATATTCCAGTTTTCGGGCAAGTTGCTGACATCTTTACCAAGGCTCTACCTCGTCCATTATACCAGCAGTTTCTATCCAAGCTTGGTGCTTACGATTTGTATGCTCCAGCTTGCGGGGCAGTGTTAGAAGATAGTGAAAAACTGTGTAAAAGCTCATTGTAATTGTGGCTCATTTATGAGCCCATATTTGTCTTAGGTTTAGTCCCACATTGTTAGTCTTGGGATTTTTCTCCTCATCTCCTATATATGTGTATTCATACTTACTGTTTATACAATAAATACAGCTTACAAGGTTTTTTGCATCTTTTTCTACACTTATCATGGTCAAGTGATCATCTACAGGGGCAATGCATATACCTGATTTTTTATGGCATTTTTTATTTAAAGGGCTCCTTCTCCCACTTATTATTTATACGTATTCGCAATATTTTAATATAAGATTGAGATGCAGCCACTTAGGTAACGTCACACTTGACGAATCCCCATCATTCTCCCTGGATCAGAAGCATTCATCTACAATGAATGGAGATTGGCATGCCCTAGCACAAGCTATGCAATAATGGAAGTGGCTGCATGAACTTTGATGTTATCTCAATCTCATAGCTCCTGGTAGGCATAATGTACACTTAAGGTCATCATCCATTGAAACTGTTGAGGGGCCCATAAATGATGTAAGATAGTATACGTGGAGGGTAAAGTCACAGTGAGGTGAAGGCTGAAACTAGGGTAAAAGTTGGCATGCAATGGAGGAAGAAGGTACTGTGAGGTTTTGGTATAGGTGGAAGATAAAGTTGAGGCCGGAGGGAAGCCTGGCGGTTTCAAAAACTAGATGGCTCCACATCAATAATCAAATCATCAAAAATGAATATAAGATTAATACTCGTATACCTAGGAATATCAAGCTCATAAAAATTTGACTCGGACACTCACGATGGTGTGTTGACTTATCCACCGAGCACTCAAATTCATAGTTGTCTCCAACGGGAAATTCTCAAATAATGTATTAATCATCACTCAATCACTTACTTTGAACATTTACTCTTGCATATGATTACCGGCACAAGTTTTAAATATTTCATTATTTAACATAATATTACGTCGGAGTATGACATAAAAATCATACAATATGTGCAAAATGATAATTAATCGACATGACATCAGATAGCGATGGAAATCCATAAAGATAGGTAGCTTATTCTGAGGTTCTTTCGGCGGAGTGTAAAAATACTTGTCAAGTGTCTGACGAACACTCGAAGGAATGTTGGAGACATTAACGCCATAGTGTAACTCTGGGTGTGTAAAATGTCTCCAAAAAGGAAAAGCTCAGCAAGTGACTCTTTAGGAGGATCAACAGGGGCTCATGACAAAACTCATCAAATGGGTGGTACTCATCCAGATGATCACTTGGGTGTGGTAACCATAACAAGGTATCCAACCGGCTCTCAGCCATCATTCATAGTGAGATTTAGGAGAATGTGGAGAAACTAAGAAGAATAGCTAATCATGACAAGGTCAGTGGGTGGAGTACTCAATGATAAGTCTATGAAATAAGAAATAACTAAGTCAACGCGGGAGGTGAAGGAAGGACACGTCGCTATAAGATCATTGGGTCGGTCGTACTCAAACCTTTTCGGGACTATAGAATATGAATTAGACTCAAATGGCAGACAATTCATCAGACAATGTACATCATTGGGGTGCGATAGCTATGTATTAAGTGTCTTATTTTTCATGTCCAGGAGGACAAGAGTAGGCATGTAGCAAGGGTGAGCTGAAATATCTAATCGATAATCGCTCAATGTTACGTAGATCATATACCATAGTTTGAAACTGAATCTAGAAGCAGTTGCGGAGGGCTCCTATTGAATATTGTTACCCACCACTAACTCGTTAAAATAATCCTTATACTCATCAACTGACAAGGATCTTTGTCGAAGTGTAAATATTCGCTCAAGAAGGTGATTCATATATGGGCCGGTAAATATTTGTACCGCAATCTTCGTTTCAACTCCACCCAAGTACCGATAACGGCAAAGATGATCTCGCACATGGGTCTTCTAAATGTCATCCAAGTACGCTCTTACCTGACCTAGAATTCTAAGTTTAATGGACCGAAGGCAGCGCCCACCGAAAAACTCAAACTGATTTAGATAGTATTTCATGTCTATGAGCCAATAACTGAAGGACTCGGGACTCGACAAACCATCAACAGGTGGCAACTCTGTTTATCCATAAATCGGCGATCCTCTCCAAGGTGTCTAGTTCGCGCTCCTGGAGGTCGCGGCCTGCTTTCCAGATCGCTCCAGGAGGTCGCGGCCTGCCCTCCAGGTCGCTCCTAGAGGTCGCGGCCTGCCCTTCAGGTCGCTGTAGGTCGCGGCCTGCCGTCCAGGTCACTCCTGGAGGGCGCGGCCTGCCCTTCAGGTCACTCCTGGAGGTCGCGGCCGCTCCTCGCTCCTAGAGGTCGCGGCGCCCTCCGGCCTGGCCCTCCCAGTTGCGGATCATATCATAGTTTGCTCTAGAAGCTGCGGAGGGCTCCTATTGAGTTACCCACCACTAACTCGTTAAAATAATCCTTATACTCATCGCGGCTTTGTCTGTAAATATTCCCAAGAAGGTGATTCATATATGGGCTGGTAAATATTTGTAGCAATCTTCGTTTCAACTCAAGTACCTCAAAGATGATCTCGAGTCTTCTAAATGTCATCCTACGCTCTTACCTGACCTAGAATTCTAAGTTTAATGGACCGAAGGCAGCGCCCACCGAAAAACTCAAACTGATTTAGATAGGTCGCTCAATAACTGAAGGACTCGGGGACAAACCATCGTGGCAACTCGTTTATCCATAAATCGGCGCCCTCCAGTCTAGTCGCTCCTGGAGGTCGCGGCCTGCTTTCCAGATCGCTCCAGGACCCTCCAGGTCGCTCCTGGAGGTCGCGGCCTGCCCTCCACGTTGCTCCTAGAGCAGCCTGCCGTGGTCATGAACCGCTCCAGGCCGCAGGTCACTGAAGGGCGCGGCCTGCCATCCAGGTCGCTCCTGGATGCCGCGGCCTAGAGGTGCCTACCCTCCAGGTCGCTCCTGGAGGTGTCTGCGTTGCTCCCTGGCATACCCTCGACTGAGGGTCGCTCCTGGATGCCAGCGGCCTGCCCTCCAGGGCGCTCCTGGAGGCCGCGGCCTGCCCTCCAGGGCGCTCCTTGGAGGCTGCGGCCTGCACTCCAGGTCGCTCCGGGAGGCCGCGGCCTGCCCTCCAGGTCGCTCTGAGAGGCCGCGGCCTGCCCTCCAGGTCGCTGCTGGAGGCCGCGGCCTGCCCAGGTCCTGGAGGTCGCTGCTGGAGGCCGCGGCCTGCCCTCCAGGTCGCTGCTGGAGGCCGCGGCCTGCCCTCCAGGTCGCTGCTGGAGGCCGCGGCCTGCCCTCCAGGTCGCTGCTGAAGGCCGCAGCCTGCCCTCCAGGTCGCTGCTGGAGGCGGCGGCCTGCCCTCCAGGTCGCTCCTGGAGGTCGCGGCCTGCTCTCCAGCTCGCCCGGTAATGGCTTGTTCCGAGAATATTCCCTCTTCTAGGGAATATTCCATCCTTGAGCCTATAAATTGGCTCTCAGACCTCTCTAAGAGGGTACGACAATCGGGAGGACCGAAAATGCGACTAGAAGTAGCCTAACCGCATATATTATGGCGATTTGAGTGGTTTGGTGACCAAAGCAGCCTGGCGATCTGAGCGGCCTGGCGGGCCTGGGGATCTGAGCTACCCTTTCTCTTATTACCCCTTCAGTTATGACTCGGAGTAACCGACTACTCACAACCACCTTCTTTCAGTTCGAGCAGCAAGATTTTTTTACTCTGCCATCTGACACAACTCGCAGTAGAGTGTAGAGGGTTAGTATCAACATTTTTTGTACCAACATTTTGGTGCGGTGAGCGTGGAATTTAGTAGTCGATAAACAGCAGTTGCGATTAAAATGTGGGATTTTGCTTGAAAAACACCCAATTTAAAAACAGTCATAACTTTTGATCTGATTTTCGTTTTCAGCCCGGAAAATCTCATCATGAAGAGCTCTGAAAGATCTATCATTTGGCAAACCGGGAACCCGTTCAGGCTCGATTCGTGCTCTCAGATTGCCCAAATTTGACTCAGTTTAGGAGTTACTGCATTTTTTCTCTTCCGACAATTCCTGTTTTCATGGATTTTCCATCAGAGGCCCTCGAGCACCCCCTCCAATCATCTAGAAATGCTTATCCAAAGTAGCGACTACAACCTCCTACTATCCAAGATAGACCTCCTGAAGGGACAAGGTGGTTCTCATCCTAATCGTGTGGCAATCATCAGTAATAATGAGCCTTCTACTAATCGTATTGAGCGTTTGTTGCAACCTGATGCGGAAAAGTTCTCCATCCCTTCCCGCAAGCTACATAAAGCGAACATGACTACTTACTCTTATCAAGTTCATGAAGAACAAACACTTCCCTTTGAAGAAGAGTAAGACCCTTCTCCTTTTTCTGACCAAATCCGTTGGGAAACGGTCTCAAATGATTTCAAAGAGCCTTGTTTGCCAATCTACTATGGAAGAAGTGATCCAATCTCTCATCTGGAAGCTTTTTGAATCAGTTGTTTCATTAAGAGCATTAACAGATGGTATCAAGTGCAAGCTTCTCGTCATGTCCTGTGATGGTCAAGTTATGGAATGGTTCTACAACTTGCCACCTCAATCCATCACTTATTTCGGGGATCTTCGAAGAGAGTTTCTATTAAGGTTCATTACCATGAAGAAGCGAAAGAGAAGCCTAGTAGCTCTCTTTCAGATCAAACAAAGAGATAACGAAATTGTTGTTCACTTCATCGACAGATTTCAAAAAGAAATCCTTGGCGTTGTTAATGTTGATCAAGACATGTACAAAATAACCTTAATTCACAAATTGCAAGAGGGCCCCTTAAAATTTAAAGTCAGCCAAAATGAACCTAGTTCTTATGGACATCTCATCAAAATAGTAAATCGATTTATTGAAGGTGAAGCCATGAACTCCAACTACATCTCTTCTCTAAACCAGAGAAATTTTATCATCAACATCCTTCTTCATCACAAGACTTTCCGCAAGCAAAGCATTTCAGATCTTATTCTCCTCCTCAAAGCATGCATGCACAACCTTCGGAGCAGAATGAGTCCCTTTAATATATAGAAGTCTGTCCGATCTTGTCATTTGATCCCAGAACACTTAAATACGAAAGGTATTCGGACAAGTATGTCAAGATCAATATACCCATGGAGGAGCTTCTTCTAATTATTTAAAATATGTCAGAGTTTGAAAAACCTCGTCCTCTGAGACCAAATAGAAAGAGATATCATAAAGAGCCCTTCTGCAAATATCACATGAACATCGATCATAATACAAAGGACTGTCGGACTCTCCGAAAGCTGGTAGATCAATTCGCGAAGGCAGGAAAATTACAAGATTATGTTGCTCAATAGCCCGTCAATGATCTTCCCTCCGGCAAAGTCAATGATACAAGCAAAGATTGTATTCATCAATAATATGAGTGCCTATAGTAGAAAGAGCAACTTGCTTTTCTTTCATGTGTTTCATATATCTCTCATTTGTTCGGAGTTTCTTGCACCTTTTCTTTTCTTTAGTATTACTTGTATCAGATATAATAGCAAATCGAGTCCTACCAACATCCATGATCATAAAGACCTTCTCAGTCGTTGGCCTCGTATAACTTCACATATGTATCATTTATCGTATACTCCGCTGCTGAGAATTATTCAAATGTTTTTTAAGTTCTCTTCTTCTCTTTACTTTACTTTTAGCATTAATATGCGTGGATATATTGATTTGAGGTGATGAGTGGATACTGTTAGAATAACTCATGTATTGGGCCCTTGTTTTAGGCCCATTTATGCTTTCTTCTCTTTTAGTCTCACATCTTGTATAGGATTTGTTCTCTCTCTCTTCCTCCTATATATACGTATTCTCTCCTTGTATTTACATACTCAATCAATACATACAAGCTTTGAGCTTTCTCTACATGGTATCAGAGCCAGGTTACGATTCTCGCGGTCTCCTTTGTTCTGACCGCACCTATTGATCTCTCGCGGCCTGCCTCCCGCGGCCTCTCTCGCGGCGTGCCTCCCGCGGCCTGCCTCCCGCGGCCTGTCTCTCGCGGCCTGCCTTCGCGAGTTGTTCGCCTCTATCCGCTTGCCTCTGCGGCTTGTCCCTCTCAGTCCGCAGCTGTTCCGCTACCTCATGTTACTCTCCTCCCGTGGATCCACCCTTCCCCCCTTGCTTTTTATAGTCTTTCCTCCTTCCTAATTCGTGGGGCCACCTTCTTTCTGTCCGCTGCGGACTCCCTACTTGTCGCGGCCTTGTTGTGCGGCCTCCTGCTCTTTTCGCGGCGGTCTTCCTAGGTCGTCTGGTTCTGCGGCCTGTCTCTATGGCTTCTTCTGGTAATTCTACGAGCTCGGCGGCCAGCCCGCCTACTGTCCACCCGACCTGTCCGCCAGACCGCCCGGCCTGTTCTGCCGAACTCCGTGACGAGCTCCGGATCACAACAATCTCTCTTTCCGGCAAGAAAAACTTTATTCCATGGGTGCATTCAGTTCGGCGGGCTTCAGGCTAAGGGACTTCTGTCTCACCTTACTCAGGCACCTCCTTCTCCCCTTACGGATGATTGGCTCCGCAATGACGGACGCGTTCAGACTTGGATTCTGAATTCCTTGGATGGTGAACCTTATCAAATGGCTATGTACCACGACACCGCCAAGGCTTGTGGGATGAGCTACATTCCTTGTACTCCGGCCGCGACAGCCTTCAGCATCTTTACGACATCCTCACTGACCTCTTCACTCTCGACACTGGCGGCGCTTCAGATATGACCTCGTTTGTCGCTCGGGCTAAAACTCTTGCTGAAGCCTGGATCCAGCATCAGCCTCCCACCAATGATCATGCTGCTCAGCGAGCTCAGAAGGAAGTTGCTTGCATTGCCATCATCATGGCCCGCCTTCCATCTCATCTACAGAGTCTTCGTGCTCAGGTCCTGGCTGCTCCCACCACACCATCTTTCTCTGATGTCTGCTCCATGATTCTCCGGGTCTCCCCTCCTCCAGATCCTCTGCTCCTTCTCCACCGGCTCTTCTTCAGCAGGCCCCTCCGCTCTTACCATCCCCTCCCACTTCTGCTCGGGGGGGACGTTTGGGCTCACGGGGCCGTGGCCGTGGTGGTCGCGGCCGGCCAAAGTGCTCCTTCTGCGGGAAAGATGGTCATCTTGAGGCGACCTGCTATAAGAAAATTGGCTATCCCCCTCGCCCGACGGCTTCTGTTGTTACTGAAGTCAGTTCTCCTGATCTTGAGACCGTCCGTCTTCAGCTCCAGCATCTCCAGGGCCAGCTCAACCCACCCTCGGCCTCCGTCGCCTCCGTCTCCAACACAGGTACTACTTGTCTCTCCACCAGCCCGGGCTGGATTGTGGACTCTGGTGCCACTCATCACATTACTTCGCAAAGGCCTGCAAAGTACTCGGACTCTCCTTATCCGAAGTCTATCACTGTGGCCAATGGGGCGCTGGTTCCTGTCTCTGGCTCGGCCGATCTTTCTCTCAACTAGTCCATCCTCCTTCGCTCGGCTCTTCATGTTTCGAGTTCACCCTTTAATTTACTATCTGTGGGGCGTCTTACAAGTAATCTGGATTGTTCTATTATATTCACTTTTTCTTCTTTTGTTATACAGGATCGGCGGACGCGGACTACCATTGGTAGAGGCCAGCTGCGGAACGGGCTCTACCTTCTCGATGACTCTCCCACCATTATGTCTTTCGTCTCCTCCACTGCATGGCATCGCCGACTTGGTCATGCCCCTCTACCAGTACTCCAGCGGGCTCTTCCAGATATTCCTTTTACTTCTTTTCAGTGTGACTCATGTATCCTCGGCAAACAACCGCGTTCTTCTTTTCCTTCACATTGTACTCGGAGTGCAGCTCCCTTTGATATAGTTCATTCGGATGTATGGGTCCATTTAGGATTCCCAGTATATGTGGTTTTCGTTATTTTATCACGTTTATTGATGATCACTCTCGCACTACGTGGCTCTACTTACTCCGTGAACGCTCCGAGCTTTCCCGGGTTTTTCGGGCATTTGTCCTTGAGACCCGGACGCAATTCCACACCACTCTCAAAACCTCCGTACTGACAATGCTCGTGAGTACACCAGCCACGACTTTACCACTTTGTGTTCGGAATACGGGATTCTACATCAAACCTCTTGCGCTTACACGCCCCAGCAAAATGGGGTTGCCGAACGAAAGAACCGTCATTTACTCGATGTCGCCCGCTCCCTCATGCTTCAAATGCATGTTCCCAAGACATACTGGAACTTTGCGGTTTCCACTGCCTGTTTTCTCATCAACCGTCTCCCCTCCTCTGTCCTCAATTATGCTACTCCGTTTAGCATATTGTTTCCCTCCACTCCGGCTTTCCCTCTCTCGCCCCGTATCTTCGGCAGCACCTGCTATGTCCACCGCCTCGTGCCCTCCTCGGATAAATTGGATCCCAGGGCGGTGAAACACATCTTTGTCGGCTACTCACGCACCCAGAAGGGCTATGTCTGTTACTCACCCGCTACTCGCAAGATCACCGTTTCTGCTGACGTTACCTTCCGGAAAGAACAACCGTTTTTCCCTGCTCCGTTACCTGTTGCGCTCCCACCGACTCCTCTCCCGCCATCTTTACCACGCCCCGTTATTCCCGCTACTACACCACATTCGCCCGTTTCTCCTGCCCCCGCTCCTGCTACCACCAAACCACCCGTTATCCGTGTCTACACTCGTCGCCCTCCCAGTTCTGTTGCCCCTCTGCAGCCGACCTCCACCACGGATACTTCGCGTCCTTCTGATCAGGTAGCGCCTTCCACTGCCCATCCTCTGGATGTCTACGTCTCTCTTCATCGCCTCTCTACCCCTCTGCACACATTTGCTACTTCTCTTTCTTCGATTGTTGTTTCTAACTCTGTGCAGGAGGCGCTTCAACATCCCGGCTGGCGGACAGCCATGGAGGAGGAAATGTCTGCCCTCTGGGCTAACCAGACCTGGACCATTGTACCCCTTCCTCCGGGTCAGAAACCGGTTGGGTGCAAGTGGGTCTTTGTCATCAAACATGCTGCTGATGGGACGATTGACCGTCTGAAGGCTCGTTTTGTGGCTCGCGGCTTCACCCAGCAACAGGGGCTCGACTATGAGGAAACTTTCTCTCCGGTCGCCAAGCTCAATACCGTTTGAGTCCTCATCTCTGTCGCTGTTCATCGCTAGTGGCCCCTCTTTCAACTCGATATCAAGAATGCCTTCTTAAATGAGGATCTGCAGGAGACGGTCTACATGCAACAACCGCCCGGGTTTGAGACCACGGGGGAGTCTCAGGTATGCCGTCTTCTTAAGGCTCTGTATGGTCTCAAACAATCTCCACGGGCCTGGTTTGACAAATTCAGTAAGGTCCTTCGTGATATCGGTTTTACTCGAAGCTCGGCCGACTTCTCGCTGTTCACTCGTCACCGACCAACAGGGACGGTCCTTCTGTTAGTATATGTTGACGACATCATCATTACAGGAGATGACTGACAAGGGATACATGCCGTCAAAGTGCATCTAAACTCGGTCTTCCAGACAAAGGACCTGAGAACTCTACGATACTTTCTGGGTCTTGAGGTTGCCAGGTGACCGGACGGGCTTATTTTATCTCAACGAAAGTACTGTATTGATCTTCTTCATGATGCTGGTCTTTTAGGGTGTAAGCCAAGTGATACCCCCATGGATGTAAATCACAAGTTATGTGCTCAGGCATCTGACTCGGATCTACTTTTCTAGAATCCTGAATATTATCGACGACTAGTTGGGAAATTGATCTATCTCACGGTTACCAGACCAGATATTTCCTTTGTTGTTGGTCTTGTCAGTCGATACATGCACTCTCCTCGTAAATCTCATCTTCAGGCTGTTGAACGTATTCTCAGGTACCTAAAAACAGCCCCGGGTCAAGGACTTATTTACCGGACTTCCTCGTCTGCTCCAGCCTTAGTGGCATACTCTGATGCGGATTATGCTGGCTCTCTTGATGACCGGCGATCTACTAGTGATTTCTGCACATACTTTGAGGATCATTTGGTTACATGGCGAAGCAAGAAACAAGCGGTCGTTGCTCGATCATCAGCTGCGGCAGAATACCGGGCAATGACATCTGTTGTATCAGAACTGACGTGGCTTGAAAGTCTCCTCACTGATCTGGGTGTCAAATTACCTTCTCCGGCTCTTCTTCTTTGTGATAGCCAAACGGCTATACATATCGCCAAGAACCCAGTTTTCCACGAAAGAACGAAGCACATTGAAGTCGATTGTCACTTCGTTCGAGAGAAAGTTCAAATGAAGAAGCTCGATCTCAAGCATGTTCCAGGGACGGAACAAGTTGCGGATGTCCTCACAAAGGATCTTCCCAAGGCATCCTTCTATCAATGTCTGTCCAAGCTTGGTGCATACGATTTGTACGCTCCAGCTTGCGGGGGAGTGTTAGAATAACCCATGTATTGGGCCCTTGTTTTAGGCCAATTTATGCTTTCTTCTCTTTTAATCTCACATCTTGTATAGGATTTGTTCTCTCTTTCTTCCTCCTATATATATGTATTCTCTCCTTGTATTTACATACTCAATCAATACATACAAGCTTTGAGCTTTCTCTATAGATACTATGGATGGATGTGATGTTTGAACATGATGTGAGGATATATCTCTATTGGTTGATCATGCACTCCACATCTCGCTCGAATTATTCGCGGATGTGTAGTGGTAGCCTCGCTCAAATTATTCGCAGATGAGTAGTGGTAACCTCGCTTGAATTATTCGCAGATGTGTAAATGGTAGACTCGCTCGAATTATTCGCAGATGTGTAAATGGTAGACTCGCTCGAATTATTCGCAGATGTGTAGTAGTAGTCGAAGTTAATTCTTGTCATGATTGCTATTAATATATGTGAGGCTTTAACGAATTGTTTAACCAGCTTTACTTTAGTTTAATTAAAAGTACCTAACTAATCATAATTTGATTGATTGTTGTGCTACCTCCTGATGATAGGATAGAAGTACTAATCTATTGATAACTTATCGATTTTTATGTTGTTTATCTGATGATAGGATAGAAGTACTAATCTATTGATAACTTATCGATTTTTATGTTGTTTATCTGATGATAGGTCAGGAGTACTTATCTATCAACGAGCTGATAGATGACAGTGCCGAAACTGAATAATGGATTAGAATGCACTCATCAATATGATCATTTGTTGGTAGCTATTATTTCAGGTGTTAAAAGCCTCTGCATATCATTTAAAATGATCGGATTTCTAAATGTCGAGGTTTCTACCCTAGATTTCTAACTATCATACTTATAAACATTTATACTTCTCAATTCATAAGATCATTCTGAGTTTCATGTCATCATTCCATAAATATTCAAATTTGAGGTTATCAGGACATTGTCTTCTCTTGCGGTAAATGTGGATATTACTTAATGAATATGTCTCTTCCTCAATATTGAAAATGGCATCTCAAAAAAGTGATCATGTATAGATGTTCATATCTCCTATACAAAGTGAAGTAATCATTTCTTAGGCCCTTCAAAGTGGTATCAACAAGTCTTCTTGAAGTACTCCTCTTAAATGAATGTTTATATATTGCACCTGCTAGTACAGGAAATAAGCAGGTATCAGTAAGTTGCCTCGAGTACCTGACATATCTCTTCGTATATTTCATACACCTCTCTTTTGCAGAGACTAGAAGGTATTTGTGAGTTCTCTTCAGCTACTCGCGTATTATATTTCTTTTATACTTGCTTTGACTTCTCTTTTGCAGAGAAGAACAGGTGTCTGTGAGTTCTCTTTAGAGACTCACGTATTATATTTCTTTTATACCTGCTCTGACTTCTCCTTTGCAGAGAATAACAGGTGTTCGTGAGTTCTCCTCCGGTACTCGCGTATTATATTTTTTATACCTGCTCCAACTTCTTTTGTGCAGAGAATAGCAGTTGTTCGTGAGTTCTTTTCAGGTACTCGTGTATTATATTTCTTTAATGCTTGCTCTGACTTCCCTTTTATAGAGAATAGCAGGTGTTCGTGAGTTCTCTGCAGATGCTCGCATGTTATATTTCTTTTTATACCTGATTTAACTTCTCTTTTGCAGAGATTGGCAGGTGTTCGCGAGTTCTCTTCAGATAATAATAGGTGTTCGCGAGTTTAGTTCAGGTACTCACGTTATATGTTGTTTTTCTATCTATGTTGACTTCTCTTCTTTGCAAAAGTAAATAGATGTTCACAAGTCCTCTTCAGGTATTCGCGAGTCCATTTCAGGTACTCGCAGGACATTTTTTTATGTTTTTCTTTAACTCTTCTCCCTTGCAAAAGAAAAAGTAAGTATTCACAGGTTCTTTTTAGGAGAGGCATCAGGTACTTTCACTTTCTCTTTTATACACTTGTCTCTGCCAGTTTGTAAGAGGCGGATCACGATTTTTATGGGTAAGTTCTACTTTTTCAAACTTCTCTTCAGAACTTGAAAATGTGTGGGGATCGTGTTTACCCAGAAAACGGCGATCCTCTCCAAGGTATTAGTGGAGGCCGCGACCTGCTCTCTAGGCCGCTCCTGGAGGTCGCGGCCTGCCCTCCAGGCCGCTCCTGGAGGTTGCGGCCTGCCCTCCAGGCCGCTCCTGGACGTCGCGGCTTGCCCTCCAGGTCGCACCTGGAGGGCGCGCCCTGCCCTCCAGGTCGCTCCTGGAGGTCGCGGCCTTCCCTCCAAGTCGCTCCTGGAAATCCCGGCCTGCCCTCCAGGTTGTTGGAGGTCCCGGCCTGCCCTCCAGGTCACTCCTGGAGGTCCCGGCCTGCCCTCCACGTCGCTCCTGGAGGTCCCGACCTGGCCTCTGGGTCGCTCTTGGAGGTCCCGGCCTGCCCTCCAGGTCGCTCCTGGAGGTCGCGTCCTTCTCTCCAACTCGCCCGACGGTGGCTTGTTACGGGAATATTCCCTTTTCTAGGGAATATTCAATCCTCGAGCCTATAAATAGGCTCTCAGACCTCTCTAAGAGGGGGCGGCAGTCGAGAGGACCGAACATGCGGCTAGAAGTAGCCTAACCGCATATATTGTGGCGATCTGAGCGGTTTGGCGACCTGAGCGGCCTGGTGACCTGAGCGACCTGAGCGGCCTGGCGACCGGAGCGGCCAGGCGACCGGAGCGGCCAGGCGACCTGAGCGGCCTGTCGACCTGAGCGTCCTGGCGACCTGAGCGGCCTGGCGACCTAAGCGGCCTTGCGATCTGAGCGGTCTGGCGACCTGCGCGGCCCAGCAATCTGAGTTATCCTCTCTCTTACTACCCCTTCAGCTGTGACTCGGAGTAACCGACTACTCACGACCACCTTCCTTCAGTTCGGCCAGCAAGATTTTTTCCCTTTACCATCTGACGCAACTCGCGGTAGAGTGCAAAGGGTTGGTATCGACATTTTTTGTACCAACAAACTCTACTAAACATGTGCTCGAAATCTTCCTTGAAATCTTCATTGAAATGATGACCATCGTAGTCAGCATCCCTAGCATAGTCCAATAGTGTTGAATGGTCAACATGATCTCTACGAGCGATGATCTATGGACAAGGATGATCATTGTAATAGTACGATGATCCCCTTAGACATACTCTAAGTGATTGAGTATAGACGGACTCAATGTGATTGAGTGTAGACGAACTAGGGATCCTCAAATAGGGAAGAGATGGTGACAATAACTAGACATAAATGAACTTAAAGACTCGATTAATGTGTATAAAATAGAGATTGAACCTGAGGCTTTGAAACCAGCTAACACGGGACAAATCTGCTAGTGACGGTCACGTGATCCCCTACCTAGATGAGTAAGCATGCAGATGCAAATAGAATCACAAACAACCCTGAAATGAAGATGCAAATGAATGAATTCACACAATTCGATAAACACGATACGACAACATAAACTCTAATCATAATGCAATGCATACAAATGATTCAATCATGCAAGTATTTTCAACACAATTCAAATATTCACACATTTAACCACAATTAATCGAAAATATTTGAAATTACGTAATTATGTCATAATTGCAAGAGAAACTGAGAGTGCACTAAAATGTATGGCGAATAAATAATGCACATCTAAATAGAGAGACGAATCAAAATTAGTAAGTCAAATATTACTACCAATACATTAATGTACCCGCACAATATGAAGAAAACTAAAATGCAAACTATCTCAGAGATCGGCATCGGAGGTGGAGGATGTCGTAGGCGAGTCTAGGATGGTCGTAAGAGCGATACGAGAGATCAAATGTGTAGTTAAATGGGAAAATATGGTACGGAAACATAAAGGATTATGGATTTGGTGCTTGGTAAATTTACGGTGCGACAATTTAGGCTTTTCTGGTGGATATCATGGTTATGCACTTATGCAAGTGTAGAAAGGCTTGATAATACACCAGGAAGGAGGGGGAGTGGCCCGTGATGTTGCGGGAAGGCATGTGGTTGATGGCAGAGGGGCTGCATGGGGTAACCATGTCGTAGATGGGGAAAATAAGTTAGATTGTTGTTGTAGGGGGGCTCTGCAAGGCTTGAAGAGGTTGTTGTAGGGAACTATGTTGTAACACCCAACATGTAATAACTGTATTAAATGGGGTTCGGCTGGGCCCCACATTACACTAAGTTACTAACATCACAAGTTAGATATTCAAGATGGTATAAAATTTTCACAAATCTACTACAGTCAATTAATATACAAAATATGAAATACTCACAACAGAAGTACTAAACATAACAGAGTGTTCATGTCTACAACTAAGTCCTTGGTCTTGTGACCATTACAACAACATTCAAATATTCTACAACATTCAAATATTCTAAACATAAGAGAGTGTTCATGACCGTAAAGGCCTCGCTGAGGACTCGTAGAGGACTTCATGACGCTCGACAAGGATCGCCTTGAGGTTGGAGTATTGTCGACGCTCGACGGGGGAAGAGGAAGCAGCAGAGGACACACACTCGAAGAGGGATCGCAAATGGCTCGCAACTCGCGGGAATAGACGGAATAGAGGACATCTGCGATTTAAGTAAGCCGCGTCAATCAACATCTCGCCAGATATGTTATATTCTCAGATCGGACTACTTCTGATTTATCGGCTGATTTAATTAAAAATAGTTTTTTTTCTATTAATCTGAAAAAATAGATCGTTTTTCTTTCAAATCAGACATGTCGGACATGTCCGTCAATATTTAAAACACTAGTGTTGTTAACTATTGTGTTATCCCTCGTCGCAAGAGTATTCATCCCCATGGGTCCATAAATCCCTGGAGATTGATGAAAGTTGTGAGAACTGCTGCTAATGGCCCCATATATTTGGGATCACTTCTTTTAAGTGCAACAATGCAAGCCGTGTAAGCATCGCTCAGAGCTCTCTGAGACTTGGACTAATGAAGCTTCAGCAGAAAAAGAAGCTATGGAGAAAGGGAGTGAGAATGAAGATGCCTATCCTAAGAGGACAAAGGAAGGTTGAAAAAAACTTGGATGTTTAAGACAAGATGCCTGCTTGGCCGAAGAAAGGCTAAAGAAAATTTGGACGTTCTACAGGTCATGCATCCACAACTTTTAATGGATGTAGGTTGGTCCCTCTTCTGGAGATCTACCAGGAAGAGGTAGAGGCATGATGGCTCAGGTGGAGCATAACGTGCTTGTTCTTCTCCCTCGGTTTCTGAGTACAGATACAAGAAGAAAGACATTTGGATCTACTCCTTATCATGTGTGCTTCCATTCTCATCAAATATGGGGAGATTGTTGGGAATTTATTTTGATTTGATAAAATAAAACACTGGTAAAGACAACCCATAAAAAATAGAAGAAGTCTGGGTCAGGACTAGAAGTTAAGGAAGGCAGATCCAAGAAGAAAAGGATTTGTCAGCGATCCACAATCGTTGATCGGAGCTCGTTGAGCAAAAGACCAGCGTTGAGCAATCCGGCTCCTAGCTCACAACCGCTCAGAGCTCAGCAATCAAGGATATGTACTAGCTATTTTCAGGGTATGTACTACCTATTTTCAGTCAAATTGTCTTCTAGCTCTCGGGAAACCTTCCCCCAGTCTTCCCATGTTACATACTTACACGTCCATTTTACACGCATGGACATAGGGCGTGTAAAGTGATTTTACTTCATTTTTGTCCTCTAGAAAGTGTCACAAGCTCTTGGACACAACCCTCACATTATTAAGAGAACTACTCATCCATTTATGACAAAAAAAGTAGTCTTATGCCCTCCATATTGCCTTAAACCTTCCTCGAATTAGGGTATTGATCAAATCAAGCTAATAAAGTCCATAAACATTCCACATTAAGGTACAGATAGTCATACACACAATCTCCACCACGAAGGAAGATCAAGGATAAGAAAACTCATGGTATTACATATGTGGCAGGTTAGGCTTCAGGTGGGTTGTCAGAGAGAAATCGGGCGGGGCGGTGATTAGAAAAGGTTCCAGTCAGCTAGGGGGGTTCCAGGCAGGTAAATAGGTGGGTCGAGGTTGTAGCAGGAAACGGGAAGCGGGTAGGGTGGGGGCAACCGGAGAATATAGGAGGTCACCGAAGGTTGTGTGGGTGTTGGAAGGCGGTGGCGGGGCTGGGATGGCAGCTCAACGTAGCACCGCGGGGTAGACGGGCATCGCACAGGTCTAGACCATGCAACTATTGTTCTAAGAAGCCAACTGTCGTTGAAACCTAAAGTTAAAACAAGAGATATAAAGGGGGATATAAGTTAAAGTAATCGGATGGCCCATATTTGCCCAAACTCCCAAAATAGCACTATGAAAAATACCAAAAAATACATAAAAATGGGGAAAACACGACAATCGCAATTGCGGTTTTCAAACAACGATCTGACGGTCAAGAAACAGTCAATGACCTAAATCAATCAAACTAGTGCGATCAATCACCATCATAATGAGTGTTTATTCCTCATTCATCTTTAACATGGAAATTTTTTGTGAAATCAATTCCATGGAAGATATAAAACATAAAAATCTCAAAAAATTCAAAAGCCTTTTTATAAATTAAAGTAAATTCAAAGCCAAAGCACACATGTCAACTATCAACGGGCTCTAATAAAAGAACAGTAAAACGATACATACAATATACTGTAACAAAAGTGAGGAGCCATATCCGGTCCTAAGTATTCTGTTTAAACATGCAACCGTAGTATCTTCTAGCTTAGGCACATCCACCTCCATCTGTAACACGCTGCAAGAATACAAAATTTATGGTCACCAAATTACACTAATGTATTTCAATCATCTGACATTAGTTCATTATACTACACAGAGCTTAGCGAACATTACTTTATTTTATTCAAAAAAACAAAAATACCATATCAAAGTATCAAACACAAATCTCAATGTATGCATTGTGTCATTGTGTGGATCTGAATAATAATTCTAAGAAGGACGTCAATGAGAGGAGGTGGTATTCACTTTCTGTTAAATAAAATATGACAAAACAAATTCCAACAAACGAATCTGAAGAAAATATTTAACAGAGAAGGATAATTAGGACTAAATATGAGCAATAAAAAAGGAAAACTATAACAGAAACATAAATAAATAAATAATTTGTTTAGGGCCATCAAACTAACAATATAATGCAGAATGCAGTGCAAAATTATGGAATGGAAGAACTCCCTGCACCTTAAAACTTTACCAATCCAACTCACTCTCAATTTAACACAGGACAAGATTATAAGATTCGAATCTGACCTAATTTATAGCCTAATTGTATAGCATGAAGGCAGACATGCACTGAATGACTAGAGCTAACACATCATAATAATTATGAGAAATAACTATACGATTTATCATAAGAAATATCTGGCAACCGATTACATTAAATAAACAGACTTTAAAATTTAACCAGTAAAAATAATTGACCATAAATATTAAAATAAAGGTTGTTGATAATAATTGTAAGTAATGACAGGGTACTGAGGGTAGCAGAATTAACCACAAGCTGAATAAGCTATACTCGTTTAATCATTAAACTGAAATAACTATGAAAATTCGTCGAGTACTAGAAAGGGAAGGAAAGAGATTTGCCAGTGATCCAAGGAAGGGGAAGGTCATTTAGGAGTTGGGAGGATTATTGTGAGGGAGCTGAGGGAGAAATAGTTTTGGGGGCTAGGAACTTGAGGTGTGAGCAAGGGCCGGCGATGGGGCCTCGCAATGAGCTGGGAAAGGGAAATGGAAGTCGATATTGGAGTGAGTAGGATAAGCACTCAATGGTGGTCAGGGCATGCAGTGAGAGTCGAAACTTTTAGGTGAGGCTAGCAAGGGCAGGGGAAGACAGCGCAGTGACCGGTCAAGGTATACCTGAGCTAGAGAGGCGGAAGAGAGGAAGAGAGGAAGCATAGGTACCTCCAACTGGCAAGCATGGGCTTCAAGTATCACGTGAGAATGGCGGTTTCTAGGGGAAAGTCAACTAGCAATATGTATCACCTACTAGACAAGCGTGCGCTTCAACTCCCACATGAGACCAGAGGCCTCTAGGAGGAAGCCAACAATACCATGACAATAAATAGAGGAGGATTTGGATTAATTGTATTTGATGACTTAAATCACCCGTTCAGATCATTTAACCTCATCCTTAAAATATATCACAAGAAAACAAATATTAAAATAATTTTGAAAAGTCACGCTGAATGTGATGGCGAACTCCAATCGTCTGGATGACGATTATAACTGACGACGGCAAGAATAGACCATAAAGGGCCTTTAATGAACATGCTTTACTCGATGAGGGCGGTCCCCATCACAATCCTACAAGAAGCAGTTGATACCATGGATAAGATGTTAAAATGAGTAAATGCTACTCAGTGTTGGTTATGCAACTATCACAATTTCTCATCAAATTCTCCCAATTCAAGCAAATTACTCTTAGGGTTTACTGTCAAACTGTCCCAATTCAAACCCACAACAATATGCACAGTGCAACATTGAAATTGAGCGCAGATTCAACCCAAGACAAGCAATGCTTATACGTGAGTGATAAACACTGAGAAAAATTATTAGAAGTTTGCTCAGTAAAACTAGCAAGTGAACATACAATATGTTACAACCTATGCAAGTGTGGACACAATAATGATGATGATAAAGGAAATGAGTTCATCATGAATTTATTCAATATTAGGGTTGTTAACAAAACTATATTTAGATAAGCCAAAAAAGAATTCGACTTTGTATACTCCATTTGCAAACTTCCACCAATCTCGCTTCCTAAATAAAGGTATCCCTAAATATATTAATGCTCGTCAACAAACATGATGGGAGAAAGAAGAAATATGATACACTACAGTGATGTCAAGATCGAAGAAATGAAATTGCATTGAATTAAACAACAAAAGAATACAATCAAGAACAAATTATCGCCAAACATCCGGAGGCTGGGTCCTCCTTGACACTCCACTCTCCAAGAGAGCCAAAACCTAAGACTCCAAAAGGGTGATCATCTAGGATACTACCATCTCCTATATCTAGGCGAATGGGGAAATAGAAAGTGCAATAATGCCCATGAGCTACATAGACTGCATGTAGTGTTTTCCAACTTAGAAAGTAAACCAAGGTCTCCCTCAAGAGCAAAACAATTCGTGATACCCTTAGGTGTCTTTACCTTCTTCATATGGATATTTTGCCCTATTTTCATTACTAGTTTAGGAGGAGAAAATATTCCCTGGTAATTGTTGATGACTTTTCTAAGTTCACTTAGGTGTTCTTTCTTATAAGCGGGTCTAATAACAATGAAATTCTCACAATTTTTTTGAAACAAATCCAAAATGAAATGAGTACTTCAGCTATCATGATTAGAAGTGATCAAGGGACTGAATTTGAGTCTCATAGGATAAGAGAATTTTGTGAATCTATGGGTATCAAACAAACTTATCCTCTTTTATAATTCCACAATAAAATAGAGTTGCTGAGAGAAATAATAGAACATTCATTGAGACAGGCAGAACTTAAATAGCTGAAGCCAAGATACTTATGTACTTTTGGGCAAAAGTTGTGAACAGCTCTTGTCTTGTGTTGAACAGAATGTTGGTCAATAAATTACATGTGAAGACTCTTTATCTATACTACTCTATTAAGCAAAGCGAAGCACCCCGTCCGAAACTTTCGACCTGACCACTTTGCCCTCCTCCGTCCGCAGCCTGCCCTGTTGTCGCATGCCGCCTGCTGCTCTTCCGTCGTTCCACCGCCGAAGCGAACCTCTTCTACGCCGTCCGTTACTTCTGAACTTCCGCTTCTGCCCTCCGACTCCCCGTTCCACCGCCGACGCTTCCTCCATGTGTCCGCCTGCTCCGTCTGCTCGGCGCGTGGCGCAGACGACGCGTGCCCCTGCCGCCGCCTCATTCTTCTCGCCGCGTGACTTCCACCGCTTATGGCCCGAAACGGTATAACTCCCCCAATTTCCGCTTCGTTTCCTCACTGCCTTCTCTTCTCCTTATCAATTTTCCTCGCTTCTGGTCCTCACGCCACCAACAGCCGGAACTCCCGCGATCTAACAGCCATCGTTTACTGATTTCCAGATTTCTCCTCCTGCTCACCTTGCTCCCGCAGCAGGTATGTGCTACACATTTCTACGATTCATGCCCATCCCCCTTTCTTTCTTTGCTTATTGTTTTACTGATTCCTATGGCTTGGGTTCATTGATTTTCCATTGTTGATTCTACGGATTCTCCACATGCACTGATTTACTGTAAATTCAACTACCAGTTTGCTGCCTCTGCTCTACTCCAGTCATCGGGCAGGAACTCCTTCCGCGATCTAAGAGCCATCGTCTCCTCATCTGCAGATATCTCCTCCTGCTCAACTTGGTCCCGCAGCAGGTATGTGTGATACATTCGTTCCTGTTTTTTGTGCTACACATTTCTACGATTCATGCCCATCCCCCTTTCTTTCTTTGCTTATGGTTTTACTGATTCCTATGGGTTGGGTTCATTGATTTTGCATTGCTGATTCTACGGATTCTCCACATGCACTGATTTACTGTAAATTCAACTACCAGTTTGCTGCCTCTGCTCTACTCCAGTGATCGGGCAGGAACTCCTTCCGCGATCTAAGAGCCATCGTCTCCTCATCTGCAGATATCTCCTCCTGCTCAACTTGGTCTCGCAGCAGGTATGTGTGATACATTCGTTCCTGTTTTTTTATTAGTATCAATTTTGTTTTTCCAAACAAATGTACCACACGTAAGCTAACTTCATGTACTCTTATGTCCAAATAATTCGTAATTCGATGTTATGAGAAGCCCATACACTTAATTTGTTCAATTAATTTGTAATTCACTGTTATGAGAAGCCCATACACTTAATTAAAAATGCATTTCCCAAATTCTCAGTTGCAACGCCAACTGGGCATCGACAACCTGACCTAGGTTGCTGTTCACTTAATTTGTAATTCACTTTTATGACAAGCCCATACACTTAATTAAAAATGCAGTCCCCAAATTCTCAGTTGCAACGCCAAATGGGCATCGACAACCTGCCGTAGGTTGCTAACTGAGATTGCTTGCCGCACACGTCTCTTTGCATGACTTATTTCTGCTCTTCACTGCTCTTTGCATGAGTTATTTCTGCATGACTTATTTCTGTTGTTTGCCCAACACGGCTTTTTCCATGAGTGATTGCCGCTGTCTGCATAGATACTGTTTTGTGTAATTGTTTGATCGCTCCAGCTCATTGCATCTACCCCAGGAGGCTTACACCAACGCCAACACGCTACTGCTTCCACCGGCATCCATCAAATACACCTATCCCTCTCCAAACTTGCATATATATACTACTGTTTCTGCGGCCAGTAATTTGGATAAATCCTACAGTGTCGATCTGCGGCTTAACCATTGAAGGTATAAAACAATTGCGGACACTCTTTACTCATGAATTTGTTGATCATAGCTTATTCTACTGTTTTTTTACCCCAGCCTAGGTTGCTGTTCACTTAATTTGTAATTCACTTTTATGACAAGCCCATACACTTAATTAAAAATGCAGTCCCCAAATTCTCAGTTGCAACGCCAAATGGGCATCGACAACCTGCCGTAGGTTGCTAACTGAGATTGCTTGCCGCACACGTCTCTTTGCATGACTTATTTCTGCTCTTCACTGCTCTTTGCATGAGTTATTTCTGCATGACTTATTTCTGCTGTTTGCCCCACACGACGTTTTGCCCAACACGGCTTTTTCCATGAGTGATTGCCGCTGTCTGCATAGATACTGTTTTGTGTAATTGTTTGATCGCTCCAGCTCATTGCATCTACCCCAGGAGGCTTACACCAACGCCAACACGCTGCTGCTTCCACCGGCATCCATCAAATACACGTATCCCTCTCCAAACTTGCATATATATACTACTGTTTCTGCGGCCAGTAATTTGGATAAATCCTACAGTGTCGATCTGCGGCTTAACCATTGAAGGTATAAAACAATTGCGGACACTCTTTACTCATGAATTTGTTGATCATAGCTTATTCTATTGTTTTTTTACCCCAGCAAATGATGTTCACATACGCTCACACGATGCTCTCTCATTTGTTAAACTTATTTGGATTATATTACTTGCTATACTTATTTTCTTGCCAACACAATTTGTCACCTTTGTTTGTCACATGATGCTCTCACTTCTCAAAGTAAACAAAATTTGTCACATTTGTTTGTCACATGATGCTCTCATTTCTCAAAGTAAAATTGATTATACTATTTAATTCACTTATTCTGTTTTCAAATTATATATAAACGTTTACAGATGTAAATATTGTTAAAATCAAACGGTGTTAGGCCACTCCCCAAAAACATAAGTACTATTACTCATGCATTATGCTCACATGTGTGAATTATTCTCACATTTGTTAATTAGAAAATTGATTAGACATCATAACATCCTAAGATACTATTCCCCAAAAAATCGGGTGTCGTATCCCACCAAACACTGTTCACATGATGCTCATGAATTACACTAACATTTGTTAGTTTGATTTCGGTATTCAAATAAAAAATAACTGCATGTGTATATTTGAAATAACATTTATTTCGTGATTGCATTGGAATATTTTCTCACCTACCATTGCCTCCAAATGAGAGTCAAAACAATACTCTGTCGTGCCAAAATTACTTTCCTGTGATCAATGCGGTTATTTTTTACTATGCCAACAGGTTACAGATCAACCTTTATGTTATGCTGTGAATTTTTCATGATGTTTTGGTGACCGCATTGTTATGATATGTATCATCATTGGAAAGTGAGTTATTGATTTTGTTTTGGCCACAAGTTGTAAACATATTTTTTCATGTGCTTGCAGTAGTTTTAAGTGCCTGCACATTCAACGTTGACATTCTTCGGTGCCATTAATCTCTGTACCTGCGACACAACGACACTTCAGTCAAAACATTTGCAATGTCTGTGTCAAACTCTTCCTCAAACATCGTCATCTGCCCCCAACGCTGCTTCTTCTCCAGTTTGATGCAGTTTGCCCTGCACCTTCCTGCACAGCGCATCGTTGCTGCCCTGCAATTTGCAGTGCAGCACACTGCATTTCTGCACGAAGCTGCTATGCTTCACTGCATTTGTGCATCACCTGGTATGCTCATATGCTCCCAAATTAGCTCCTGCTCCAGCTTGCTGCATTTCTCCCTGCACCTTCCTGCACAGCGCATCGTTGCTACCTTACAATTTGCAGTGCAGCACACTGCATTTCTGCAGGAAGCTGCTATGCTTCACTGCATTTCTGCATCACCTGGTATGCTCATATGCTCCCAAATTTGCTCCTGCTCCACCTTGCTGCATTTTGCCGTGCACCTTCCTGCACACCGCATTGTTGGTGCCCTGCACTTCGCAATGCAGCACACTTCATTTCTGCAACATCCTCCTATGCCTGACTGCACCTCTGCAGCAACCTGCTCTTCTTCAAAGCACGTATAGATTTACTTCTCTATCATTAAGAATGTCATGGCATTTTTAATTACCAACACTTGCAAACTCTATTTTGGTCACACCATAAAAAACCAAAATATTTGATAGAAAATAGTAAACTGTAACAACAACTACACCCTGATTGCTAACTTGGTAAGATCGTTAACCTTCTCAAAAACCTTGCTACCCAATCATGTCATTGCAAACTTCGTTAATCAGTCGGCGAATAATTGCCACCGTAGGCCATGCTGCTACTCCAGAAAGGACAATTGCGTTAACATGTACATATTCAACTCTGTGATGAAAACAATAAGGCACAAAAAAAATTTGCAAAGATACTCTTGGACAACAAGGTGCGGGCGGTAATGACAGAGGTAACATTAGCGTGGATGTTGCGGATAGGTGTAGTCGAACTCATTGGGTAGCACACCACGTTAACACTAACCGCAGGCGACAGAGAGAAAATTGTTCCTGAGTGTGCGACCTCTGCGTATAGAACTGTTTTTAGTAAAGTTGTCATACACAAGTGTTGGTAGTTTTTTGGTGTTGAGTAGCACATATGTGGAAGTTGAATTGTAATTCATTTAATCTCTTTGTCATTTCTATATAGATGTATAAGAATTTATTACCCAGCTCTTCCAACATCTAAAAGAAGTAATTAGTTATTGTCAGAATTTCTTCATTCTAACAAGGTGACACCAGGAATCAGTAATCACTGAAACAATGATACTCTGTCGCAAGTAAGATTCCGTTTTCTTTGGAGACAATATGGTGACTACGGCTGTCTTCAGCAAGACGGTGCCGCCCATGAACATGAGTGTCATTAAATAGTGATTCATCAATGTCCACCTACGGAATTTCGTTACACTTTCATGTTCAAACTGATGAAATTTAATAATGGAGATTTATCAGCTGTCGAGTGAATGTAGTGTATATGTGTCTGTTTGAATTTGTAAGAGGATTTTTTTACCTTAAATCAATGCCTAATTATAGAAATGCCCAATAAAAAATTGTCTTACTAAAAACCAACCAGAACATGTTCAAACTTCGTACTTCACGGCTACAAATCACGTACACCTCTTGAACAAATGAAATCAGCTTAAAATAATCAAATGAATTGGTAAGAGGATTTGTGTACTGTGCGCTTCTGTACAAATTTTATATATGTTTACTTGGCTAATTTGATTGTTTTTTCCATTTGATCTCCTGTCATTGATAATCGTCCGGAGGTTCTTCGATTTACGTAATTTGATTTCGTTTGAATTTCCTGCTTCGCTTTACGCACTGTTTCTCCCTTGATTCCTCAAATACTTAAAATTATAGCCGCATTTTCGTACAAAAAATAAATAACACAGCCTTACCAATTTACTATGTCGAATAATATATGAAATATATCCTCCTGCTTTGATATGTTGTTGCTTTACTCATGATATGCTCCACTACGTCAGTATTGTATAGTACACTACTCTATTGTACTTCATCTCCTTTCTGAATATCACTGTTTCAATATTTTTGTACAATAACAACTGCTTATGTAAGCTTTGCACTTTCACGTATTTTACTCTCACCTTGCTGTTTGTAACTAGATAAATTAGGCGCGCGCCCATCTGTGATGACTGAATACAATTCCTCAGAAAACATGACGCGTGAAAACAACATGTCAACAACATCGGAGTCTGTTCCCTGCTACAACAATGTACCCCCACATATGCGAGATTACTACTACTTTGTTGTATTACTCAGCAACCTTAACCATGCTACGACCACTAATGTATTAAGATCACGTTTCCAAACTCTACCAGGCTTTCTGCATGCCAGCGTAAGGACTACTGCTGAACACTGCAACATAACATACTACAGCCGCTTTGTTTTAAAAATCAAACATGCTCACCATTTATTTATTACTGAAGGCTGATGTGGACACAATGGGAAACCCCATTGGGACAGGAGAGTTGATCTTTGCAGATGAGGCATCGATGGAGTCTGCTGTAGCTCTGATAAACAACCAAATAATTGACGGAAACACTATCTCAGCCCACGAGCTCCGCCTATTTGATGTTAACCCAGCATACTACCAACAATATATGAACTATAATCCAATATGAGCTCCTTCACATGTACATATATATGTTCTTTCAGATCTGGTTTATATTGAATACTTTGTTGATGTTGTAAATATATAAACGAACTGACAGTTTCAAAAAATCTACATGTTTACCTATATTTGAAAGTGCTTATGTACAATACACCCAACTTTTGACTGTATGCTCTCCTCCATATCTTATGCGAATTTAATGAATGTTTCTCACATTTACATTTTCCTTACAATTACACATATTAGATGCAACCACGTCTGTTCAGCCATGAGTTTGTAAATGCTATTGTCATTTCATTGTAGCATTCACTTACGTCTTGCTCATACTCCAACTTAAACTACAGTTACCTCTATTTGTCATTCTAATTTATTTGTTACTCTCAAAAAAAATTTTTAATTTACTTTTCGGTTACTTTCCTCGAAACAAACACTTCCAAACACTGTATATACACAATGTCTTCACGACGAGTTAGAGTATCTGAAATGTCTGAAGAAGAACGTCAAATTCATCGAGAGCGAGCACGAGATCGTTTGCGACAATGGCGCTCACAGCTCACTGAAGATCAACGGGCCTCACAACGAGCACGGAACAGAGTAAATGCACAAGCAAGAAGATCACGCATGTCCGCAGAACGTCATCATGTACCTACTACTATGTCGCTACAGCCACAACTTATACAACAAGAAGCTCATCCTCTGCAACTACAATCATCAAACATTTCGACTGCCCCTACACATCAAGCTGCTATAGTAGAAGATCCACCCTTGCTGCACCTCAACCAATCAAGCTTCCTACAGGACCATCACAGTGGGAATGTTACATGGGGTAAAAACCTACGGTTTCCTACTTTTATATCTGCACATATTGTTTGCGCTCAAAACGTAATCATCTGAACTTTTCTTCTATGATGTTTGCCTCATAAAGTCAGGCACGCGGAAAACGGTGTCATTCATAGATACTCTTTATGTGACACACCTTCATTACAACATCGACCGCACAATGTGTCATCATCAACTATAGGAGCTACATTATTAACAACAGATGTTACATCAACATCTCAGCAGCTCGACGCATTGCATACTGCAAATGAGCATGAACCGATCATTAGAGCAGGTACAATTGCTCTGTCGCCCATCTAATATCCTCTACTTGACCTCTTACACTTCTCTACACTGCTTCATTTCACCATACGACTCTGTGTCGCGCAGATTTTACTACACCCCAACTTCCTCATCTGTAAACAATCAACGAGCGAAGCACATATTATGACGTAGCCATAAATGCACACAGAATGCTCAATAGAAGCTATCAGACCAAATGCCACAATATAGCTCGAATTTCTGCTTCACCGCAACAAATTACACATTTGCAACTAGAACGACCATATCTGTGTCGTTACTGCGCAGCAAAATTGTTCGATGGTGAAACACAAACTATGTGCTGCAATAATGGAAGAACAGTCATGCCACCTATACCAACACCAACGGAACTACAGATTCTTTTCAGCGAACACTCTGCCGATCACCAAAGATTCATAACAAATGTTCGCTCATACAACCATGTTTTTGCTTTTACCTCCATGGGTGTTAAACTGGATCAAAATGTCGCAGTCAATCATCAAGGAGTGTATACATTTCGCGCTCATGGTGCTATATATCACAAAATTGGAACTTTACTGCCTGCTGCAAACACAAGACCAAGATATTTGCAATTATTTATTTATGATACTGATCATCAAACTGACTACCGATTGCAAGAAAATGAACAGTTGGACCGTGCATTACTTGACAAAATAACATCAATCTTAAATATGCACAACCCTTTTGTAACAATGTTTCGCCAAATTGCGCAAAAACCTGATATTCACAACTGCAAGTTGTTGATTAAAGAACGATCATCTACAGAACTTCAATATACATTACCAATGGCATCACAAGTTGCTGCTATAATTGTTGGTGCTGAAGAATATATGGAGTCAAACGATCGAAATATTATGGTGGAAAGCATCGACACATGCTTGGTAACTGTTCCAGAATACAGTGGTTATTATTATCCAATGCAATATCCATTATTTTTTCCTTGCGGAACATATGGTTGGCACGCTGAATATAAAGGACTTAATAACTGTCATGTTAGTTGTTGTGACTACTACTCCTATATTCTGCATGTTCGATAGTTCATCTACTATTTTTAATCATGTATTAGTTCCATTGTTATCATCCTATCCTAAATATTTGCTCTCGGAATGATATAGATTCGCTCGCCACTTTAAGCATTACTTTTGCGTGGGTGTCGTCTGTTACAACAATACGTTGTTGATAATTACATTAAAGTTGAAACACAAAAATTACGTTGGATAAAAAACAATTAGAAAAATATTCGCGCTGAACTATACAACGGACTCCAAGACTGTTTAAATGCTGGAGAAAATAACACCGGTATGACGTTCTTCGTACGCATAATTTCTTTAATGTACTAACTTACTACTTTGTTTTATATTGTTTGCTTATACTACAGAAAATGTTGGTAGACGTGTTATACTACCATCATCATTTGTTGGAAGCCCCAGAGATATGTATCAACGATACCAAGATGCAATGGTGATTGTGCAGCATTATGGAAGACCAGATATATTTTTGACAATGACATGTAATTCTGCGTGGCCAGAGATTACTAATGAACTCCCAGGTCAGCGAGCACAAGACCGACCTGATTTAGTAACTCGAATTTTTTGTGCAAAATACGAAAAATTAAAAAAAGATATATTTCATACACATGTCTTGGGAAAAACAATGAGTCATGTGCACGTTATTGAATTTCAGAAAAGAGGCTTGCCGCATGTACATATGTTGGTAATGTTCGATGAAAATGACAAGTTAAACACTCCAGATGACTACGACCGAATTGTTAGTGTCGAACTTCCTTCAGTTTCAAACGAACCGTAATTATACAATGCAGTTGTACAACATATGATACACGGACCATGTGGAAACATTAATTACAATGTTCCTTGCATGAAACATGGTGATTGCAAAAAAGGATATCCAAAGTGTTATGCTGAGCATACAATTCAAGGAACAGACTCTTACCCAATATATCGCAGACGTAATGACGGCAGATCTATTATTTTACGGCGTGCTGGAGACTTTCTAATTGACAATCGTTGCATTGTTCCTTACAATCTCTGGCTTCTACTAAAATATGACTGCCACATTAATGTTGAAATTTGTAGTAGTATTCAAAGTATCAAATACTTATACAAATACATTCACAAAGGTCCAGATTGTATTTCTTTTCAAATTCAACCAGGTCCACAGTACGATGAGCTCTCTAATTATGTTAACGGGCGCTGGATATGTCCCCAGGAGGCCTGCTGGAAATTATTCAAATTTCATATGAATCAAATATATCCGTCAGTCGTTCGTTTACAGGTTATTTTTTCAACCTAACATTACCTTCTTACAAAATTCACATTACGCTATTATTACTCTCTTTTGAAAGCGCGTCATGTGTTAACATTTGTTACAAAATATTGAAACTTCCTAACTGACAGGTTCATCTTCCAAACAAACATCAAGTACAATTCCGCATCCACGAATTTGTTTCTTCTGTTCTGTCAAACGAACGCAACTCAATGACAATGCTAACTGAATTCTTCACCGTGTACAATAACAACCAAAAACCCCACCATTACTTATATAGAGACTTTCCAAAACACTACAGATGGAATTCAACTTCAAAAACGTGGAGTAAACGAAAAACAACACAACAGGTTATTGGACGAATTTACTCCGTCCATCCTGCAGAAGGCGAGAGGTTCTATTTACGTCTTCTATTAAACCATGTTTCCGCACCAAAATCATTTGATTATCTTCTAACAGTACATGGTACTCAGTACTCCACTTTCAAACAAGCTGCTGAACAGTACGGTCTGCTTGAAATAGACAATAGCCTCCATGATTGCTTACATGAAGCTCGCCAATTTAGAATGCCTTCAGCACTACGTACTCTTTTCACAACTATTCTGATGTACTGCCAACCGACTAATGTCAGAAAACTGTGGAATGACAACTACTGCTCCATGATTGAAGATTACATCATGCCGCGTGCTATAAATGATGTCTATGTGACAAATAAACTTCTTCATGAAATCAATTATATTCTTCAACAGCATAATAAGAGTACAGCTGATTTTGATCTGCCATAAATCAACACTTTATTTGATACCATGATTGGTTATTCCAGCTTAATAGACCATGAACTATCAATTGCTATATCAGAATCTGACTTAAACTCTATTGCATTACTTAATGTTTATCAGCGTAATGCATATTGCGTTATTACTGAAGCAATACATCATAATGAATGCTCTCTTTTCTTTGTTGATGGACCTGGAGGCAGTGGTAAAACATTTTTATATCGTTGTTTGCTTGCAAATATGCGAAACATTGGCCACATTATTATAGCTACAGCTTCATCTGGAATTGCAGTCACTCTTCTTCCAGGTGGTACGACTGCACATTTGCGCTTTAAAATTCCGATACCAGTAAGCGGTACATCATTCTGTAATTTTGGAAAACTATCTGATACGCATAAACTCCTGGCCCGCTGCTCCGCCATCATTTGGGATGAAGCTCCAATGACACATCGCCATGCATTTGAAGCAGTCGATCGATCAATGAGAGATGTTCTTGGAATAAATAAACCCTTCGGTGGTAAAATAATGATAATGGGCGGAGATTTTCGTCAAATAGCACCGGTTGTTATTAATGGAACTAAGACTCAAATTATCAGTGCAAGCATTGTCAAATCACCTTTGTGGTCAACCGTAAGAGTGCTTCCCTTAACAGAGAATATGAGATCTTCCTCTGATCATGAATTCTCTACTTTCTTACTCCGCGTTGGTGATGGTGAAGAAATGACTATTGCAGATGAAATGATCTGAATCTCAAATGCTATGACTACTTTGTGGGAAGGGGAACAATCAATAGATATGTTAATTAACTCAGTATTCTGTAACATCAACACACATATACACTGTTCAGATTATCTTGCAAATACAGTTTTGTTAACTCCACTAAATAAAGATGTCAATCATTTAAACAATAAATGTCTATCACTATTTCCAGGAGAAGAGGTCACGTACTACTCATTTGACTCTGTGAATAATGACAGATATAATTTATATTCACAAGAGTTTATGAACAGTTTATCACCCGGAAATCTCCCACCGCACAAACTGTCTTTAAAAAAGGATGTGTCAATTATGCTACTACGAAATCTCAACGCCACAACAGGCCTGTGCAATGGGTCACGTCTTCTGTGCCGTCAGTTCAGCAAAAATATCATTGAGGCTGAAATTCTTACTGGAGAACATAAAGGGAAAACAGTATTTCTTCCGCGTATACCTTTGAAGAATCCTGAAGATTCAAGGATGCCTTTTGAACTAACGCGCAAACAATTTCCAGTTCGTCTTAGTTTTGCACTGACAATCAATAAATCACAGGGACAAACTGTGAACAAAATAGAAATTTACTTACCCGGTCATGTTTTTACTCATGGTCAACTATATGTAGCTCTATCAAGAGCAATATCTTCATCAAGTACTACAGTACTAATTAAAAAAGGATCACTGCCTCCTCACGAGGGTATGTACACAAAAAATGTTGTGTTCAAAGAACTTCTCATTCAACCACACCTACAGGTACATAGCGGGTCATTACATACAATTCATTTTACTGTATACAAGTAATATTACTGTATTTTACAATTCAATGTGCAGTGATGTGTAATGTCAATTGACATAGCAAGTACAACTACATCATCTTTCAGCAGCACCAACAACAATCTTGCCAACACATCTTACAAGTTAAATAGTCTGATCAGAAAACGTACGTTTCGTTATTATAATAAATATTCTTTGTTTACTCATTAACAAAACAAAAAATCTCTCATATACATTATAAAATAGACATTCATTTCGCAGTTATTGATTACTTTTTTTATAACTGTCAACAATTCGCAGATGGAAAACACAAACTCAGCAGATCAACATCTACAGTTACGTACTCCTTCTGCCACGCAACCCAGTAAGTGATTATTAATATTCCTATATATATTTTTACTACCAGACAAATTGCAAATTGAGCCTATAACAACTGTTTGACAGATGACACTGACAACAACACCCCTACAGCTGCCTCAGATGACAACTACTATGATGAGCTCTACCCGCCAACCACAACACGGTGGTCAGATCTGCCACGAAATGAAATTCCGGGTTTTCGACTACGTATCACAGCTGTATCAGCAGGTCTAACACCACAGGAAGAGTGAAACTATGTATTCACAATGATTAGAAGGTAACACATACAAAATAATATGCATTAGATAACGAACATTACTACGATAACTTCATCGCTGTTTGCTAATATCTAATATCACTTTACATATTCCACAACTGCAGAGTCTCTGAAGGCCACTGAATAAAATATGACATCAACCACTGTTGTTACTGGTGATCTCCTCCAACTACATATGCACATACCCGGCTTCTACTATTTTGTATGCGTACATCTTTGTTTTCCTCCTCATGTTCTTATTTTTCTTCTTCATATTAACATTTCTGTATTATTCGAATATGCTACTACCATTATCTTTTATGCTTACTGGAAAAAAAATACATACTGTAATAACATTTCATTTTATATATCTCTCGCCGCCGGTACTTGCTTAATTATGATACATATGCTGCTTTATATGCTCATTAGTGAATGTGTTTTCACAATAAGGAACATATATTTTATGTACACATTTTAATTATTCATTTCCAGCTTCTGATATTGATTACACTTTATTACATTGCAACTTACAAAATATTTAAATATGCAAAATTAAATTCCACACTCAATGTCAAGTCGACAGGGCCAGGCTCAGCTCCCCAAAGGCGGCCACAGCCCAGCATCTGAGCTCGAATCCATAGGACAAGCGCCCTACGTCGACCACGCTTCTACCTTCATCTGCTCAAAAAAATCATATATATATGTGCGTCGTCTTCCAGCATCTTGCGATTTTGCGTCAGAGCCTTAGAATTGTGGTGAATCACTTAGATTTTTTTCGTGCCGTGGTTGCACGTACAATCAGACGCATTCACAGCCTACGTCCACGCACGCGGATAACGTGTGCGTGCGAACTGCGCCAAGTCGCAATAACTGTCGTTTGTGATGCGCACACTTTCAATTACGTTGTAGCGCGTGTCAATTCTTTGCCTGCAACGGCCGCCCGGAGTATCACCCGCAGTGAAATCCTACGTACAAGCACGCGCATATCATGTTCATGCAGGCTGCGCTGCGTGGCAGCAATTTACTTTTATGGCACCAAGACTTTCAATTGTGTTGAATCGCATGACAACTCTTTGTGTTCTGAGGCCACCCAGAGGATCATGCGCAATCGAAGCGTTGGTGCAAGCAACTAAATGTCGTGTACAAACGCCGCCCAGAGTATCACCCGCAGTGAAATCCTATATACAAGCACGCGCATATCATGTGCATGCAAGCTGCGCTGAGTGCCAGCAATTTGCTTTTGTTGCACCGAAACTTTCAATTGTCCTGAATCGCATGACAATTCTTTTCGTTCTGAGGCCACCCACCTGACCATGCGCAATCGGAGCGTTGGCACAAGCAATCGAATACCGTGTGCAGGCGGGCGAAGCCCGCCTGATGCTTCCGAATGCAGAACGAGAGCATCGAGCACGGGCGTAGCCCGTGCGAAGATGCTCGTAAACTATTAAAAGAAACCTCAAACATTGCACACTTTAGGGTATTTTAGTGCTTTTTTTCAAACATGGTAAGTCAACATTGGCTAAATTTGAAGTCAAAGCTGATGAAGAAACTTCCTGGGATATTCCTCCACTAGCAAAGCATGCAGATGTTACAATAAAAAGACTGTGTAGAAGAGTCGTTTCATGTAGTTTTGATGAGTCTAGCATTCTTTGTGAGAAGAAAAATCTCTCAGATTTAATTTTGCAGATGAAAATGATCTCCTTAGGTAAGAAAGTTAGAGGTCAAGCTACCAAATAAACATCACAACTAAAAAAGAGAGTGGTGATGAGAAAATAGTAACTCAGATAACAAAAGAAGGTGAAACTACTCAAGAAGATATGGTACAAGACACATCAGTTCAAGGAGTCGATGAAGGTATAGAGGATGATACTGTATATGTTGCTAAAGAAGGAACCCAAAAAAATCCTCTCAGAAAAGCTCCCTAGAGCATACAGGTACATTAAGGACCATCCTCTATGTTCACCCGAAATCCAACGTCAGTCCCTTCTTGAGCAAAATTATTCTACGGAGCATCCTTTTTCAATACAGGCAAACTCTCATAAATTATTTGAGCATACCACATTCATGAACATTCCATAGGTCCGCGTGAACACCATCAACATATTCGTCGAAGTTGTCAGGTCATTAGAACGACTCAACCATGCAATGTCCTGCCAACGCCAGAGGTCTCGCAAATAAGTGGAGCTCCAGCCGATGTAAGTGGACTCAACAATCCATGACAGACCTCGCGTAACTTACAAAGAGAATATTCATATGGTCTACAAGTACTCCCAACTTCACTCTGCTCAGATTTCTTCATACTCGTTGTCAATGATCGGGATGATAGTTTGCTTCCAACACAAAGTCGAACATCTTGATGAACGATCAGTGCGGCCATCGTGAACAAGCATACCCTCAGAGACGCACTCGTAGACTGTCAAAGAGTATTGGTCGACCATCAAGGAGTACTCACCAACCACTACAGAGATCTCGCGGATCACGCAGTTCTCTGTACCTAGTATTTTTACCACATCTTGTAAGCGGGCAGCCCGTATTTTTGGAGGTTGTCCGCAGGTAAAGCACCCCAAGCCTATAAAGTAGCTTTAAAGACATCGAAAATACTGCCAGACACACAATCAATGAACAACTAATATGGCGCTAAGAGTAATACAATTATCTATGACAACATGTAAATATCTGACACAATTAATTAAATAACAGTATTTTTTAAACTCGCAATTGATCACAAATAATTTGAATAATACAAGATAACAATTGCATGTGAAATAAAAGTGCTAGAAATTAAATATAATGCAAATTAAAATTACACCCTTAATGGCAAAAAGATGCAAACGCAAGTGATCGAATATCACTATGAAATAAAAAGTATACCCGTACAATACAAAGTAATCTAAAACAAAAATAAAAACTCGAAAGCAAATTAGGCTGATGCGGGAAGATGTAATTGCGGGATTTGGGTGCCAATTGGGGATAGGTTTGCATTTTACAATTGGTCGGTGGCTACAAGGGCTAAGGGGGAAGAAAAGGGCTTGTGGTGGTTCTGAGGGAAGGAGATGGGTGGGTAGTAGTTGGTAAGAAAGTAGATGGCTGGTGGTGATTGTGGGGGAAGCATAAGGGTTGCATGTTGTGGTCGAGATGAGGGGAAGAGCAAGGGTAGGAGCAGCAACTGGAAATGATGGTGGTGGGTTGCAGCTGGAGGCGAAGGAGGCTCTGTTTAACTCAGTTGCAGCGACTAGAGAAGCAATTGATTTGCAGAGTAGTGGGAAAATCAGCTGTTCTGTATAGTGGTGTAAGAAGCAGTGAAACTGTTTGGAAGATTAATTTTTCCAGTGTTGTTTGAATAGAGAAGCAGACTATACTATTTGACAGAGCAGTTGTGTGGTGGTTGATTGTAAATTAAAATATTTTTCTTGCACGTTTATATACGTCATAAATGATATTTAAATTGTAAATACCACGCAAAAAATTATTTAAATTAGTATATATATAGACGACATAATAATAACGTATATTCATAAATTAATTATTAATTTTATATATATATAAGTTTCAACACTGTGAAACAATCTACAGCATCTCCTACAGCGTCGTGGAAGAAGCGAATAAGGAATGGCAGAGGAATGCCGGAAAACAGAGCTCTAGCGAACTGCAGCAACCACTGCCTTGGGAAACTACGAGAAGATATCCAGGCGGTGGAGCTCTTCGTTCGCCCAAGGGAAGCAATCCCAACTGGCAATCTGATGGCGATCGGCCAGCGGACCACCACCAACGTGGTCGCCGGCCTCCGACGAACCTGACGGAGGCACCAACTTCCCTGCCAGAACCCTCCCCCACCACCGACAGAGTTTGAAACAGGAGCAGCGGCATGGTTGTGATTCACCTGGAGGATAAGTTAGGCCTAGGTGGATGTGCAACTGCATGGGGGAAAGAGGTGAGGTGTGTCATGACCCTATCCCAGCTGTGGGAAAAGAATTGCGCGCAGCTATTTTCAGTTGTGGGCGGTGGGAGTAGAGGCGCAAAAAATAATGTTTGGTGCGAAATTTTGAAAAAATGGAGGTGTGCGGCTCCAAATAATTCGCCCAAAACAGAGCCGGAGAGTGTGTGACGTCGGGACCCGGGTGGATAGAAGTAGTAAAGAAAAAACTTTGACGTCGGTACCAAGAGGGAAGAGTTATAAGGCCTCGCCTTCAGCACCGAGCAGCCATCCTCTTTGCGGGAAGACTGATGGGCTCATTTAAAATCCTCGATAGATCCAAATGACCTAACATTTAGTACTTAAAGGAAAATGAGAATTAGGTTAAGTGATGCCGAGAGCCAGACTGCCCATTCATGGCGTTGACCTAAACCCTAAAATAAAAGTCCAATAAAATTACCGAGGAATATGAAATCGTGAACACGTCCTAATAAATGTGCTCTAAGTGATGTAGTAGATCCACATCGCATACAACGTATTATCTATGCTTCAATGTTGAATATTTTATTTTATAGTTTACTCTCCTTTACATTATTTGGTGTGGCCAAGTTTCTCTCTGCTATTTCCTCCCTATTTTTCAAATCCTTTCTTCATCTTATCTCTGTTCTTCCATAGATCTTTAGATTCCAATACAAGACACGCAGCACCAAAAGATTATGTTGAATTCTACTCATAGAACTTTGGAGCTGCCCTCGTCCTATCAACTTCATTATAGGATAACCTAATTAGATGAACCACATTCTGTCCACATACACTAGGAAGGCCGCCTAAAGAGCCATTAAGTATTTAAGTTAACCCTAGGGCTGCGTTCGTTTGGTAGGTTTTGAGAGACAGGAATTGATTTTGGCCGAAAACTTATGCCGCAGAGATTTTGGAAATGGGCTAAAAACAAATTCTTTTGTTTGTTTGGAGAAAGTTTCGAGACGAAAGAATACTAAATTTAATTTTTTTTGAGGAAGAGATATACTGTTCCTTCTTCACTGGTGTCTTCTACTGTTCATCTTCTTCTTTGCTCGTCCGTCGGAGCAGCTTGGCCGTTTCTTCTTCTTCGCTAGTTTTGCTTGTTTCTTCCGGGAGAAATTCGGAGCTACTCATCCTTTGATTCTTCGCTGGTTTAGCCGTGGGTTTTGCTCCGTCGATTTTTCTACTCCTTGGATTCTTCGCAGAAATCCGGAGCAACCCGTTTCTTCGCTGGTTTAAACCGTTTCTTCAGCTTCGCTGGTTTTGCCCATTTCTTTTGTTCATCTTCTTCTTCGCTGGTTTTGTCCGCCGGAGCAGCAAAGGATCATCTTCTTTGCTTCATCTACAGTACCAAAACTCAGCCAAAACCCACCTAAAGAGGTGTTTTTTGGGGATAGAAGGATTTTCCGAGATCCAAAATCTATGGGTTTTGGGTCAAAGCCAATCTCCTTTGTAAAAAGCACCAAACCAACACCGGAATTGGTTTTGGTCAAACACATTCTCCCAAAACCCATGGGTTTTCAAGGAATTTCAATTCCGGGTTCAAACTTGACGAAACGAACAGCGGAATTGGTTTTGGCGTACCCAATTCCAATTCCTGGCACCAATTCCGGAGAAACGAACGCACCCTAGTTGATATTCAGATGCATCAAAAATGCTACATTCATGTAACAAACTGTTTCATTGACACATCACGAGACAAAATTGAAGTTTAAAGAGCGATTTAAGGGGGATTTACCCGAAGAGGACGGCAAGTGGGTACCGATTGAGGAATTCCTTTGCTGCGGCGTCATTCACTGCTCCTGTGGGGGCAAACAAACATCTACATTCAGGGTTTAGGGTACCTAGGGTTATACCAAAATCAACTAAGAGGAGGGAAATGGAAACTGGATACCGGGATAAGAGGCGAACTCGGACGCCGCTTGGAGGAACGAAGCAAGGTCAAGAGTTGGTGCTGAATCCATTGATACTTCGCAGCTTGTCGTCACGCCAGGCGGACATTTATGCTTGGGAGAAGAGACGCACTTGTCATGATATCATAAAATGATTTATGGTGATATTTGCAGGCCTGTTATGGATACTTGCAGCCCTATTTTTTAAAATGAAAATCAATTTCTTTTCCCTAATAAAATCTCTATTTGCCCCCCCCCCCCCCCCCCCCCCCCCCCCCGTCATTGCGAACCCTAACCCGATACCATCTTCCGCCGCTCCGCTCGGAGAAATCATCGCCGACCTCTGCACCTCCGGGCCGACATCTGCCACCGTGCGAACTGCTCACCAACGCTGCGCCGCCCATTCTGAAGCCTCCTTGTTGCCGACGCCGCCGCCTGGAGAAGTGTGCGGGTGCGACTGTGCATTTTCCCTCCTCGCCGCCTGGATAGCAAAGCTCTGATTTCCCCCTCACCGCTCGGTAATGTTTCCGTTGAGTCTCTTTGATGCCGATAATTTTTTTTTGTTGATAAGCTCGTCTAAGATTGGGTTTTGGAGGAGAAGGGAGCGGGAAGTGCATGGGCGGACAACACCACCACCGTCCCGTGAGCGGGAATCTTGCTCGCGCCTGCTGTCCACACTGAATGGGGATGGAATCCTTCGATCTCTACTGTCATTGTGGCAGCAGGAAATGTGGTGGCAGGGATTCCTTGAATTCTCACCAAACATACTCGATCAATAAGGTAGCTCGGCCAAAATGGCAGCGAGCTTAGACGAATTCTGAAAAAAATTGAGCGCGGTGCATAATTAACAGTATCTATCCTTGTATCACTGTTGTGTTTTTGTTGTTGCTAAGCTTCAGTCATAATCCATGAAGCATACAGTATATTTAGCAATGATATTTTGGGTTTTTTTTGGCTCCATATGCTTACTTTTGTTGTGGGTCTAGGGTTGGTGGCTCATCTAAGATGGGGTGGTGGTGTTTAACTCATGCATTAGATGCTTCTTATCAAATGATGTTCCAAATGTACTTTTTGATTAGAAGAACTAATGGGTCTTTTTGTTTTTCGGGTCTTTTATGCATTCAAATCGTGGGATTCTCTGTCAACCTCCAAAATTAATTGAAGATGTCGGAGCCTTCATCTCCAACAATATCTCCCACTTTTGAGGTAATACCGTTCATAATTTTTAGCTTGTGATTTTTCGTTTTTTTTTTTAATAGTTAGCATTGATTTTTTGTGTTGGTTCATCAATTTTAGAGTGAAATGTACAGTGAAGTGGTAAAATTGTTGACTTATGGAGATGTTCCTCAACAACCACATGTTGATGTGGGAGAACATTTTGTAACAAATATGAGTTTTTCTACTAAGGAAGAATTGATTGCATGGGCTAGACATGTTGGTAGATGATTGGTGTACAACCTCGTATCCGGTCGAGCGGGATCCTCCCCAAGTGACGCGCTCGGGACATGTTATGAGCGACGTTGTGGTGCAGCCCCGTTCGAAGACGTGCGGGTTCTCGTGCGTGCGTGCGGAGGTTTTATTTGCATAGGCTTATAATATATTATATTATATTATATATATATTATATTATATATATATAAGTTTATGTTTATATATAAAGAAAGAGGGGGAGGAGAGCAGGTGACAGCAAAAAAAGGACAAAAAAAAGAAATTACCAAGGAGGAGGGGGATGGGCTCGGTACAGCAGGTCAAAAAGAGAAATGAGATAGAAAAAAGGCGGAGGGATCGGGCATTTTTCTGCTCTCCCCCGCTAGGGTTCGGCCAGGGGAAGCAAAAGGAGCAGCCACTCGTCTCCCTCTCTCCCTCTCTCCGGCCACCGCCTCAGCAAGGAGCCGCCCGCCGTCTCTCTCTCTCTCTCTCTCTCTCTCTCTCTCTCTCTCTCTCTCTCTCTCTCTCTCTCGTCGGCTGGAGCAGCACCCCTCCCCCTCTCTCTCTCTCTCTCTCGTCGGCTAGAGGAGAAACCGCACGCCCCCTCCCTATCTCTCTCTCTCGGCCTGGAGCAGCACCCCACCCCGGCCCTCTCTCTCTCTCCGGCAGCCGCCTCAGCAAGGAGCCGCCCGCCGTCTCTCTCTCTCTGCCTGGAGCAGCACAACCCTGCCCCCCCCCCGATCCTCTTCCTGTCCAGGCCGCCGCCGCGAGGAGGAGTGCAGCCCGGCTCCCTCCACCTCTTCCCGTTCAGGCTGCCGCTAGGAGTGCAGCTCGAGCCCCCCTTTCCACCCTCTGTCTAGGCCGCCGTCGGCAAGTGCAGCCCGAGCTCCGCTCTTCTTCATCGCAGCCGCCAGGAGCAAGAGCTGGTCGAGCCCCTCCCCCTCTCCTCGTCTCCGCCGCCTAGGGCAAAGCAAGGCCGGTCGGGAGCTCCTCTCCCGGCGCCGCCTACAGCAAGGCCGGCCGGGAGCTCCTCTCCCGGCGCCGCCTACAGCGAGGCCGACCGGGAGCTCCTCTCCAGGCGCCGCCTACAGCGAGGCTGGTCGGGAGCTCCTCTCCCGGCGCCGCCTACAGCGAGGTCGACTGAGAGCTTCTCTCCCGGCGCCGCCTGGAGCTCGAATCGGCCACCACCATGGAAAAATGGAGCTAAAGAAGGAGATTTACTTCCTCTTCCAACAAGGGATCGGCTACCAAAAATATTCAGCAAGGGTTCAGTCATTAAGAGGAAGATGAGGATTTCTTACCTCTCGCAACAGGGCTCGGTCTGGAGTGGAGATCGGCCTCCGCCGCAGCTACCTTGGGCCAAGCTAGCCAGGGGCTCCTCTCCCGGCACCGCCGACAAAAAACACGCATCAAGGGTAACGATGTTTCTACTTGAGCAGGTGAAGCCCTCAATTAACATATTTGCATGGAAGCCCCTCTCCACCAACGGGTGGGGGAAGGGAGCTCTCCAACGGGTTGACTTGTACGTCACTGCAATTAACTGTATTAGCACCCGAAAGCGTGAGTACGGGTTTAGGCATGCTGTGTGAAGCCCATCCGGACATGTGAGCCGGATTGGTGATATTCTGGGGTTCCCGGAGAAGACTCTGAGGAAATTGTATATTATCTATTTGTAGGGAATGCGCACCATAGCCCCCAAAAAGGAGTGTGTGCAATATGTTTGGCCAGCTTATGTTAGCTGACGTTTGTTCAGCTGGCAGACGCCTGACGAGACGTTGGCGTACAGGTGTTACAGTTCTAAGCGGGGAGTAGCGGGCTTAACCCAAGCTTGTGCCGGCCCACGAAGGTCTATTTTTGCTTATATTGCCGGCCTGCGTGCCGAAGTATGGAATTCATATTCCTGTAATATTTTTTAATATCTGTGATGCTCTGTTTATATATGGTTTACTCCTTCCGTCTTGGGCGAGTGGTGTGCTCGTGAACCGCTCGCCCCGTGGAGGGCCCGAGGTATGGTTGCCGGGAAGCCCCTGATGGCCTGTTGTCATCCTTTTAGAATAGCGAAGTTACGCTATTAGTGGCCCAACTTGGGCAGCGTGTCGTGGAATTGCTCGGCGAGTTTGCGTCATCAGCAGGGCGGGTGAGGAGCATTTTGTGTAGACCCAAGGAGACACATCTGGATATGAGAGAGTTGGTCTTGAGATCCTCCTTAGATGTTCCGGTCGGCCAAGAGCGCCCTCTGAAGGTGTCTTAGCTCAGCCTTTGGCTTGGGAGGGGAAGAGTTTGTTAGTCTTCCGGGTATGCGGTGAGTCCTCCACGCTGAGACCTTGGGTCTGTCCCCTGTGTTCTTAATCTTGTGCCTAGATCGTTCGCTTGAGGGTAGTAGGTGCGCGGTCACCCCTCTTTTGGGACCCCGAACTCCACAGAGGTCATTTTTGGCTTCAACAATTATGGTGCGGTGAGCGTGGAGAGTGGCCAGCACGGAAAAACTCAGCCGAACGTCATGGCTATAGAAGAGGAACCAAGTGACGACCCGGGTCATGTGATGAAAGAAGTCCCCTCTCATTCCCCTCTTGTCGCTAGGATGTTCGATCCTGGAGATCAAAACGTGCCTTAGGGAGAATATTATATGATCGACCCTGGTTCTCAGGAGGGTGGACGTAGCGGGTAGAGGTGCCCCGTAGTGGGTAGAGATGCCCCGTGTCGGACTTTGACTTGATTGACCGGGTTAACAGTTCTTTTGAGTTATTTGTTTACCTTTATGTTTGCTTCATATTTGCGTTGGAGAGGAGACCCCCAGGTAGACCCGCTGCGCAGGCTCCCATCTAGCTGGCAGGTCCGAAGGCTCGCCTGTGGGGGAGAGTGAAGGATCAAGCGCATAACAAACTGTTCCAAAAGCCCGGACTGTTGGAAAGGGTGCTACTTAATTTCTTAAATAAGTAGAAGAGCGCCACGGGTCAAGTGAAGGAACGCCGGACCCAACAATCCCCCCCCCGGCGTCCAGCACAACCCGTCGGCTCAGAGATGGAGTTACCACATGGCCCTCGTGGCTCAGAGGTGGGGTTACCACATGGCCCACACAGCTCAGAGGTGGGGTTACCACATGTCCACGGTTGCACGGCTCAGAGGTGGGGTTACCACATGTCCACGGTTGCCTGACCCACCGGACCCACACAGGTAGAAGGGAAAAATCAGGATTTAATAGCGCTCCCCCGGTCTTGAACATGTGACCTGCTCTGATACCAATTGAAGGATCAAGCGCATAACCAACTGTTCCAAAAGCCCGGACTGTTGGAAAGGGTGCTACTTAATTTCTTAAATAAGTAGAAGAGCGCCACGGGTCAAGTGAAGGAACGCCGGACCCAACAGAGAGGTCCTGGTTCTTGGTTCTGCACTACCCCGAGCGCGGCTCGGCCGCAGGTAGACCCGCTGCCTGGCTCCTACTAGCTGGCAGGTCCGAAGGCTCGCCTGTGGGGGAGAGGTACTGGTTCTTGGTTCTGCACTACCCCGAGCGCGGCTCGGCCCTAGGTAGACCCGCTGTCTGGCGTCTACTAGCTGGCAGGTCTGAAGGCTCGCCTGTGGGGGAGAGGTCCTGATTCTTGGTTCTGCACTACCCCGAGCGCGGCTCGGCCCCAGGTAGACCCGCTGTCTGGCTCCTACTAGCTGGCAGGTTCGAAGGCTCGCATGTGGGGGAGAGGTCCTGGTTCTTGGTTCTGCACTACCCCGAGCGCGGCTCGGCCCCAGGTAGACCCGCTGCCTGGCTCCTACTAGCGGGCAGGTCTGAAGGCTCGCCTGTGGGGGAGAGGTCCTGGTTCTTGGTTCTGCACTACCCCGAGCGCGGCTCGGCCCCAGGTAGACCCGCTGCCTGGCTCCAACTAGCTGGCAGGTCTGAAGGCTCGCCTGTGGGGGAGAGGTCCTGGTTCTTGGTTCTGCACTACCCCGAGCGCGGCTCGGCCCCAGGTAGACCTGCTGCCTGGCTCCTACTAGCTAGCAGGTCCGAAGGCTCGCCTGTGGGGGAGAGGTCCTGGTTCTTGGTTCTGCACTACCCCGAGCGCGGCTCGGCCCCAGGTAGACCCGCTGCTCAGGCTCTCATCTAGCTGACAGGTCCGAAGGCTCGCCTGTGGGGGATAGGTTTGGTTTGAGGAAACTTCATCGGCACCCCGAGCTCGGCTCGGTCCCAGGTAGACCCGCTGCGCAGGCTCTCATCTAGCTGGCAGATCCGAAGGCTCGCCTGTGGGCAGGGGTGCGCATAAAGACTCCGGTCCCGGTGCGGGACCGGTCCTGAGCAGGACCGGTCTTTTGGGACAACGGTCCCGGACCGGTCCTGCCCAAACCGGTCCCGGACCGGGACCGGTTTTTCCTTTGAAAATCGGGACCGCCTGGGACCGGAAGGACCGGTCCTAACCGGTCCTAACCGGTCCCAGACCGGGACCGGTTAATTAAATTAATTATTTTAATTTTTTTTATTATATATTATTATATTTCATTTTTAATAATTTAATTAAATAACATGTAATAATATGAAATGCAAAATTGCAAAGTAAATAAATTTTTTTATTAAATTTGAAATAAAATTACAAAATCAAAATACAAATTACAAATTATAATAGAAAATCAAAATACAAATATTTTTATTAAATTTGAAATTATAATACAAAATACAAATTCAAAATTTGGAGTTGAGCCTTTGACTCGTCTTCAACTCCGGAGTCGCTTTTGATTTTGAACTCGTCTTCAACTTCAACGTCTTTATTCTGCGCCGCTTCCCAGATTTAAGTTATTAAGCTCCTCTTCAACTTCAGACTCACTGTCTTCAATTGACGAGACGTGTTGTCTCCTCCTCAAAGCGTCCAAATGGTACTTGTAGCAAATGCAAATCTCCAAAGATTCTTCGGTCAAACGGCTCATTCGCTCGTTCAGAATCCTGCCACTCAAAGAAAACGCAGACTCCGAAGCTACCGTACTAGCTTGGATGGTTAGTAAATCACGGGTCATTAAGGCCAAAATAAGATAATTATTAGATTTAATTTTTCATCATTTTAAAATATCAAAATTTTCTATTTCGTACGCGGTCATGAAATCTTGAAACTGTGTTTTACTATATAAACCTAATTCGTTTAAAGTACTCGAAGTTCGTTGTTTTTTCTTCGAAGCTAATTCTAAAAATCTATTTTTTAAAATATCTTTTGTTCGAGGGGCGGTGGATTCCTCGCGAGATCGCAATACATATAGTTGATCGTAATAATTATATAGGCGAGTAAAATCAGAATTAAATTTTGAAACACTAACGTTGTGAAAATCACTAGAAGATTCGTTTAACTCTAAATTTCGATTAATTTCCTCTATAAAATTTTCAACACCGTCTACACCCATTAAAGTGTTTAAAGCCACAGCACAAGAAAACATAGGTGGCATATGCGTATAATATTTTAAAAATTTTTCTTCCATTAATAATATTAACGGACGTCATATTGGGTTAATTTTGTAAGTTTTAAACGTTTCAGTAATTAATAAAAAATTTTCAATAACAAGCGAGCTAGTAGGATAATAAACTCCAGATAAAATAGTTATTGCCCGATAAAAACTTTCTAATAAATTTACGTAATCTTCGATTATAGCCAAATCTGACGCATCTAAATCATGTGCTTCTTCTATACTATTATAAAATTTATCAATAACGATTTTTGTGACAAAGCCCGCTTTAACATTTTGTACGTGGAATTCCATCGTACCGGCATATCATAAGATGGACCCAAAAAATTTTTACCCTGTGCTATAACAAATTTTTTGAAATCTTGTTTTCGTCGTTTTGAACTATAAATAACTCGTAACATAGTACGTATTTTAATAACATAATTTTTCATAAAAGTTAAACTATCTTGCACAATTAAATTAAGAACGTGACGTACGCAACGTGTATGGAAAAAAATACCATCTAACATAGGTTCCAGATCATTAATCAAATATTTAATAGATATATTATTATTCGATGCGTTATCAAACAAAATACTTAAAATTTTATCTTTTATTTTAAAATCTCTAATACATTTAATAATCACCTGATAAATAGCTTTACCGGTGTGCGGATATTCAAAACCTTCAAAATAAATTATACGTTTATTTAATTCCCAACTATTGGGATCGACCCCAGTGACAAGTTATGCAAATATAAGAAAGTCCGTCAACTAAACCGCTAGTCCAAACGCCGCTCGTTAAACTAACTCGATCGTCGAATGTTTCAAAATAATTTTGTAAAAATAATTTTGATTGCAGGTAAGCTTGTAAAGCATCACGTCGAGTTGTAGTACGACTTACCTGTTGATATTTTGGTTGGAGTGCTTCGTGTATGTAAGACGTCATTTCGTCGTTGTCGTAGTGGTTGAACGGAAGTCCGCTTTTGATGACATTCTCCATTTGTCGCTTCCGTTGCTGAGCTTGGGCATACGTCCAAATGTGCCCGGTTGTCGAAATTTGAGCTTGGTTGGCCTCCGACGGGGCTTGTTTGGAAAGACACGATTTGTTGTGTCGGGCGAGCGTTGTGTTGCTACTGTTAGCGGTCATAAGCTTCGCGCAAAGTTTGCACTTCGCCTTAATTTCGCCGCCGATCCGCACTTTATCGAAGTTATCCCATACCGCCGCTTTATGCCGGTGCTAAACGATCTCATGATCGACGGACGCTGAGGAGGACGCCGACATGGAGGAGGAGGAAGTCATTTAACACGAATATGAGTGATAGAGAGAGTGAGAGAGAGAGTGAAAGAGAGAGAGAGTAAGAGGGGGGGGGGGGGGTTATAACATATAAATAAAATAAAATATATATTTTTTAATTAATAAAATTAATAATAAAAAAAAGAGCCAAAAGGCTCTCATTAAAAGAGCCGTTCGGCTCTTTTAATGAGAGCAGTTAACGGCTCTCATTAAAAGAGCCGTTAATGGCTCTTTTAATGAGAGCCTTAACGGCACTTTTAAAAGAGCCGTTAACGGCTCTTTTAATGAGAGCCTTAACAGCTCTTTTAAAAGAGCCGTTAGAGCTGAGACTCGACGGAATCGTCGAGCAGAGCTCGACGATCGTCGAGCTCTGGTCGACGATTTCGTCGAGCTGAGACTCGACGAAAATCGTCGAGCAGAGCTCGACGATCGTCCAGCTCAGCTCGACGATCTTCGTCGAGCTGAGCTCGACGAACATCGTCGAGCTCAGCTCGTTCCTGTCCCTACCGGTCCCGAAACTTCATCGGCACCCCAAGCTCGGCTCAGCCCCAGGTAGACCCGCTGCGCAGGCTCTCATCTAGCTGGCAGGTCCGAAGGCTCGCCTGCGGGGGATAGGTTAGGTTTGTGGAAACTTCATCGGCACCCCGAGCTCGGCTCGGCCCCAGGTAGACCCGCTACGCAGGCTCTCATTTAGCTGGCAAGTCCGAAGGCTTGTCTGCGGGGGATAGGTTTGGTTTGAGAACTTCATCGGCACCCCGAGCTCGGCTCGGCCCCAGGTAGACCCGCTGCGCAGGCTCTCATCTAGTTGGCAGGTCCGAAGGCTCGCCTGTGGGGGATAGGTTTGGTTTGAGAACTTCATCGGCACCCCGAGCTCGGCTCGGCCCCAGGTAAACCCGCTGCACAGGCTCTCATCTAGCTGACAGGTCCGAAGGCTCGCCTGTGAGGGATAGGTTTGGTTTGAGAACTTCGTCGGCACCCCGAGCTCGGCTCGGCCCCAGGTAGACCCGCTGCGCAGGCTCTCATCTAGCTGGCAGGTCCGAAGGCTCGCCTGTGGGGGATAGGTTTGGTTTGAGAACTTCATCGGCACCCCAAGCTCGGCTCGGCCCCATGTAGACCCGCTGCGCAGGCTCTCATCTAGCTGGCAGGTCCGTAGGCTCGCCTGTGGGGTAAGGGACCCCGAGTGCTGCTCGGCCCCGGGTAGACTCGCTGCTCAGGCTCTCATTAGCTGGGTAGGGCGGTAGGCACACCTCGGGGGAAAGGATTAGCTCCGCGTGTTGAAGAGATTGCAAAATATTTGACTTCATTATTTCACAATATCTTGAGAAATTATGTACTTATTGTAAGTAAGGTATAAGGGCAATTCAATAGCAGTGAGCAAAAATGTATCGAGTGGTTAAACAAGATCAAAAGGAGCATGGAGAGAATAGTGTTCTAAGTGCAGTTTTCAGTTTCTCTCAAAATTTTTCTTTGGGTCGGCTCCCACTCGCCGGATACTTGGTGTTGGTCATTTCTTTCCGAGCTTGTACCAACCTCGAAAAGAGCGGGGATTGTATACAATCCCGTATCCGGTCGAGCGGGATCCTCCCCAAGTGACGCGCTCGGGACATGCTATGAGCGACGTTGTGGTGCAGCCCCGTTCGAAGACGTGCAGGTCCTCGTGCGTGCGTGCGGAGGTTTTATTTGCAGAGGATTATAATATATATATTATATTATATTATATATATCTTATATTATATATATATTATATTATATATATATTATATTATATATATAAGTTTATGTTTATATATAAAGATAGAGGGGGAGGAGAGCAGGTGACAGCAAAAAAGGACAAAAAAAAGAAATTACAAAGGAGGAGAGCGATGGGCTCGGTACAGCAGGTCAAAAAGAGGAAATGAGATAGAAAAAAGGCGGAGGGATCGGGCATTTTTCTGCTCTCCCCCGCTAGGGTTCGGCCAGGGGAAGCAAAAGGAGCACCCGCCCGTCTCCCTCTCTCCCTCTCTCCCTCTCTCCGGCCACCGCCTCAGCAAGGAGCCGCCCGTCGTCTCTCTCTCTCTCTCGTCGGCTGGAGCAGCACCCCGTCCCCTCTCTCTCTCTCTCGTCGGCTAGAGGAGAAACCGCCCGCCCCCTCTCTCTCTCTCGGCCTGGAGCAGCACCCCACCCCGACCCTCTCTCTCTCTCCGGCCGCCGCCTCAGCAAGGAGCCGCCCGTCGTCTCTCTCTCTGCCCGGAGCAGCACAACCCTGCCCCCCACGATCCTCTTCCTGTCCAGGCCGCCGCCGCGAGGAGGAGTGCAGCCCGACTCCCTCCACCTCTTCCCGTCCAAGCTGCCGCTAGGAGTGCATCTCGAGCCCCCCTTTCCACCCTCTGTCCAGGCCGTCGTCGGCAAGTGCAGCCCGAGCTCCGCTCTTCTTCATCGCAGCTGCCAGGAGCAAGAGCTTGACGAGCCCCTCCCCCTCTTCTCGTCGCCGCCGTCTAGGGCAAAGCAAGGCCGACCGAGATCTCCTCTCCCGGTGCCGCCTACAGCAAGGCCGGCCGGGAGCTCCTCTCCCGACATCGCCTACAGCGAGGCCGGCCGGGAGCTCCTCTCCCGGCGCCGCCTACAGCGAGGCCGGCCGGGAGCTCCTCTCCCGACGCCGCCTACATCGAGGTTGGTCGGGAGCTCCTCTCCCGGCACCGCCTACAGCAATGTCAGCTGGGAGCTTCTCTCCCGGCGCCGCCTGGAACTCGAATCGGCCACCACCATGGAAAAATGGAGCTAAAGAGGGAGATTTACTTCCTCTTCCAACAAGGGCACGGCCACCAAAAATATTCAGTAAGGGTTCAGTCATTAAGAGGAAGATGAGGATTTCTTACCTCTCCCAACAGGGCTCGGTCTGGAGTGGAGATCGGCCTCCGCCGCAGCTACCCAGGGCCAAGCTAGCCAGGGGCTCCTCTCCCGGCACCGCCGACAAAAAACACGCGTCAAAGGTAACGATGTTTCTACTTGGGCAGGTGAAGCCCTCAATTAACATATTTGCATGGAAGCCCCTCTCCACCAACGGGTGGGGGAAGGGAGCTCTCCGACGGGTTGACTTGTACGTCCTGCAATTAACTGTATTAGCACCCGGAAGCATGAGTACGGGTTTATGTATGCTGTATGAAGCCCATCCGGACATGTGAGCCGGATTGGTGATGTTCTGGGGTTCCCGGAGAAGACTCCGAGGAAGTTGTATATTATCTATTTGCAGGGAATGCACATCATAGCCCCCAAAAAGGGGTGTGTGCAATATGTTTGACCAGCTTATGTTAGCCGACGTTTGTTCAGCTGGCAGGCGCCTGACGAGACGTTGGCGTACAGGTGTTACAGTTCTAAGCGGGGAGTAGCGGGCTCAAGCTCAAGCTTGTGCCGGCCTACGAAGGCCTATTTTTGCTTATATTGTCGGTCTGCGTGCCGAAGTATGGAATTCTTATTCCTGTAATATTTTTTAATATCTGTGATGCTCTGTTTATGTATGGTTTACTCCTTCCGTCTTGGGCGAGTGGTATGCTCGTGAACCGCTCGCCCCGTGGGGGCCCCGAGGTATAGTTGCCGGGAAGCCCCTGATGGCCTATTGTCATCCTTTTAGAATTGCGAAGTTACGCTATTAGTGGCCCAACTTGGGCAGTGTGTCGTGGAATTGCTCGGCGAGTTTGCGCCATCAGCAGAGCGGGTGAGAAGCATTTTGTGTAGACCCAAGGAGACACATCTGGATAGGAGAGAGTTGGTCTTGAGATCCTCCTTAGATGTTCCGGTCGGCCAAGAGCGGCCTCCGAAGGTATCTTAGCTCAGCCTTTGGCTTGGGAGGGGAAGAGTTTGTTAGTCTTTCGGGTATGCAGTGGGTCCTCCACGCTGAGACCTTGGGTCTGTCCCCTGTGTTCCTAATCTTGTGCCTAGATCATTCGCTTGAGGGTAGTAGGTGCGCGGTCACCCCTCTTTTGGGACCCCGAACTCCACAGAGGTCATTTTTGGCTTCAACAATTGTGATTTGTTGTTATCATTCTAAGGGCCGACAAGCTCGAAAAAAGAGCAAAACCTAGAGTTACTCTTGGATGCGATAGATATGGAGTTGTGCGAGCAAGTTAAAATTCAAAAAATTTTGTAAAGCAAAATCTACGAAAATCTAGCTCAAAGAGATGTAGTTGTAAATTTTCACTTCGAGGACGGAGAGAAGAAGAAAATAAATGGAAAATTACAGTTGAATACATGATTCATAATCATGAGATGGTTCATTTAGAAGCACACCCTTATGCGGGAAGGTTAAGCAGGTGCGAGCAAAAAATAGTTGAGGATATGTGTAATGCATCTGTGAAACCCCGAAAAATACTAACGATGGTAAAGAAAAGAAATCCAGACAACAGTACAACATTGAGGACAATTTATAACCAAAAAGCAAAGATTCTCAGAGCCGAATTGGAGGGTGGGACTCCAATACAATTTTTATATAAGTGCATTGTCGATTATGGATATATTAGTTTTAATGTCGTGACTGTTTCTACTAATCAGTTGGAATGTTTATTCTTTGCACATCCGACTTCAGTTAAGTTGATCAATATGTTCTCAAATACATTCATGATTGATTGCACTTATAAGACCAACCGATATCGATTACCTTTACTTTGTATTGTGGGTTTAACATCGACAAATCAGTCATTTTTCTCAGCTTTTGCTTTCATGTCAAGCGAAACTGAATGTAGCTATCGATGGGCATTGGAATGCTTTAAGAGTATTTTTGAAGAAAGTAACTTGCCAAATTGTTTTGTCACTGATCGGGAAGTTGCTTTAATGAACGCAATCAAGTGTGTATTTCCTCAAGCCAAAAATCTATTATGTCGGGTTCATATTAGCAGAAATATTTTGACGCATTGCAAAAAAATTTTCAAAAACGGAAAGGAGTGTGACATTTTTTTGGGTGTTTGGCAACATATTGTAGAATCTATAACTGAAAATGTGTTCAACATGTGATATAATCAGTTGATAGCTGATTATGGAGTTATGCACCATACTGTTCTTTCATATGTTACCACAACATGGCTCGACCCGTACAAGGAATATTTCGTCTCAGCATGGATTGATAAATATTTGCACTTGGGTAATACGTCTACCAACCGTGTTGAAAGTGGGCATAGCAAGTTGAAAAAATTCTTAGAAGTTTCTACTGTAATCTCACAACCGTATGAAAAGCTTTTGATCAGTTACTTATGTTACAACATACAGAGATTAAGAAGATGTTTGGGCAGAGCAAGATTCATATGAGCACATGGTTTAAAAATTTGTTGTACACTGAGCTTGTTGGTAATATTTCAGTTTTTGCGTTAGAGCTTATTAAAAAAGAGGAGATTTCAAGCAAAGCAAGTCATTTTGAAACAGATAAATGCACGCATAAACTTAGATTTACATTTGGTTTACCATGCAAACACGAGTTATTGTCCTTTGTCAGTGGTTCCAAACCATTGCCACTTTGGATGATACACAGACATTGGAGACAGTTGACTTTGCTCGAGAACAAACATAGTCCTTCAGTCAAAGTTGAATGCACAGATGGAAATGATATTGGTGATGATATTGAAGGTCTCTTAAACAGGTTTACGACAAGTAGTGATCTCCAAACAAAAAGAAATAAAGAAAAAGGTTCGTGAAATAATCAATCCGCCATTAAGTCAAACACAAGAACCAAAAATTCCGAGAAAACTATGGGGGCGTCCAAATGGGAGTTTGAAGAGAATGGTGGATGATTATAAGTCAACAAAAAGAGAGCCTTCATATTTGAGCATTTCTTGATGCTTGATCTCCAACCCATAAATACTAAACCTTTGAAGATGAATATGAAGAAAGTTGCAAGAAACATTATCCACACAAGAAACACTTTGCTTGAGCATATCAAATCACAAATGTCACCATTCATGTCAACACATATTATTGATATCACCGATGTGATGGGCGATGGTCACTGCGGATATAGAGCGGTAAGTATTGCTATGAACATGAAGGAAAATTGGGTTCAAGTGCGTCGGGATTTATGCCAAGAATTATGTGAACATGAAGAGTTGTACAACATGATAATGGGCGTGACAAGGAGATTGCAGTTACTAAGCTCGCTAGATTGTTATATTACTCCTGCCCCGGTGGATAAATGGATGTCCATGCCAGATATGGGTCTAGTTGTGGCATCATGTTACAACGTCCAATTTGTTCATTACTCAAGAGAACAATTATTCACATTTCTTCCATTGCATTCAGCGCCGCCACCTTTTAGAATGGTCATCAATATTGGTTTTGTTAATGGCAACCATTTTGTTCTTTTGAAAATCCATAAAGATTGTCTGCTACCAACATTATTTCTGGTATGGTCGAGGTATCGTAAAGACATAGCGGAAGAATGAGAAATTCCTTACATAACATGTATTCAGAATATGTGAAAGGTATGCATTTGTTCAAGTGTGATTTATTTTCTACATAATTGTTTTAGGGCGCTCTTGTTTTAATTTATATACTCAAATTTGTTTGTAGGTTGGCTATCCACTACATTCACGCTTATTTTATCAGGGGTATCAAAAAAATTCATATATCTATTTTGTAAGATCTTCGCAACTTCAAAAATTTATTTTATGATAGCAATTTCGTTTTAGAATACTAAAATAAAATCATTTTTTAATTGTGTGCAGGTTAGTGTTTATTTTGGGGAAGATGTATTTCGGTTGAACGATATGTGTTCATTGCTATAGCGGAGCTGAATGAAGAAAATATAGTTTTGTCATTTTATTTTTGTTAGAATGATAAAATTTATGTTTTTGTTTGAATGTAATATGTGTAATTTAGGATCTATTAGTTTTAGCAATTAGTGGAGAAAAGATAAAAGAAAATCAAATATAAACTTTTTAAAAAGGGCTGCAAATATCCGACGGGCCTGCAAATATCTATCTTTGGGCTGCAAATATCCAAGGGCTGCAAATATCGATTATAGGCCTGCAAATATCAGCGCCCTAAATAAATTTTGTCTCCGATATTACAAAAGAAAAAAATCAACTTATATATTTAAGTTTTAGTTTTTTAAAATCACATAAATTGAAAGGAGCCTAATCATTCGGTTTGATTTTAATGGTTTACAAGGTTCCTTTCTGTTCCAAATTTTTGAAATTACGTAGGTGTACAACTTTTATTTGTCAAGAAGGGACACAGTGGCGCCACGAAGGCAGGAGTCAATGTCAACATTGAAGAGCAGGTCAACAGTCAGTCAACAACATGTCATGGAGGTACTCTTCCGTTAAGAGCAAGTATCATACTCTTCCAGGCGTGCGACCATCCAGCAGCATATGTGAGCATCAAGCATCCAACCGTCCAAGCAACCACTTAGCAGGAGGTTCTGGCGAGCATCATCAATACTCGCCTAGTTGGCGACTTCTAGCAGTACCTCGCCAAGCGCGGCCGAGCAGCGCAGATGGTCGCCAGAATATTGTCGTCGGTCAGTAGGACCAAGAAGGCAAGCTCGCAGGGCTGGGTCTTCTCGCTTAACGACGACCCCCCTATAAATAGGACCCTGGGGGTATCCGGAATGACACCTTAAAATCTTGTTATTTCGCCCCCTCCTACTCTCTCCCGAGACTAGCTACTCACTAGGTGGTGTCTCCTCGTACTTAGCTCAATCATTTTTTTATTGTGGAGGGGAAGCTCGTCTAAGCTTCTGGGTACGTGATGAGACATCCCTACAGCCACATCTGGGATTCTTTAGTTTTTCTCTCTCTTGTTTTATCTCCAGAGACGAACAAGCCAAATCGCTGGGTCAGTAGCCTCAGAATGCACTTAGATTCGAATACTTGAAGTAGGGAATAGACCGGTTTCAACACTTTGGTGCGGTGAGCGTATACCGCAGTTGGAGCAGGAAAGTCCAGCAAGGAGGCAGCATGGCGAATGGAGGTGGGCAGGAAGGAGTGGCGGGAAACTTGCAATGCCCAAACAAGCTTGTTACATGGGCCGAGTTTAACACAAAGTTCAACGGGCTCACGCAGCGTCTCGAGGACATTGTGCGCGCACTATTGTCTCTTCGCATGGAGATCACGACGATGTCACCTTGTTGCGAGACCCTGTCGGAGAACGTCACGTCGTTCAGGAGACCTGACAAGGAGCATGTGATGGAAGAGCAGGAGGGACCGACACAATTGATGTATTACCTGTCGAGCAGCCAGGGGATCAGGATTCAAGAGGGTGAGTATCAGGGGAGGACCCGAGATACTCGCGCGGGTGAGTTGGGAGATTCTCGCTAACTCGCAAGTTGTTGTCAGGGGAGGATCCCATTTAGCGAAAGGGGTGATGTCAGCTCCAGTCCTAGAAGGTTTTTAGGGACTTGGTCCTAAGCTACTACTCAGGAAGAGATGACCCAATCAGACATTTGTAGTGGTTCAAAGACGTGGTGTCAATCTGTAGCACGACGGACGCTTTCAAGTGCAGGTTCTTCATAATTAATGTTTAGGGGAAGGTCAGGGACTAGCTTCACTAGTTGCTGGAAAATTCTATCAACTACTTTGAAGACATGCGTAGAGGGTTGGTGGCAAGATTTGCCACTTCGAAGAAGAGGAAGAAGGGGGTGGTTGCCCTTTTCCATCTAACGCAGGGAAAGAAAGAGACGTTGTGTCATTACATTGCCGCTTCCAGGAGATCTTGGGTTTCCAGAAGGTGGATAATACTACCCTGCAGTTGGTCCTGACTTTCGGGCTGAAGCTCTTCAACCTCGAGGTCAACACAGATCCTCTGAAGTTGTACGAGAAGTTGATCGAAAGAACCAACAAGTTTGTACAGTGGGAATCAACCAACCCCAGCTTCCTGACCAAGCTAGACTGGGCAACCAGAGATAAGGAGGAAGAGAAGGAAAAGTGACCAGAGAGGAGGCCCAAGGAGGGACAAAGGAATAGAGAAGTAAAGAAGCAGGAATAAAGAAGGGAAGAGCCAAAGAGGTGGGAGGAGCGGTGGAGGCGGGAGGAGAGGAGGCTCGTCATGACTCCTGGTAACCCGAGCAAAGGAGCGGAGGTTCTAGAACCCCGTAAACCGGCCCCCGTAGAGGCCAACTGTGAGAGAGTATTTCCCTGAAAGTAGTGATGATTGAAACTGACTAGGAGGGCGTCAAGGAGGAGGGGACCGGGGAGAAGCGATGGTGGTTGCCAAATAGGGCAGCCGTTTCCAAAGGAGGAACCAAAGGATGAGGAACAGACCTGCGGTGATCCCCCTCTATTGTGAGCTCCATCAAGTCAAGGGGCACAGAACTATAACACGCCTGGACTTCTTGAAGGTCAGGAGGTGGGTCGAAGAAGGAGCGAGAGAAGAGGGAGTCCAGGGGCAGAGGGGTCAGGAGGAACCAAAGAGGTAGCAGAGCCTAATACGAAGGATGAATGAGGACTAAGTTGACTAGGGGCTCGTAGAGGAGTCGATTAAGGCGGGGGAGAGGGGTCGGTCCATGGAGGTGCTGTGATAGAGGATTCTTGCAAGGGGACTCTCCACGCCATTTACCGAAGGGGAGTCACCTCGACCTCTCAGGCCCCTCAACAGCTAGAGGAGATCACCTTCTTGATGAAGGATATGTTGGGGATTGAGAACCCTTTTCATGATGCTCTTGTCATCCAAGCTGCCTTCAAGGACTTCACCATCGAACGGATCCTCATGGATAACGGGAACTTCATGAATGTTATCTTCAAAAGGATGTTTGACAAGTTAAATGTAGAAATGGGGAGGATGATCGCCTCAGACCGCCCTTAAAAGTATCTAGTTGCCTACATAAATCACCTAGAGGGGGTGAATATGTGAGTTCTGCATCTTAAAGCGGATTAAAAGTTATAACAACAAACACACATAACAAAGACAACACAACACAGGAATTTATAGTGATTCTCTGATTTGGGTACGTCCATTGTCCCGCCTCGCCTATCTAACACAAAGAGCTAGATTCGGCTACTTCACCTTTCTCAGATTTAAACAAATCTCACAACTCAGGGTCAACACTCCTACTTCTCGGAGAACAATCTCTCCTACACTTGGAGATCAAACTCTCATACAACTCGATCCTTGCACAAGGATCTACACCTCAGAAGAGAAAACTTTCTAATATAGTACAAAAGAAATTTATACAACACTTTAGATTGAAAACCAATCTACTTCTTCGGAACTGAAAATATCCAATCTTCTTCTTCCTTGGAATGAAAATCTTGAGGCACTTGTAGAAGAAGACCTGAAATTTATCTTGAAAGCTTGATCTGAAAACTTGATCTGACTAGATCTGAAAACTTCCATAGAACTTGAAACAAGATCTGTCGAATCACTTCTTAAAGGAATTGTTGATCGAGAGAAGCTAGGTCGCGGTTCCTCGAATTTCGAAAGCATACGTCCGACAGAGAATGAGCGGCCTTTTTCACGATTTCAAAGTATGAGTTAGCGATTAAGGTTGAACGAATTAACCCTAGGTATTTATAGGAATTTTTTTCTAACGGCTAGAAAAATTCCTTCCTAAATGAACAGTCCACGTGTACTGTACACAGCCGATGTCTTGAAACAGAAACCCGTCAGACAGAAAATCGGAAAAATTACGCTAAGTCCATTCGTCGAGTATCGTTGTATGTCCATGAATATACACTGCGAATTGCTTCGATATCTGACGAAATTCACTTAGACATTTCTGGAAAAGTAAATTCAAGAACTCAGATGTTTTTCCAGTGAGACTTGACGAATTCGACGTGTATCGAGTGGTATATTCGATGAATTCGACAATTGTCAACAACTACATTTAACGAATTCGACGAGTATACTTGAGGATACTCGACGAATCTTTCTTAATCGATTTCTAAGATTGGAGAAAATATTCTCTAAGTAAACACGACGAATTCGACAAGTATCAATAGATATACATGATGAATTCAACGAGTATTCTGAAGTATACTCGACGAATTCGACGATTATCCATTACTATTCTCGACGAATTTTACTTGGGAAAAATTTCTTTCCTCCTGAATTCAACAACCTTTCCTCTCTTAATTCTTCTAATGCACTTGTAATAAAAGTACAATCCAATAGATAGATTACATACGAGTCAACACTTTGCCCTGCACAATAAGTGATTACATTATATAGTCATGTGTTTCATGACGCACTGTAACCTGACATTGGTTTGTACTTAGCAATAAAATTCTGCAAGCGCATGACTAAAGAAACAACATCAAATACTAACTCAATTCATCTTAGTTCAAGAGACACTTCTTCAAATCAAAGTTATTGTTGATACAATACCCAACAATCTCCCCCTATATGAAGAAGCCAGAACTCTGTGCACTTAGGTGAATTGTACATAAAATAATCTTAAATAAAGACAAGGAAGGAGCATAAAAATAATTAACAATGTGCGAACAGAAAAAGGGAAGCCGGAATTTGGAATAACAAAAATCTTTATTATCCAAAAAAAGTATGTATTACATGATATAGCCTCCTTTTTATAGAATAGAGGAGATGTGAGAGATTACAATAAAACAATGTGGGACTAAATAATTACATGTACAAGAAGGTTTAACAAAATACAAGCTGACCAAGCAGCGCAGTTAGACGAATAGGCTAACCGCCCGACAACCACCAGAAGGAGAGAATAAGTTACCACGGGAGACCGCCAGGTTGCTCGGTCTCCAAGACGCCAGAGACAGACCGGTAGACCGCAAGGGCACCAACAACAACAGTCCTGCTACCAAACCGCCAGAGACAAACCAATAGACCGCCTGTTATGTAATCCGCCAGAGTCAGACCGCCAAACCGTCCGGTCTCTATTCTGCAACACTCCCCCTCAAGCTGGAGCATATATGTCGATCATGCCCAACTTGTCGCATATGTGACGAAAGAAGGCGGATACCGGCTTGGTGAAAATATCAGCTAACTCTTTGTCTGAGGTGACGAACAGAGTACAAATTTATTCCTTCAGAATCTCTTCCCGAATAAAGTGGCAGTTGACTTCAATGTGCTTTGTTCTCTCTCATAGAAGACTGGATTTTTGGAGATGTATATAGCGGTCTTGTTGTCACAAAACATAGGTAGATGATTGTTGTAGACCTCTCCTAAGTCAAGCATGAGAGCCCGTAACCACTTCAACTCATACGTGGTCGATTCCATACTTCGATATTCTGCTTCTGTACTGGACCTGGAGACGACAAACTGTTTCTTGCTTTTCCAGCTCACAAGGTTTCCCCCCACAGAGATGCAAAAGCCTGATGTTGACTTGCGGTCTCCTTTGTCATCATCATAGCTCGAATCAGAGTACGCTTCAACCCTCAAATGCTCATTCTTCTGAAAGAGGAGTCATTTCCCAGGTGTTGATTTAACATACTCCAGTATCCTCAGGGCAGACTGTAGATGGCATTCCCTAGGAGCTTGCTTGAATTGGCTAACCTTGCCTACAACATAGGCAATATCGGGTCTGGTCACCGTGAGATAAATAAGTTTACCAACCAGACATCTGTACCTCGTAACATCTGAAAGAAGAGGAGAGTCATTCGTCCAGGTTTTATCTTCTCCAGTCGTCATGGGGTGTTGGAACACCCTATTACTAATTTGGGTCAGGATCACTATGTCTCTAGGAATCTGTGTTTGACCTTCTGTATAGCTTAATAGGTCAATTAGAATTGAGTCTAAGGGTTAGAAGTCTAGGATTGGAAGCTGCCCTGAAGACCAAGTTTTTCTGGAGACCAAGTCTGATCGTCGAGCTCAGCACGACGATTCGTCGAACTCAGATCGACGATCGTCGAGCTCAACTTTGGCAGATCGTCGAGCTCCATTCGACGATCGCTGAGCTCAACTTCACAATATCGTCGAACTCCATTCGACGATCGGTGAGCTCAGTTCGACGATCTTGACTCTGCATTGGATCTTTATCTCTGAGCTCAGTTCGACGATCTTTGAGCTCAGATTGACGATTATTTTGTTGCTTGAATTTTCCAGTTCGCTGAGCTCAGCTCGACGATAGCAGAGCTCAGTTCGACGTTTTCAGTTATCTTCCAGAATTCAAATTCAAATCAGTTAGAAGTTATTCTGCATTTAATTCAGAAGATCTGCTAGCCGTTTTCATTTACTTCTGGACCAAGTTTCAAGGGATTTTTCAAGGAATAATTCAGTGGACTTTCCTTCAGAAGAAATTATGCAATTAAGGCTGTAATCAATGCAGACCAACAGCTATCTTTGACAGAGTGATATTCTATTCTAGCACAGAGAATAAAAGACAGAATGTTTTTTTGAATCAATACAGATGATATACAGAGATTGACAAGAAGAGGACACACAATACAGAATACAGAGACTCTCTCAAAAACTTCTGTCAAAAAGATTTCTGAAGAACACTCATCAAAGAGATCAAGTTTTCAAAAATCATCAGATCTCTTCAGCTTTCAAAGTGTTCAAGGCCAACATCATCTCAAGACTCCAGACACTCAACATTTCAGCTTGTTGAAATCATCTATTGCTGGAGATCTAACTTTGAAGGCCTATCACCCTCAGCAAAGCTTTCCTTCCTGAAGATCAAGGACTCAGGGGGAGATTTGACATCAATCCACATAGTCTTCTCAGTTGGTTGAGAAAGAGAAGACTGCCATCACTCTCTCATCCCCACTCTGTAAAGGGTTTTTCAAACTCCCTTCAAAAGTTTGAATCTGGTTTTTGAGCACCTTGTCAAAAGCTCATTGGTGGCAAGACACCTGATCAAAAAATCTGATTTGGTTTTTGGGCACCTTATCAAAAGCTCATTGGTGCCCAGGACACCTGATCAACTCATCCTGCAGTGGATTCCTATCTAGGGTGGTAGAAGAGTGGATGTACCCAAGTTTGGGGAACCACTATATTTCCTTGTGTCCTCTGGTTCTGCTTGTTTTCTTTTTGTTTCTGGCCTAGATTCTCTTGTGCTTAGTCTCTGCATAGCTTAGTTTTGTGATTAGTTTTATTTCTGCTTCCCTGCTCACACTTATTACAACAATTGTTGTAAAAGCTTTTAAAAAGTTTCAAAACACCATATACTCTATTCACCCCCCTCTAGAGTATATCAGATCTAGTTGCACTTTCAATTGGTATCAGAGGGAGGTTGGTTAAACATACCATACCTGATTGGTTGTACAGGCTAACACCTGAACCCCAAGATCCTACACTAGATCTGTTTTTCTTTTGTATTCTATTATTAGATTTTGCTTGCACAAATCATGGCCCAAAACAAAGACTATGCTAGCACCAGACCTCCAGTGTGCAATCTGTCAAAGTTTGCACTTTGGAAAGCAAGGATTAGACTCTACATGAATTCTATTGACGAAGAAATATTTAATTCTGTTTTGACAGTGTGTCCAAGACCCCCAGAGAGCACAAGCACAAATGCTGTTCCACCTCCATCAGGAACAGATGCTGACATCAAAAAATGGAAAGTAGCTGATGCCAAAGCTATGAACATTCTAGCTCAGACAATGTCAGATGACATTTTTCAAAAGGTAGCTGAATGCAACTCAGCCAAGGAGATCTGGGACAAGCTCTCAGAAATTGTCTCAGGCTCAGCTGATGAGAGAAAGGACAGAAGATCCCATCTCATCTCCCAATATGAGAACTTCAAGAAGGGAGAGACTGAGTTAGTGGGGGACATGTACAACAGATTGAGTCTGATTGTCAGTGAACTAAGGACATTGGACAAAGAGATTTCTCTGACAGAACTTAATGACAAGATCCTAATGTGCTTCCCCAGCACTTGGGATTCAAGAATCTGGCCAATTAAGGATGCCAGAAGTCTGAATGAAATCACCACTGAAGCTTTGTTGGGTAAGCTCAAATCCTATGAGCTACTCATCAAAAATAGAGAGGAAGAACAGAAGGCTGCTTCACCAGCCACAAGAAAGGAGAAGACCATAACATTCAAGGCAACTGAAGATCTGCCTGAAGAAAAAGCCACAGGCAATGATGAACTTCTCAGCTTGTTGGCCAAAAGATTCTATAAGATGGCCAGAAAGGACTTCAGAAGAAGATCATACAAGGAGCAGGATAAGCCAAGGTATGACAAGTCCATTGGCAATAACAAAAACATTATTTGCTTTGGTTGCAGGAAACCAGGGCACATAGTTCCTGACTGTCCAGAGAACAAGAACAAGGACAGAAGGGAAAGAAAGGAGAGAAGAAAGGAGAAAGACTCCAAAAGGAGTGGCAATAGCAAACTTTCTTCCAGCAAAAATAAGCATACAAGGAAAGGGTTAGTTGCTGAATCCTGGAGTGAGACTGAAGAGGAGTCAGAAGCCTCTTCCAGCTCCAGTGATGATGAGGATGATGCAGAGGAAAAGGAGTTCTGCATGATGACCATCAATGCCTCACAACACAACTCAGAGGAAGAGGAGTCAGAGTCAGACTCAGAGACTCAACCTGAAGAAGATCAGGTAATTAGTTCTTTTGATTTTACTTCAGAAGATTTTAAATCTGAATTTAAAACACTGTGTTTGGACCTGCTAAAGTCTGAGAAAGAGATTATCTCTCTCAGAAATCAATTATCTGAACAAAATGTTTTAAAGTCAGAAAACCTCAAACTCTCTCAGGAGTTGGAGAACTGTAGGGAACAGATAGCTACACTGAAAAGTGAGCTCTCTGAGGCCAAGAAGCTTGAAGAATCCCTTAATGGGAGAAACATCAAGCTGATGGACATCACAAGCACAGTGAACTCTAGACTTAACAGTACACTGGGTTTGGGTGCTTCATCCAGCCAACCTATAATCCTAACAACTCCCATCAAGTTTATTTCTAGTAAGGGAAAGGGAGTTGTAGAGGTTGCCAGGAAAAATTCTGATCTGCCTCAGAAATTTAAGTCCCAGCAGAAATCGTCGAACGAAGATCGACGATCGCCGAATGAAGATCGACGATCGCCGAACGCAGCTCGACGATCTCAGCAAAAATCATCGAACGCAGATCGACGATCTCAGCCAGAGTCGTCGAACGTAGCTCGACGATCTCATATACCTGACCTCACCCATAGTCGACCGTCGAACGGAGCTCGACGATCTGACTCAAGATCGTCGAACTCAGCTCCAAGATCGTCGAACAGAGGTCAGAGCTCTGGAAAATTTTTCAAAGGCAAATCAAAATTGAATCCTGAGGGTTCTTCATCCCAAACCTTTAACCCTTATACTGAATGGATTTTACCTCCAAGGAGATATCATCCTGAAGGATATAAGAGTCAGCCAGGGATGTCTTTCATTTCTGAATTTAGAGGTTATCAACCTAGGCCCAAGGTAAACTGGGTCAAAAATAAGTGAATTGCTTTATGTGCAGGTGAAGACCTATCCAACATCTAACCAGCAATGGTATCTGGATAGTGGGTGCTCTAAGCACATGACAGGGAATAAGGACAACCTCAATTCCTTTAGAGCCAAGCTTGGACCCAAAGTTATCTTTGGTGATTCCAACTTTGGACAAACTAAAGGATATGGTGCAGTCCAGATTGGTTCAGTAACCTTCAAGAAGGTAGCATATGTGGAAGGACTGAAGCACAACCTGATCAGCATCAGTCAGCTATGTGATGAAGGCTACCAGGTGACCTTCAGCAAAACCTTATGCAAAATCAAGTCAGAGGATAACACAACTGTGTTGACAGGTATAAGGAAAGGTAACATCTACTTAGTAGACTTTCTTTCAACTGATATAGATATTTGCCTGTTTAACTCAGTCTGTAGACCAAATGTGTTATGGCATAAGAGATTAGGACACCTAAACCTTAGAACTATTGCTAGGTTATCCAAGGACAACCTTGTTAGAGGACTACCTTCTGGCCCCTACAAGAAGGAAGGACTCTGCAAGGCTTGTCAATTAGGCAAGCAAACTAAAAACAGTTTTAAGTCACTTAATAAGAGTGATTCACCTAGGATATTGTATCTGTTACACATGGATCTATTTGGACCCATCACAGTACAAAGCCTAGGAGGGAAATCCTACACTTTAGTAATTGTAGATGACTTCTCTAGATTCACTTGGGTGTTCTTTCTAAGGAAGAAGTCTGATAACTTTAAGTGTCTGACAGAGTTTCTCAAATGTATACAGATTGAGTTCAATACTCACATTGCCCTGATCAGAAGTGATCATGGGACAGAGTTTGATTCTCTTCTTATGCAAGAGTTCTGTCAGAGTGAAGGGATCAGACATACTTTCTCAGCTCCTAGAACTCCTCAACAAAATGGGGTAGCTGAAAGGAAAAATAGAACCCTTATTGAATCTGCCACTACATTGTTGTCAGATGCTCATCTACCTCTATCCTTTTGGGCAGAGGCAGTGAACACCTCCAACTATGTGTTGAACAGAAGTCTGATACATAAACTGAAGGGAAAGACTCCCTATGAATTACTCAAAGGGAAGAAACCTAAAGTTGACTATTTCAGAATTTTTGGTTGCATTTGCTATATTCACAATAATGACAAGAAATACTTAGCAAAATTTCAAGCCAAAGCTGATGAAGGAGTGTTTCTGGGATACTCCATGATCAGCAAGGCCTATAGGGTCTATAATAAATCATCTTTGAAAATTAAGGAATCTGTTCATATTTCTTTTGATGAAACTAACATGTCTTTCAAGGAGAAGATTTCTTCTACCATAGAACCTTTGCAGGAACATTCTCTAGTTGAAGATATGAACAAGTTACAGGTTGCTCAAGAAGAAGAAAGCAGTGAAGATGAAAGCAATGCTCAACATATTGAACCACCACTTGAAGAGCCAGTTGTTGTTCTACAAGAGGAAACAACAACACAGGTTGGTGAACAATCAACACCCCATGTTGATCTAGTAACATCAAGAGACCATCCAATTACCCAAATAATTGGAGAACTCTCAGCTGGTGTGCAAACCAGAAATCAGGTCAACCAAAACCTGTTGCACACCTGCTTCCTTTCTCAAATTGAACCTCAGTCCATTCAAGATGCAGAGCAAGATCCACACTGGATCATTGCAATGCAAGAGGAGTTGCATCAATTTGAGAGGAACAAAGTATGGGAACTAGTGCCAAAGCCAAAGGATCATTCTATTGTTGGAACAAAATGGGTATTCAGAAATAAACTGGATGACCAAGGAGTAATAATAAGGAACAAGGCAAGGCTAGTTGCCCAGGGATATTCTCAAGAAGAAGGAATTGACTACGACCAGACCTTTGCACCTGTTGCAAGATTGGAAGCCATCAGAATATTTCTAGCTTATGCAGCTCACAAAGGCTTCAAGGTTTATCAGATGGATGTCAAGAGTGCCTTCTTAAATGGAGACATCAAAGAGGAAGTCTATGTCAGACAACCTCCAGATTTTATCTCTCCAACTTATCCTGATTATGTTTTTAGATTAAATAAAGCATTATATGGTCTCAAGCAAGCTCCTAGAGCATGGTATGAGACCCTAGCATGCTTTCTCTTGGAAAATGGTTTTATCAGGGGTAGAGTAGACCAAACTCTTTTTATTAGAACTCATAAGTCCCATACCCTACTAGTACAAATTTATGTAGACGATATCATTTTTGGCTCTACTGACTCAAAATTATGCAGAAGGTTTTCTAACCTGATGCATTCTAAATTTGAGATGAGTAGCATGAGTGAGCTATCCTTCTTCCTAGGATTGCAAGTCAAACAACATGCTGAAGGCATCTTTATTTCTCAAACCAAATATGCCAATGAGTTGGTTAAGAAATTTGGTATGTCTGAGGCATCTTGTATGAAAACACCCATACCTACCAATGCTGTATTGAATGCTGATGAACATGGGAAACCTGTTGATCAGACTACATATAGAGTAATGATTGGCTCTTTACTGTATCTTACAGCTAGTAGACCAGATATAATGTTTGCTACATGTATATGTGCTAGGTTCCAAGTAAGCCCTAGAGAGTCACACCTAACATTAGTAAAGAGGATTCTCAGGTATGTTAAAAGTTGTCCAAATCTAGGTCTCTGGTATCCAAAAGATTCAGCATTTGAGTTAACTGGATTCTTTGATGCTGATTATGCTGGATGCAGAATTGACAGGAAAAGCACCAGTGGAACTTGCCAGTTCCTTGGTGATAGACTTGTCTCTTGGTTTTGCAAGAAACAAACATCTGTGTCAACTTCAACTGCTGAAGCTGAATATATGGCTGCAGGCAGTTGTTGCTCACAAATACTGTGGATTCAAAACCAACTCCTAGACTATGGTTACAACTTAGAGAAGTCAAAAATCTTTTGTGACAATACAAGTGCTATTTCCATAGCTCAAAATCCAGTCCTCCATAGTAGGACAAAACACATAGAGATTAGACATCACTTCTTAAGGAACAATGTTGAAAAAAATAAAATTGAATTACAATATATCCCAACTGATTTACAAAGGGGAGATATTTTCACCAAGCCTTTAGATGAAAAGAAACACACCTTCTTCCTAAATCAGTTAGGAATGTTAGATGGAGGAAGTCTTAAATAATATCCAAGATTTTGAAAGCTAAAAATTGACCAAGACTAGGCAAAAATTCTGATTTTTCTTAGTGTCTAGAACTTTCTGATCTCTGAACTGCGCTCGACGATTTTCCCAAAGATCGTCGAACGGAGTTCGACGATTTCCAGGATCGTCGAACTGAGTTCAGCGCCCCTCAGATAGTATGAACTATCTCCTTCGGTCAACGATCGTCGAACGGCGCTCGACGATTATGTTCACTGAATGATCGTCGAACGGAGCTCGACGCCTTCCAAGATCGTCGAACGGAGATCGACGATGTTGGAGTCTCTTCAGATTCCTTTAGAAGCCTAGATCGTCGAACTGAGTTCAACGATCTTTCCAATTCTGCGTCGAACCCTAATATAAAACTCATTTTTCGCCGTCGTTCTCTCTTGCGCTTTCAATTTCTCTGCAAGAATTTTCTTCCCTCCAAACAGTTCTACGCTTGTTCGTTTTGTTTGTTAAGTTTTTGCAGGTACAATGGCCATATCAGTTGCTGTTCTAGCCGCCATGAAGTTTGATGCAGGATTCGACATTGATCTGGACTCATTCAACACTACTGATCAAATCTTCCAGGACATTTTGAGTTTATTCAAGGATCAGAACTTGTCTGCCCTCATGACCACTCGAATCAAGCTTGCTTCAGATGAAATAAAGGAATGAGTCTATACTGCTCTCAACCTTGACAACAACACAATAGTTGGAACTATTGCTGGAATCCAGGTACCTCTGACCCCCACAGTCTTAACAGAGGTTTTTGGTTTGAGAAATGGAGATGATACTGCTGAACTATCTGGGGAGGAATTTTCTGATATTCTTGCCAGGATGGGTCATCCAGAGGGAAACCCTAGCAAGTTATTCAAAAGGAACTTATCTGTTGAGTACAGGTTCCTAGCAGATGTTGTAGGCAAGGTGCTGTTGGCAAAGCATTCTGCACATGATACCATCTCCAGACATCAGCTCTGCCTCATGGGAGCTCTGGTAGATAAGAAAAGTTTGAATTGGGGAGAGGTCTTCTTTGACCTAATAAAGAAAAAGATTAACAAACCTGTGTAAATTTTGGAAGAATTCTTGGAATTTTCCTTCAGGCAAGGTGCCCTGCTCTGCTGGTCTCCTCTGGAGTGCACATCAATGCCTCCAAGAGACTTACCTGTGCCCTATTTGGCAAGTGGGACAGGCAAATTAGCAAACCCAGCAGGCCCTCTTCAACTGCTCCTTCAGGCACCAGGACTCAAAGAGTCACTCCCCCACAGGTCTCTGCTCCTGCAGAAGACCTGGCTGCTGCTGTTACTGCCTCTTCTCCTCCTCCAATTCCAACCCTACCACTTCCATCCACCATTTCTGCTTCATCCCTCATTACCATCTCTAGCCCCTCTCCAACATCAATTCCATCTCCAGCAACCATTTCCTCACCTCCAGTAGACCAATTCCACCCATTGTTCTCCTATCCACCACCAGATGTCACCTCTTCTCCATCCATACCATCATTCACCCTTCTGGATGACTCCTATATGGATGATTCCCCATCCTCTCCTCCAGATTTACCCTCCTCCTCAACCTCATTCCAAGCTCTCCTCCACCATATCATTGACCAACCAACTTTCACCCCATCCATATCCATCCCCTTATCCTCCATATCCACTATCCCCACTCCTGAGCCATCCATTCCACTACCCAGCACTCCACTTCCAGCATCCTCAGCCATCCCTATTCCATCTACCTCTGCTCCTGCTGTTGAGCATGTAGACCTCTCAGCCTTAGCTGACAAGTTGTATGAGCTACTTGCCCCCAGGCTCTCTCTTCTCATGGAGGCCTCCTTAGCTCCTCTACAACAGTCAGTGGCAGCCCTATCTGCCAGGCTTTCCTCCCTCATTCCTCAGGCAGCACCTCCAGCAGTGTGCCTTGATACAGATGTATCTGCATCCAGGCAGGGGGAGATGCCATATGAAGCCAGCCTTCATGCTGCTGTTGCTGCTGCTGCCTCTTCTGCTCCTGTTGCTGATGATACTGCTGCTGCTGCTGCTGGAACTTCTGTGTCTGCTGCCTCTTCTGCTCCAGTTGCTGTGCCTACTCCAGTTCTGCAATAGACCTAAGGTCTTTGCTTTCTGCCTTTGATCCTGCTTTCTATAGCTGTCTGCCAGAGGTTCATGCTGTCCAGCCCCCAGAGGTTCATGCTGTCCAGCCCCCAGAAGACCTATCTAAGGCACTGGTGCCTTTCTCTGGCTGTGACCCCAGTATTATTTCTTCTTTTATACACTCAGTGACTGCTGCTGCTGCTGTTGAAGAAAAGACTGAATCTGCTTCTGAAACTGTCTTTGCTGCTGCTGAAGAAAATGTTCCTACTGCTGCTGAAATCCCTTTTGTTTCTGATGAGCCCATTTCCAAGGAATTTCTGATGACAGAGGCCATTGATGTTGAGCTTGCTGCAGATTCTGTTGATGTTTCTGAAGTTGCTGCTGCCATCACTCCTGTTGTTGCTGAAGTTGTTTCTGCTTCTCCTTCTACATCTGCTGCTGTATCTGTTTCTGTTGCTCCTTCTGCTTCTGCCTCATCTGCTGCTGTTCAACTGAAAGAAGATTTGATGAAGAGAATTGATGCTTTATATGATGCTCAGAGCTCTGAATCTGATGATTACAACACTGCCTCTGATGATTCTTCTGCCACTATTGCAAGGAAAAGGAAGGCTAGAAGCAAGGCTATGAAAAGGGTTCCTCCTGCCAAAGTAAAAGATGATAATGATATTCCTTACTATATTCTGCATAACTGCCAAATTACTGAACATTGGATGCAGTACTCTAAAAATCAGCTGAAAGTAATGAAAAAGAAGAGAAAGTATGAGAAGGGCTCCTCCCAGTTCAAGCACCCTCATCCTCCTCCACCACCTCCACCTGATGCAGGTGCAGGTGGCAGCTCTGCAAGTCAAGCACCTTCTAGAAGCCAGGCTCCCTATCAACCCCATGCCAGATCATATCAAAGGGAAAGCCAATCTAGGGGTTCTTATTCCATGAGAGGAGGATACAGGGGAAGTCAAAGAGATATTCAAGTTTATTCTAAAGGGCATTCCAGGCAGCACCCTTACTCCAGGGGAGGACATGCTTCATCTGATACTACTTCTGGTCCATTCCCCTTCAAGCTAAAAGAGACAGTGTCTGCTAGGCCTCCTCAGGACAATTCTTCCAACAGGTATGAGCCACCTGTGCCATTTGAGGACCCTGAAAAGAACCCAGCCTCTTGGACTGCTAGAATGAAAGAAATGGCTGCATTAGACCAGATAAAGAAAGCCAGAGAGCAAGGCTTAGACACTTCAAATATTTCTACAATGTCAGAACAAAGACAAAAGGAGTTAGAAAGATATGCCTCCAGCAAGTTCTTTGATGCAGACAGATACATGGAGTTGCATCCTGCTGTTGTGGTTCCCAGGACTTCAAAGCAAACATACTTGGGTGCAGCTGATGACACTAGGTCCAACAAGGAAGCCCTGAACCCTAACAGAGAAATCAAGATGGTTAAAGGCAAAGAGAAGAAGTAACTCTGTAAGGTGACAATCTTTGGTTTTTCTGACTGCTATCTGGATGTTATATATATATCTCTGTGATGTTTCTGCAATGTGTCTAGCTGCTGTTGTTTTTATGCTTTTCTGATTGTATGATGTTATTTGATTTTTTTTCAAAGTCTGTAAATAGTTTTCCTAACCCAAATAGGGGGAGATTGTTGGAACACCATATTACTAATTTGGGTCAGGATCACTATGTCTCTAGGAATCTGTGTTTGACCTTCTGTATAGCTTAATAGGTCAATTAGAATTGAGTCTAAGGGTTAGAAGTCTAGGATTGGAAGCTGCCCTTAAGACCAAGTTTTTCTGGAGACCAAGTCTGATCGTCGAGCTCAGCACGACGATTCGTCGAACTCAGATCGACGATCGTCGAGCTCAACTTTGGCAGATCGTCGAGCTCCATTCGATGATCGCTGAGCTCAACTTCACAATATCGTCGAACTCCATTCGACGATCGGTGAGCTCAGTTCGACGATCTTGACTCTGCATTGGATCTTTATCTCTGAGCTCAGTTCGACGATCTTTGAGCTCAGATCGACGATTATTTTGTTGCTTGAATTTTCCAGTTCGCTGAGCTCAGCTCGACGATAGCAGAGCTCAGTTCGACATTTTCAGTTATCTTCCAGAATTCAAATTCAAATCAGTTAGAAGTTATTCTGCATTTAATTCAGAAGATCTGCTAGCCGTTTTCATTTACTTCTGGACCAAGTTTCAAGGGATTTTTCAAGGAATAATTCAGTGGACTTTCCTTCAGAAGAAATTATGCAATTAAGGCTGTAATCAATGCAGACCAACGGCTATCTTTGACAGAGTGATATTCTATTCTAGCACAGAGAATAAAAGACAGAATGTTTTTTTGAATCAATACAGATGATATACAGAGATTGACAAGAAGAGGACACACAATACAGAATACAGAGACTCTCTCAAAAACTTCTGTCAAAAAGATTTCTGAAGAACACTCATCAAAGAGATCAAGTTTTCAAAAATCATCAGATCTCTTCAGCTTTCAAAGTGTTCAAGGCCAACATCATCTCAAGACTCCAGACACTCAACATTTCAGCTTGCTGAAATCATCTATTGTTGGAGATCTAACTTTGAAGGCCTATCACCCTCAGCAAAGCTTTCCTTCCTGAAGATCAAGGACTCAGGGGGAGCTTTGACATCAATCCACATAGTCTTCTCAGTTGGTTGAGAAAGAGAAGACTGCCATCACTCTCTCATCCCCACTCTGTAAAGGGTTTTTCAAACTCCCTTCAAAAGTTTGAATCTGGTTTTTGAGCACCTTATCAAAAGCTCATTGGTGGCAAGACACCTGATCAAAAAATCTGATTTGGTTTTTGAGCACCTTATCAAAAGCTCATTGGTGCCCAGGACACCTGATCAACTCATCCTGCAGTGGATTCCTACCTAGGGTGGTAGAAGAGTGGATGTACCCAAGTTTGGGGAACCACTATATTTCCTTGTGTCCTCTGGTTCTGCTTGTTTTCTTTTTGTTTCTGGCCTAGATTCTCTTGTGCTTAGTCTCTGCATAGCTTAGTTTTGTGATTAGTTTTATTTCTGCTTCCCCGCTCACACTTATTACAACAATTGTTGTAAAAGCTTTTAAAAAGTTTCAAAACACCATATACTCTATTCACCCCCCTCTAGAGTATATCAGATCTAGTTGCACTTTCATGGGGCATCGAACAGGTTTAGCCCCAGTCAGCCCTACCTCTTTTAACAAATCAAGAGCATACTTCTGTTGGTAGAGGACAAGGGAATTGGGCTTCCGAGAAATTTCTATCCCCAGAAAGTATTTAGGAGAGTCATATCCTTTGTAACCAGGTGTTGTTGAAGATGCTTCTTTGTCAAGGTTATCCCAGCTTGGTCATCTCTAGTGAGAAGAATATCATACACATATACTGCAAGCACCACTAGACCCAGAGAAGTTTTACGAGTAAATAAGGAGTGATCGGCAGAACTTCTCATAAAACCCACGGCCGCCACAATCCTGCTAAACTTGTCAAACCAAGCCCGAGGACTTTGCTTTAGGCTATAGATAGCCTTCCGGAGCCGGCAAACCTGTGTCCCCCCCTAAGCAACAACCCTGGAGGTTGCTCCATGTATACATCCTCCTGAAGATCCCCATAGAGAAAGGAATTCTTGACATCCAGCTGTGAAATGGGTCAATCCCTGTTGACAGCCACAGAGAGGAGGACCCGGATAGTGCTGAGACGAGCAACTGGAGAGAAAGTGTCAAAGTAGTCAACTTCATAAGTCTAGGTAAAGCCCTTGGCAACAAGCCGAGCCTTATAACGATCCACACTACCGTCTGGGCGGAACTTCACCACAAATACCCAGCGTCAGCCAACAACATTTATACCGAAAGGAGGAGGAACCAGGGTCCATGTACCCCGTTCAGTGAGAGTAGCAATCTCTTCATCCATGGCAGCCTTCCAATGTGGAACAGTAAGGGCCTCCTGATAGGAATGGGGGGTGGAAGTGGAAGAGATAGCCAACGCAAACTCCCTGCAAGCAGGGGTTAGACGATCATAGGAAACAACAACAGTAAGCTGGTGCTTGGTACACGCCCGAACCCCTTTGCGATGGGCAATGGGAAGGTCTAGGTCAGCAGGTTCTTTAGTATCTGGAGCATCCGTGGTGGAGAGAGCTGGCCCGGGAGTAAAGAGCGACGGCGGCAAAGAGGAGGGAGATAACAGAGGTGAAGAGAGAGGAGGAGACGGTGGAGGAGGAAATACCTCGGTAAGAGTCGATGGGTTGGAGGGAACAGGAGGAGAGTCCGAAACCACAGGAAGCGGAGAGGAGTCGTCAGAGAAATACGGAGCATTCTCGAAGAAGGTAATGTCCGCGGAGAGGAACTGCTTGCGAAGAATGGGGTCAAAACAATAATAGCTTTTTTGAGTGGTAGAGTAGCCCAGAAAGACACATTTGGTGGAGCGAGAGGAGAGTTTGTCACGGGTGGCGGAGGGAGCGTGCACAAAGGCTGTGCACCCAAAGATACATAGAGGGAGAGGAAAAGGATCCTTGCCCGGATAGAGAATGAAGAAAGGGGTTTGGCCGCAGAGAACTGTGGAGAGAATGTGATTGATGAGATAGTAAGACATAAGAATTGCATAGCCCCAGTAGGAGCGAGAGACATGTATTTGCGTTAGCAGAGTAAGAGCGACATTAAAGTGATAACGGTTTTTGCGTTCCGCCACTCCATTTTGTTGTGAGGAATAGACACAACTTATTTGATGGACAATCCCATGTTGCAAACAGAAAGATGAAAAAGCTTGACTAATATACTCTTTAGCATTATCAGAGCGTAAGATTTTAATGGAAACACCAAACTGATTTTTAATTAAATGATAAAAAGATATCCATACATCGAATAGTTCAGAGCGTTCTCGTAAGAGATACACCCAAGTATATCGAGAGAAGTCATCAATGAAAGTAACAAAATAAGAACTACCACGACCAACAGTGAGGGTAGGAGCAGAACCCCAGATGTCGGAGTGAATGAGATCAAACGGACGGGTAGAACCACGATCTTGCTTTGGCGGGAGGAGGAACGGTGATGCTTGCCAAACTGACAGGCGTCGCAGTTGAGAGGAGAACTGTGCGGAGGGAGGTGGGGCAGAAGCTGACGTAGAAGGCGTGGAGGAGGATGCCTAAGGCGGAGATGCCATTGTAGAAGATCTGTAGAGGAGGAGAAAGCCGACAGAGCAGAAACGTTGTCGAGGAAGTAGAGGTCGCCGCTCTCAGTCTCAGTAGCAATCGTCCGTTGGGAGCTCGGATCCTGAAAAGAATAAGAAATTAGAGTAAATATGACGGAACATTGAAGTTGCTTGCACAAAGAAGTAACCGGCAATAAATTGCTTGAAAACTTGGGCATATAGAGAGTGTCGGCCAGGCGAAGAGATGGAGTGACATGAACCACGCCCGTCTCATGAACCGGGGAGGGAGAGCCGTCTGCAATAAGGACCGGGGGCAACCGATCATGTGTTTCGAGGAGAGAAAAACATTGAGGATTGTCCGTCATATGATTAGTCGCAATAGAGTCGATGAGCCATTTACCTTGAGTAACCACGTGAGCACTACTTGAAGACGTGACCACCAAGGCGGACGACATGGAAGAGGAGGTGGAAGAGTCACCAGAAGGGCGAAGATGTGGATGCTTCATCCGGCAGCGTTCCACAAGATATCCGGTGCGACCACAATGAGAGCAGAGGAAGCGCGAAGAGCTACACCCATCAGAATGGTGGTTGTGACTACTAGAGCCACTCCGTTGAGTCTGGTGAGCATAGTTGTCTGGATGAGGAGAAGACAGAAGCGGACGCTGAAGTAGAGAGGTAACTGCGGCAATGCGTGCAACAGTTGTATCCAAGTTGTGAGAGTTCGCTTCGCCCAAGATTTGTTGGTGGATCATGTCGTAGGACTCAGGAAGCCGCATAAGATAGCACACAACAAGAAGTTCTTGAAAGTGTTTGTGTTGTTCGGCTAAATCCGCAGAGAAGGTACGATGTTGAAGAATCTCAGCCCCGAGAGCATGGACCTGTTGATAAGAGGCAGCACGAGACATGGAAGATCGGGCAAAGAGGTCTGCATATAGAGTATAGATGCGGGACGTCTGAGCCCCCTTCAAGTACAGGGCAACAAGATGAAGCCAAGCCTTCTTGACCGTCTCATCATGATAGATGGCGGGAAGACATTCATCAAAAAGGTTGTTGGCGAGCCAAGTGCGCACAAGTGCATCACTAGCATCCCAGTCGTCAAACTCAGCGAAAGTGGGAGGAGGAGGGTCATCAGTGAGGTGGTGGCGTTTGCATTGTGAGCGAAATAGGAAGGTGAAGGAGACACTCCAATTCGGGTAGTTGGAATCGACAAGTTTAGAGACGGTACCAAGATTTCCGGGAGGAATGGGAGGAGGAGGCGGAGTGGCCACATGAGTAGCGGTGGTGGTAGAAGAGCCGAAAAGAGCCATGGAAGAGAAGCCGCGCGGGTAGAGAGAAGTCGAGCGAACAGCACGTCGCGAAGACATGGTAGAAGGCCGCAGTGGACACAAGGAAGGGATCTGCAGCGGTCACGGTGTCAAAACACCTGCGGCAAGAAGCACCACGACCAAGCTGCAGAGACAAGAACAGGAGATACCGCGATGAATAGAACAAGAAACCACAGTGGACAAGAGAAGAAACTGCGGCGGATACAGGGAAAGAAGTCGTGCGGGTAGATATAAGGTCGCGCAAACAGGAGACAAAGAGACCGCGAAAAGAGATAGAGCGAGAAGAGGGCCGCGCACACGAAGAGCAACGACAAAGTAGGGAAGGGAGGAGAGGTCGCGCGAACAGACAGCGAGAAGGATAAAAAAGATGCGCGGACAGGCGAAGGCACCAAATCAGGCGGAAAAGATTGTTTCCTCTGATACCATGTGTGAACAGAAAAAGAGAAGCTGGAATTTGGAATAACAGAAATCTTTATTATCCAAAAAAGATGTGTATTACATGGTATAGCCTCCCTTTTATAGAATGAAGGAGATGAGAGAGATTACAATTAAATAATGTGGGATTAAATAATTACATGTACAAACGGTTTAACATAAATACAAGCCGACCAAGCAGCGCGGTTAGACGAATAGGCTAACCGCCCAGTAACCACCAGAAGGAGAGAACAAGTCGCCACGGGAGACCTCCAGGTCGCCCGGTCTCCAAAAAGCCAGAGATAGACCGATAGACCGCCAAGACACCAACAACAACAGTCCTGCTACCAAACCGCCGGAGACAAACCGATAGACCGTCCGGTCTGTAATCCGCCAGAGTCAGACCGCCCGATCTCTATTCTGCAACAAACAAGAAGTTCTATCTCAATCAAAATATTAATGTGAATATATAAATAGTTGTATCAGGCCAAACAGTTTTCAGACAATGAATATTAGATAAAGTATAAACTTCAGATATGTTTGCCCTTATTCTTCTGTTTTTGCCTGTCAAAGTAAGCTTTAGGCTTCGAGAAATACTTTGGCGGCAGAGGAGGAACATTTGGATCATCCCTTCTGAATTTCTAGAAATGAATCCTTTTTTAGCATTGGCCACTTCATGTTTCTGTCATTCCTCCCTACTATAGTGCTTCCACATGTCTTCATTTACCATGTCAACTAACATGAAGGTGTCCAGAATAATGCCCTTGGAGATTGGGCTTCATACTTCATACAGTTCTCTGTTAGGATCAGACCTGTAAGCAGATGAGCCTTGTCCAAATCTCTTTTCTTAATTGCAGGTTGAGGAATATCTTCAACCAACTCAGTGTGTGGTTCAGCAGTAGCAGCAGTAGATTCTGTCTCATATTGATAGTAATCTTGTGGAAGTTCTTGAGTGTCGGTCTAGTATTGAGAATAGTCCTAAGTAGGATGAACAACAACATGCACAGGTTCTGGCATACAAGCTTCGACATTACCCGGAAATCTGAATAGTTCTCCATGTAGCCATTTGAAGTTGTCATAACTATAAGTGTTGTCTGCTTGAAACTGTTATTTTAAGGTGGCTCCAATCGCATTCATCTTACCTTTGAGTTCTTCCTCCCCCTTTTTGACTTCTGAAAGCACAACATTTGCTATCTCATTACTGTAATGCAAATATTTATTCATCAAAGTAGTTCATCCTGGCGTTTTGGGCAACAATAATGATCTTAGCATTATCATCAACATTCTGAGTCACCTCAAGATTGTTTTTCAACCCAGCCATTGTGTGAACAATAACTTTCTCGCTTGAACTTACCATGTGTCCAGATTTGCTTCCAACTTATCAAAACGAACATTAAATTCAGCAAGTCCGTTGTTCATTTCCTATTCAACCTCTTTCACTTTATTGAGTACTTTCTTTAGTGAGTGATCAAAATGTGCTTGTTATTTCGCCAACATAGCTTCAATAGATTTTAGCAGGAAATTATCTATACTTGAGCTTGGAATATCTTCAGTCTGAAGTCTAGGAGGAGAGGGAAGATCTGTAACGTCCTCAAAATCACCAGAAGACTCTGCCACTGGAGATATATGAGCTTTAAGAAGCAAAGTGAGATCTACAGCCTCTAGGATAGGAGGAAGCATCTCGACTTCTCCTTCCTCATCAGAAATTTCAATGATGTCCTCTCCCTCAACGGGAGACTCACCTGGAATTTGAGTAATCCTTCTCTGTAGATTGCAAATAAATTGATCAAGATCAGTTTGAACTGAAACTGAAGGCTGAATCTGCTCTCCCTCAGCAACTGCTAGAAGAATTTTTGGTAGACTTACGATCATGTTGCCAGAAGCAACAGTCTCATCAAAAGCTAACACACTCACTTCATCTGGATCACCATCCTTCTCAGCAACATCAATGTTATCATCATCATCAAAAACTCCATCAGCATCGGCTGCAACATCATCAGACAACTCAGCACCAGCATCATCATGATCAGCAACTTCTACTACAGCAGCACTAACAGCAACATCCAAAGCCTCCTCGGCAGCAGCATCAAGAACACTATCATCAACTACTATCTCAGTAACCAATGTGTCCATAACAACTGTCTCTGCAACAACTGTGTCTGGAACCACTGTCTCTGCACTAACTGTGTCCACAAGAACTTGCTCAAAAGATGAGGAAACAATCAATGGTATTGGAACATCAGCAGCCACTTGAGTCGAAACTAACTCCCCCATAACTCTTGCATCAGAGCTCTCAGGAGCTTCATGGGGGTAGGTGAAGTAACCCTAACATCAGGAACAACTTATTCCTCTTACTCGGCCAATTCCATGAGTCCATCTTGCTTTAGGATTCTTCTTTCCCATCTGGAGAAAATCAATGAGTCAATCCTCTTCAGGTGATGGATTGGTACTTCTGCTGCCATGTCAAAAATGTTTCTGTCCACCTGGTTCAAATAAAGACGGTGTATTCTTCCAAAATTTGGAGCACGCAAACTGTCTTTGATCCTGCCGAACAGAACTGTTCCCCAATCAATTCTTTTCCTGCAGATAATTGCGGCGATGAGCTTGAACATGTCATTCGAGAGGTAGTCGTGGGAGCCAACTTTGCATAAGAGGACTTTCCTGATAATATCAGATAGAAGTTTTCCTTCAACATTCATGACTTTCCTTTTGATGGCTGGAGTACCTCTAGGCAAACCACAGAACAACAGAGCTCTTATGACATCTCTATCTTCAATGAGGTCGGCCTCTTCAACTTCTGGAAGCCGCAAATATCGGGTAAGGAGGGACGCCTTCACTTTGATGGAAAGATTTCTGACCTTGCTCTTGATGATTGTATCCTCACGTCGGAGTTTGGCATGTTGAAAAAATTCCAAGACATCTCTATCCAGAACCTTGCACGAATGTTCCAGAATGAAATACAATCTGGCGGCCTCAAGCATCACTATTACATTGTGAAACTCATCGGTGGAGGTGGCAAACCCTGTGCGAACAAGTTCTCCCCCAACTAGAAGGTCTCATGTACCTCTTGGAGCCATGGAGAATGATGGAGAAGAAGAGAAGTCGAATCGTCGAGACAGTTTGTTCCCGGAAGATGAACAGTGCGCCGACAGCTCTCGACGGATTTCCGGAAAGATTTCGACGATTGTTAAGTCTGTTTGCCTGATACTTGTCTATTTATATAAAAATAATATTTTGAAGAGAGAGAAGTGCACGTACCTTTGTCTGAATTGACTCTTTGGATCCAATAAAAAAAAATGAAGTCATATTCGTCGAAATTTCTTGAGTAAACCCGACAGATTCGTCGAAATACCACGGATGATAAGTGTCATTCGTCGAAAATCATCGAAATGACTCAGCCAATCTCAACGAATTTTGCTTAGGAAAAATTTCCTTCCTCCTGAATTCAGCAACATATCCTCCCTTGATCCTTCTAATACACTTGTAATAGAAGAACAATCAAATAGAGATATTACACATGAGTCGACACTTTGGCCTACACAATGAGGGATTACATTGTATAGTCCTGTGTTTCATGACTCATTGTAACCTCACATTGGTTTGTACTTAGCAATAAAATTCTGCAACCATATGACTAAAGAAACAACATCAAATACAAACTCAATTCACCTTAGTTCAAGGGACACTTCTTCAAATCAAGGTTATTGTGAATACAATACCCAACATCCCTCTCTTTAGCTTCTCCGGAGAAAGGAAGCAGGTGTAAGGAGTAGAGTTGCTTGTGACTTTGGGAGGGATGGCGATCAAGTGAAGATTCATCATCGTGGATGCACCAAGCTGTTGCAGTGTCATCTTTGAAAGGCCGCTGATCAACTTCTTCAAGGTTATCCCGACCTCGTACCATTAATGTCTCAAGTATTGTCAGGGGGATGTCCAGGTGAGGTTTATGAGCGATCCAAGAGCCGCCCGAGAGTTGGAGAAGGTCTTGGAGGGAAAGGCCAGACTGCAAGCAATAGAAGAGGCAAAAGAGGTGGAAGTGGTGACAAAGGGCAGAAGGCCCGAAAGGCTGAAAATAGGTCGGGCTCTAAAGGCCATAAACAAGGTGGAGCTTGTGGCATACTTGCAGGATAACATAGACATCTTCGCATGGAATGCCACCGACATGCCCGGGGTTGATGCTAAGGTGGCCTGCCATCGCCTCCACCCTAACCCTGAGGCCAAGCCCATCAAACAGAAGCAGAGGTCGGTAGCCACCAAGCTGGCCGAGCTCATCAGGGAGGAGGTAGAGAAGCTACTCAAGCCAGGTATTGTATAAGAGATCTCGTACCTAGGCTGGGTATCCAATGTGGTGGTGGTAAAAAAGGACTCGAGAGACTGAAGGATGTGTGCTGACTTTTTTCTATTAAATAAAGCATGCACAAATGATTGTTATCTCTTACCTCAGATCGACGCGCTGGTTGATTCAACCACTGGTTTTGTTATGATGAGTTTCCTTGGTGCCTTTTTCAGATTATCACCAGATCCGGATACATCCCTTGGACTATCGGGACGTATCCTTAATCACACACAATGACTGCTATAATTACAAAATGATGTCGTTTGGGTTGAAGAATGCAGGAGCTACCTACCACAGATGATGGACCTGATCTTCAAGGGTCAAAAGGAGCACAATTTGGAGGCCTACGACAATGACCTTTTAGTCAAGAGCAAGAGCATCCAGGAACATATCCAAGACCCGGTGGAGACCTTCGCGATGCTACGAGAATACAAGATGAGTCTCAATCTGACAAAGTATGTGTTTGGGACAGGTCGAGGCAAATTCTTGGGGCTTTTTCTCACCAATGAGAGAGTGGAGCCAAATCCTGATAAAGTCAGAGGTATCGTAGAAATGACATTCCCTAAGAACGTAAAGAAAGTCCAGAGGCTGACTGGAAGGTTGGCGGGCCTCAGTTACTTTTTTATCAAGCCCAGGGAGAAATAATCTCCCTTCTTCAAGACTCTTCGGGGTCATCCCAATGGATAAAGGAATATGAAAAGGACTTTGAGTAGCTCAAAGGAGATCTAATGCGGGTACCCCTACTCCAAAGCCCAAAGGAAGGAGAAAACCTGCTACTCTATCTTGGAGTGGGGGCCGAAGCGCTGAGCTCGGTGCTGGTTCGGGAGTAATGGAAGAGGTAGCTCCCCATATACTATGTGAGCAAGATGTTCTGAAAGGCGGAGTTGAAGTACCCAATTCTGGGGAAGCTGGCCTTGGCATTGGTGATCTCGGCCCAAAAGCTCGGTCCCTACTTTCAAGCGCACTCCATCCGCGTGGTGACAGATCTTCGAGGTATCTTGAGTGGGGTAGAACATTCAGGCGGTTGGTGAAGTGGTCGATGTAACTCAGTGAGTTCGACATCATCTTCAACCCTATGGTCACAATCAAGACACAATCAGTGGCTGATTTTCTAGAAGACTTCTCAACAGAAGCAAGTGAAGGCATAGATCCCCTTGAGCCATTCCCTAGGAATTGTCGGTGGACAGAGCTTCCAACAAAAATTCATTAGGTGTGGGCATCGTTCTAGTGAGTCCTCAAGGAACTAGTATCGAGCATGCAATGAAGATCTTTTTTTTGATCACAAATAATATGGCAGAGTACGAGGCCATAGTGGTAAGCTTGCACCTTGCCAAGGAGCTGAGAACTCAGGACATCAAGGCCTTCACTGACTTAATGGTGGTCGTGTCGCAAATCCGGGGGGAGTTTGAAGTACGTGACCTCATCCTGCAAAGGTACTTTGTAAAGGTGAAGAGCTTAATATGAGGCTTCCAGTCATTCTTCATTGGCATGTGCCCCGAGAGGAGAATTCAGCGGCAGATTGATTGCCCAAGTATGGTCCGAGGGCCGGTAGAACAATCACAGAGTTGTTCCGGCCATTTATAAAATAAGGGGTAATGATGAAGATCGAGCAACAAGATTCCAGGAAGGATTCGTTCATCACTTTCCTAGCGACCGGTCAACTCCCGACAGACGAAAGAGACAAGAGAAAGTTTTGTTATAGGGCGGCCTACAACCTGCTGCACTAGGGGGAGTTATATCAGAAGACTCTCTCGGGCACCTTGGCCAGGTGCGTGTCAAAGCTCGAGGTCCTTCGAGTCCTGGAAGAGATTCACTCGGGGGAGTGCGGGAGTCACTCGAGGGAGTGCATGAGTCACTTAGGGACTCACACTCTGGAGCAAAGGATCATGTGGCACGACTACTTCTGACTAACAATTAGGAAAGATGTTGAAACCTTCTCCAAGAAGTGTTCAAAGTGTCAGCTTTTCGCCCTTCTCCAGCTACAGCTAGCCTAGCAGCTCCATTCGATCACAGCTCTTGATCGTTTGCCATCTGAGGGATGGACTTGATTGCCTCTTTCTCTCAAGCCAATGGGAATAATAAATTCGTTATTGTAATGGTCGACTACTTCTTGAAATGGATTGAGGCCAAAGATCTAGCGACCACATCCCAGATCGTGAAGACCTTCATTTGGGGGGATATCGTCTGCAGGTTCGGGATTCCCCTCTCAATCATCACAGACAACGGGCTGCAGTTCGCCAGTTTGGATCTCACCGACTTATGTAAGTAGTTGGGGACGGATCTCTGATTCGCTTCAATACATCATCCCCAGAATAACGGGCAGTTGGAAGCTGCGAATGAGCTCGTCATCAATCTTTTGAAGAAAAAGATCGCAAACCTAAAGGGGAACTGGGCATAGCAGCTTCCTTCAGTTTTGTGGGCGTTGAGAACTACTCCCAACTCAGCTACGGGGGAGTCGCTTTTCAAGCTATCTAATGGGTCTGAGGCCCTCATCCCGGTTGAGTTCGAGGTTGCGTGGAAGGAATGGCCGCGGGGTCACTCAACCGTGGGCTAGGGTGACCATACTCGCCCGCATGGACATCGATATCCTCGCTCTGGCCCATTTGATTCAAGACATCTTGGGTGGCGACCGGTATTGTGGGGTGCTCGGTGGGGGTAATGAGACTCACGCCAGGGGTGAAGGACCCCTCCCATGCAAAGGCATTCTTCTTCTTCGGCTTCTTCTTTTTCGCCTTTTGGCGATCACCTTCCTCATCATCGTCGTCTCGATGATGTTTTTTGGAGGTCGAGGGTAGTGGGCCGAGCACCACCCCCATGATTAGGATCTTCTTGGAGATTTCTTTAGCTGTGAATGACATCTCACGATAATCTAGAAAGAATGCCTGAGGAAAGTCTCCTCCCCCACTATTTATAGAGGTTGGGGGGATTTAGCCGATCGACGCGCATAGATCCATCTTGCATACATCCTTACCAAATAGAGGATTGGATGTTTCTTTCTGAGCTCCAAGATCGCTCGAAAAGCGCAGAGATTGTGTACAACCCTTATTCTTCAAGGACCTAATGACGCCACGAAGGCAGGAGTCAACGTCAACATTAAAGAACAGGTTAACTGTCAAAAAAAGGTCATGGAGGTACTCTTCGTTAAGAGCGACTATCATACTCGCCTAGGCGTGCGACCATCCATCAACACAGGCGAGCATCAAGCATCCGACCGTTTAAGCGACCACTTAGTAGGAGGTTCTGACGAGCATCAATAATACTCATCTAGTTGGCGACTTCTAGCAATACCTCGCCAGACACGACTGATCGCAGATGGTCGCCGAAAGATAGTTGTCAGTTAGCAAGACCAAGAAGGCAAGTTCGCAGTGCTGGGTCTTCTCGTCTGAAGACACCCCTCTCATGTTTTGTCTATAAATAGGACCCCAAAGGTACCAAGAATGACACCTTGAAATCACTATTTTGCCCCCTCTTACTCTCCCATAAGAATAATTACTCACTAGGTGGTGCCTTCCTCGTATTTAGCTCAGTCATTTTTGGTTATGCAGGGTAAGCTCTTCTTTGCTTTTAGGTACGTAGTGGGACCTCCTTGATGTAGCGCCTAGGATTCTTTAGTTTTTTTCTCTCTTTCTTGCTTTATCTCCAGAGCCAGGCGAGCCGAACTGTTCAGTCAGTAGCCTCGAGCTGCACTAAGATCCGAATATTTGAAGTAAAGAATTTTCCGGCTTCAATAGTAGGGACAGACAGACAGTTCAGTTTGTGATTTTACTCAAAAATCAAACTAAACCGAACTATTACACCACTAGTTGGATGTATCAAAAAAATATTGTGTACCAATACGATGGAGTGGGATGTCAGACAAGTTAGGATCTATTTGGGGAGGAATTTTTGGTTTTGAACTCTATTTTCAAATCATCAAGCATGATTTCTACGCATAGCAATAAGTGTTGGGAAACAAGATATCCAACCACCATCGGGCACTTGAAAGATAAAAACGCAAGAAACACAAACAAAAAAAATAAAGTAACCAGAGACCACACAGATTTTATGTGGAAAACCCTCTCCAAATCAATGAGGGAAAAATCACGGGACATGGGCACACAGAAATCCACTAAAGAAAATAAGGATTATAACAACAGACACTAGTTTTGCCCAACCTAGATCCCCCTAGATTCATAGATTGAACCCCCCTCTCAGAATTCTCAGTGAAGTTTTCTTCAAGAAACGAGGGTCGCAAAACTCTAACAATCTCTATTCAAACCCCAAGGGAAAATGAAGACAAGAAAGAGAGTAAAAATATCCTTACAGCGAATACAAGACACCGATCTAAGAGAAACTACTGATCTTCTTCTTCCCAAAAAAGAATTCTAGTAGCAGCAATGACGGAATGCCGAAACTCGTAAATAGCAATCTTCACATTCTGACGGCAGAATAACTGTTGTTCTGTTCTGGAATAAGTCGTTGCTTATTTAGGGAAAAGGGCGAGGCTATCTCAGCAGTTAGATCAAGCCCTAACCATCAAACGACAAAAAAAAACTGTGATTTCACGGAACAACATCCGTCAGCCACACCCGACGCCTGTTAACTGCACTCGATGTCAGGCAACAACACTCGACGCCTAGGCAGCCCTAGCTCCACTCGACGCCAAGACGCTACATTCGACGCCTGACATCCTTCACTCGACGCTTGGCACCCGACGCCTAGCTGGAAGCTGCACCACTCGACGCCTGGAGACAGAGAGCTCAAACCTGCTTCCAGCACAACTCCAGACATGATCTGCTAATTTTGACTCCAAAGACTCTTTAGGGGCTGGACCCCAACAAAGTCCCCTTACAGACCATAAAAAGGAGTTCTCATACCTGTCATCTTCAGATATCACTCATGTCGATCCGTGACAGACAGAAATCGTGCTTCTCTGTTGACACGACCTTTTTTTATCATGTCCAAAATATTTTCATCCGTGCGGACCTTCTTCACCTTCAGCAGCTTCTCCTCGATAGCATCTCGAATCCAGTGATACCTCACATCAATGTGCTTTGTCTTGGGGTGGTAGGTAGGGTTCTTGGCCAGAAAAATGCTGATCTGACTATCACTGTAAACAATGAACATCTCTTGTTGGACTCCAAGTTCAAGCATGAACTTCTTCATCCATAAGATTTCCTTTAACGCCTCTGTCAGAGCGATGTATTCTGCCTCCGTCGTCGACAGTGCCACAACTGACCTGCACTCCTATCTCTGATGATCTTCATCCCCATGATCTTCCATGATGGTCCCAAGTCCTTCATCAAAAAGGACTCACTAAGCTCCTTCTTCAGCTCAGCCAGAAATGAAAATACTAAATGTATGGGTGAAAAAAAAATAGATTAAAGAATGATTATATGTAGAAACTATGAGAGTGATGTGTATCATAGATATGATGAAAAAAAATAGAGTTGGGAGATTTGATCATCTATACTATATTATAAGGCAATTCTTCATTGCTATAGGAGCCTCTGTCATCGCGGTATTTTGCATCTCCCAATTCTAGCAAGCCAGCGTCTTTCCTATATAAAAAAAATGAGGCCACGGTCACCGGAGGAGGCCTGAGCGAACCCCGCCAATGGGGTCGCTGGACGCCGGCCTACCCCTCCGGCAGGGCCACCGCCAGCGGAGACCCTGACCGTGACCGCATGTCGCCATTAAAAAAAAACATACCCCTCCACTGCCGCCATTAGCCTGACCGCACCCCATCGACGGGTCGCCGGATACCGACAACTCCGGCGGGGATAGGCCGAAGGCGGTCCGACAGGGTCACCGACGGTTGTGCTCCTGATTGTGACCGCCAGTTTCGGTGGTCACGGTCAGGGCTACAACCGGCGGTGGCCTTGCCGAACCACCGCCGGCCTACCCCCGTCGGGGTCGCCGGCATCCGGCGACCCCGTCGGTGGAGTCTGATAAGGCTGCCACCGGCTCCGCCAGCGGCTGTAGCCTCCACCATCGGGATACCTCTCCGCCGATTAATTTTCGTTCATCGTCGGGACACCTCTCCTCCTATTAATTTTTTAAGTATTATAAATATAACACTATTTGGAACTAAAATGAAAATAAATAAATAAATACAGGAACCTGTATGATTCTATGTGGGTGCTTTCGTATTTTATATACATATATTGTATAAAACCTGCGTTGGTAGCTTGGTGTCATGTTATGTTGCATGACGGCACCAGTTATCTACGTATTTTGTTATGTTATTTTCAGTTGTCTTCATATTGTTGCTATATTAATTTTAAATATTGTGCCCATTTGTGGTAAACCCAAATGGGGGGCGTATTGTTGTGAACTTAAATAGTGTCCGGTTGGTTTGGAATGGAAAGCAAGAAAATTAGAAGTGAATTCCCTCTCTTATTTTCCTCCCTCCCTCCCTCTCTCTCTCTAAGTCACGAAAAAAACCGTGTACGCCCTACCCGCAACCCGCGCGGAACAAATCCCTCCCGATCGACGCCGCGTCTTCCTCCTCCGCCATTGCGCCTCCGCCGGTTACTCGATCCAAGGGGAAAGCCGACAACAAATTGGTATCAGAGCCCGACGCCGCCCACTCCGATGTTTCCTCCGCTTGCCCGAAGCCGCGACACCCGCATTCAATCTGCCCGACTGCCGACTTTGCAGGCCTCTTCTCCTGCGCACCAGAACAACCTTCCAGCCCCGCGGCAGCCCACCACCAGCACGACACGATAGCCGTCCCGTCGTCCAGTCCCGCGGACTTCTCTCTGAGCGATTCGGAGGCTACCGCCCAGTTTCCTCGCCCCACAACCGCTTCTCCGCACCTCCTCTCCTACGCCGGCCTCCTTCCAATACCACCAGCCGTCTCTCCAGACCTATCCCAAATGGCGGATGCTCCCCCCTCTCTTGTCGAGTTCGTGGCACTCTTCCAAACCATGTTTGCAACTCAGAACGTCAAAATGGACGCCCTCAACGCACGTTTAATAAATGTAACAGGCTCTTATCCTCTTGCAGTGTTTACTTGTGGTGACTGTTGTATAATTAAATCTTAAGTTAACAAATTGATTTAATTTCTAATCATAATTTTAAATGATCAAACAGCAAATTACATAAGTTATCATAATTATTTATTAAATCAATATAATGCATGGGCCCCAGAAAAAGAATAAATTTGTTGGTAATTATTTGAAAGAGCTTAAAATGAGAGGTTGATTTATACTAATTAACTTAGTTATTCGTAAGAAAATAATATGAACTTATTTATTAGTTATTCCTTGAAACTAACTTGTTAGTTATTAACTTAATTATTCGGAGCCGTCATTTTGAATATCGGTTACGGTGTTAGTTTTTAGTTTGCTAATAATTAATTTCTTAGGCAATTAATGATATCCATACGTTGGGCTATTCAAATTGCACGCCTTTCTTCTTCTTCCTCAACACCAAAATCCAACAGCACACCCTGCGACAATTTTCTCTCTCCCTCGCACTCACTCATGGCAACGAAGAAGACCTCCCTTGTTCCCGGAGCCGCTGCGTCGTTCTCTAGACGTCCGGCGACTGAGCTGAGGAGTCTCACGAATCTCAACATCAGCCTCCATTCAGAGGTGGAGGCCCTCAGGAAACAACTCCAGCAGGAAGCCATGCTCGCTTCCAGCTATTCCACGGCCGCAGCAGCCATGACCCCGCCAACACTGACCAATGCCGCCACGACTGAGAGCGTCTATGGCCTTCTCTCGTCCACCTTCGATTTCACCGATGCGTACTGTTCAGTGCCGCCGGCAGCAGAACTGAGCAATGCCGCCGCGATGGACCACGCATGTGGCCTTCTCTCGTCCGCCTTCGATTTCACTGATGCGTACTGGGCAGTGCCGCCGGCAGCAGAACTGAGCAATGCCGCCGCGATGGACCACGCATGTGGCCTTCTCTCGTCCGCCTTCGATTTCACCGATGCGTACTGTGCAGTGCCGCCGACAGCAGAACTGAGCAATGCCGCCACGACGGAGCGCTGCGTACTGTGCAGTGCCGCCGACAGAACAAGAAGCAGTAGCTTTAAAACTCAACAAACAGAGCGCCCGTTCATTCTCCGACCATGGAATCATCCGGGACGCGGACGGCGTCTTTCTGGTGGAGGTAGAGGACGGCGTATTTCTGATGGACGCGGAGGATGAAATGATTGCTGGGACTTCCATCACCTGGTCTATGGCAGAACAACAGAAAGACATCCCCCAGCTCTTTTCATCAGTGTCTACCACCTGGTCTTTGTCAGAACAGCAGGAAGACCTCTCCCAGATCCCTTCTGTCTCCACCACCTGGTCTATGGCCTCGACGCCGGAGTCAACGACCAAAGAAATGACGGCGCCTGATCGGACTTCTACCTCATCTATGGCTGCCGCGCCGCCGGAGGCTCCCAATCAGCTGAGCACGGAGGAGAAGAACGAACCGGCGGTGAATCTGGCGGCCAAAAAAAGGAAGAAGAGCAAATGGGGGTTGTCCACCGGCGGCTGGATATTAACAGCCGGAATTCTTGTGTCTGCTGTGGCTTTAGGCGCCATTTTTGCAAAATCAAAACATTAGACGTTTGACTTTCTTCATTTACATGTGTGTGCGCAGGCGCGGCAGTAATTTTTTTATTTTATTTTTTCATTTTAATTTGCTGTAAGTCCGGTCCGGTCCAGTCCAGTCCAGTCCATAGTCAATACTGTTATAAAAATATAGTAAATTTCTGATATTTCACAAATCTGCTGCTTCTAAATAGCCATAATAATGAATATTTTTGCTGAATCAACTTAAACAATACCTCAATTTACTTGAACCGGAGTGTATGACTTTATTTGATCTGATCTTGTATGCAGAATATAGTAAATTTAACTCATGAAGTAAGCCATCTAGCTGCAGAATTAATATAGCAGCTGCTAATTAGAAATTAAACAAAGTTATTTGGATTAATTGGTTATGGCTGGGGACTGAAGTAACACATTATCTTCCAGCTTAACTCTTGAGTTGTACTACAACTCCATCCTAAGATAGAGAGTTGACGCAAGTATGGTTTCTTTAGGAGAAGTGAGGGAACACAATTTATGAGATATTAAGGCTACGTTTGGCACGACGGTGACAATTGTTAGCGCGGTGGTTATGAACTGCTGTTCGTGAACACCCGCCCTCGCCTAAGGAATTTCATCCACTTTTAACACCGTTTGATGAATAATCATGATTTGAATAGAAAGATGTAAACTGAGACCGCAAACATTTATGAATGTATCAATAAGTAATGACTGATCAAAGTAAAGTAAGGAACTTATATTTTTGCTAAAATTATTAAAATACATGTAAAACCTCTGCCTAAGTAACCCTAAGAAATTAATCAATTAAAGTGGCTAAGTAAAGCAAATATACATAACTTAGAACTTGACACAAACCAAGAAGCCCAAGTGAATAACTCAAAAAGAAGAATACAATGGGTGTTGTAAGAGAAAGAGACATGAAATTTTCGGACATGACACTCAAGCTTGTGAGGAGAATACAAAGTAAAACATCAATCCCTAACCATCAAACGACAGAAAAAAACTGTGATTTCACGGAACAACATCCGTCAGCCACACTCGACGCCTGTTAACTGCACTCGATGTCAGGCAACAACACTCGACGCCTAGGCAGCCCTAGCTCCACTCGACGCCAAGACGCTACATTCGACGTCTGACATCCTTCACTCGAAGCTTGGCACCCGACGCCTAGCTGGAAGCTGCTCCACTCGACGCCTGGAGACAGAGAGCTCAAACCTGCTTCCAGCACAACTCCAGACCTGATCTGCTAATTTTGACTCCAAAGACTCTTTAGGGGCTGGACCCCAACAAAGTCCCCTTACAGACCATAAAGAGGAGTTCTCATACCTGTCATCTTCAGATATCACTCATGTCGATCCGTGACAGACAGAAATCGTGCTTCTCTGTTGACACGACCTTTTTTATCATGTCCAAAGTATTTTCATCCGTGCGGACCTTTTTCACCTTTAACAGCTTCTCCTCGATAGCATCTCGAATCCAGTGATACCTCACATCAATGTGCTTTGTCTTGGGGTGGTAGGTAGGGTTCTTGGCCAGAAAAATGCTGATCTGACTATCACTGTAAACAATGAACACCTCTTGTTGGAGTCCAAGTTCAAGCATGAACTTCTTCATCCATAAGATTTCCTTTAACGCCTCTGTCAGAGCGATGTATTCTGCCTCCGTCGTCGACAGTGCCACAACTGACCTGCACTCCTATCTCTGATGATCTTCATCCCCAGGATCTTCCATGATGGTCCCAAGTCCTTCATCAAAAAGGACTCACTAAGCTCCTTCTTCAGCTCAGCCAGAAATGAAAATACTAAATGTATGGGTGAAAAAAAATAGATTAACGAATGATTATATGTAGAAACTATGAGAGTGATGTGTATCATAGATATGATGATAAAAATAGAGTTGGGAGATTTGATCATCGATACTATATTATAAGGCAATTCTTCATTGCTATAGGAGCCTCTGTCATCGCGGTATTTTGCATCTCCCAATTCTAGCAAGCCAGCGTCTTTCCTATATAAAAAAAATGAGGTCACGGTCGCCGGTGGAGGCCTGATCGAACCTCTCCAATGGGGTCGCTGGACGCCGGCCTACCCCTCCGGCAGGGCCACCGCCAGCGGAGACCCCGACCGTGACCGCATGTCGCCATTAAAAAAACATACCCCTCCACTGCCGCCATCAGCCTGACCGCACCCCACCGACGGGTCGCCGGATACCGACAACCCCGACGGGGATAGGCCGAAGGCGGTCCGGCAGGGCCACCGACGGTTGTGCTCCTGATTGTGACCGCCAGTTTCGGTGGTCACGGTCAGGGCTACAACCGGCGGTGGCCTTGCCGAACCACCGCCGGCCTACCCCCGTCGGGGTCGCCGACATCCGGCGACCCCGTCGGTGGAGTCTGATAAGGCTGCCACCGGCTCCGCCAGCGGCTGTAGCCTCCACCGTCGGGATACCTCTCCGCCGATTAATTTTCGTCCATCGTCGGGACACCTCTCCTCCTATTAATTTTTTAAGTATTATAAATATAACATTATTTGGAACTAAAATGAAAATAAATAAATAAATACAGGAACCTGTATGATTCTATGTGGGTGCTTTCGTATTTTATATACATATATTGTATAAACCTGCGTTGGTAGCTTGGTGTCATGTTATGTTGCGTGACGGCACCAGTTATCTACGTATTTTGCTAAGTTATTTTCAGTTGTCTTCATATTGTTGCTATATTAATTTTAAATATTGTGTCCATTTGTCGTAAACCCAAATGGGGGGCGTATTGTTGTGAACTTAAATAGTGTCCGGTTGGTTTGGAATGGAAAGCAAGAAAATTAGAAGTGAATTCTCTCTCTCTCTCTCTCTCTTATTTTCCTCCCTCCCTCCCCCTCTCTCTCTAAGTCACGAAAAAAACCGTGTACGCCCTACCCGCGCGGAACAAATCCCTCCCGATCGACGCCGCGTCTTCCTCCTCCGCCATTGTGCCTCCGCCGGTTACTCAATCCAAGGGGAAAGCCGACAACAAATTGGTATCAGAGCCCGACGCCGCCCACTCCGATGTTTCCTCCGCTTGCCCGAAGCCGCGACACCCGCGTTCGATCTGCCCGACTGCCGACTTTGCAGGCCTCTTCTCCTGCGCACTGGAACAACCTTCCAGCCCCGCGGCAGCCCACCACCAGCACGACACGATAGCCGGCCCGTCGTCCAGTCCCGCGGACTTCTCTCTGAGCGATTCGGAGGCTTCCGCCCAGTTTCCTCGCCCCACAGCCGCTTCTCCACACCTCCTCTCCTACGTCGGCCTCCTTCCAATACCACCAGCCGTCTCTCCAGACCTATCCCAAATGGCGGATGCTCCCCCCTCTCTTGTCGAGCTCGTGGCACTCTTCCAAACCATGTTTGCAACTCAGAACGTCAAAATGGACGCCCTCAACGCACGTTTAATAAGTGGAACAGGCTCTTATCGTCTTGCAGTGTTTACTTGTGGTGACTGTTGTATAATTAAATCTTAAGTTAACAAATTGATTTAATTTCTAATCTTAATTTTAAATGATCAAACAGCAAATTACATAAGTTATCATAATTATTTATTAAATCAATATAATGCATGGGCCCCAGAAAAAGAATAAATTTGTTGGTAATTATTTGAAAGAGCTTAAAATGAGAGGTTGATTTATACTAATTAACTTAGTTATTGGTAAGAAAATAATATGAACTTATTTATTAGTTATTCCTTGAAGCTAACTTGTTAGTTATTAACTTAATTATTCGGAGCCGTCATTTTGAATATCGGTTACGGTGTTAGTTTTTAGTTTGCTAATAATTAATTTCTTAGGCAATTAATGATATCCATACGTTGGGCTATTCAAATTGCACGCTTTTCTTCTTCTTCCTCAACACCAAAATCCAACAGCACACCCTGCGACAATTTTCTCTCTCCCTCGCACTCACTCATGGCGACGAAGAAGACCTCCCTTGTTCCCGGAGCCGCTGCGCCGTTCTCTAGACGTCCGGCGACTGAGCTGAGGAGTCTCACGAATCTCAACATCAGCCTCCATTAAGAGGTGGAGGCCCTCAGGAAACAACTCCAGCAGGAAGCCATGCTCGCTTCCAGCTATTCCACGGCCGCAGCAGCCATGACCCTGCCAACACTGACCAATGCCGCCACGACTGAGAGCGTCTATGGCCTTCTCTCGTCCACCTTCGATTTCATCGATGCGTACTGTGCAGTGCCGCCGGCAGCAGAACTGAGCAATGCCGCTGCGATGGACCACGCATGTGGCCTTCTCTCGTCCGCCTTCGATTTCACCGATGTGTACTGTGCAGTGCCGCCGACAGCAGAACTGAGCAATGCCGCCGCGATGGACCACACATGTGGCCTTCTCTCGTCCGCCTTCGATTTCACCGATGCGTACTGTGCAGTGCCGCCGGCAGCAAAACTGAGCAATGCCGCCGCGATGGACCACGCATGTGGCCTTCTCTCGTCCGCCTTCGATTTCACCGATGTGTACTGTGCAGTGCCGCCGACAGCAGAACTGAGCAATGCCGCCGCGATGGACCACGCATGTGGCCTTCTCTCGTCCGCCTTCGATTTCACCGATGCGTACTGTGCAGTGCCGCCCGCAGCAGAACTGAGCAATGCCGCCGCGATGGACCACGCATGTGGCCTCTCGTCCGCCTTCGATTTCACCGATGCGTACTGTGCAGTGCCGCCGGCAGCAGAACTGAGCAATGCCGCCACGACGGAGCGCGCCTGTGGTCTTCTCTTATCCACGTTCGATTTCACCGCTGCGTACCGTGCAGTGCCGCCGGCAGAACAAGAAGCAGTAGCTTTAAAACTCAACAAACAGAGCGCCCGTTCATTCTCCGACCATGGAATCCGGGACACGGACGACGTCTTTCTGGTGGAGGTCGAGGACGGCGTATTTCTGACTGACGCGGAGGATGAAATGATTGCTGGGACTTCCATCACTTGGTCTATGGCAGAACAACAGAAAGACATCTCCCAGCTCTCTTCATCAGTGTTTACCACCCGGTCTTTGTCAGAACAGCAGGAAGTCCTCTCCCAGATCCCTTCTGTCTCCACCACCTGGTCTATGGCCTCGACGCCGGAGTCAACGACCGAAGAAATGACGGCGCCTGATCGGACTTCTACCTCATCTATGGCTGCCGCGCCGCCGGAGGCTCCCAAGCAGCTGATCTCGGAGGAGAAGAACGGACCAACGGTGAATCTGGCGGCCGAAAAAAGGAAGAAGAGCAAATGGGGGTTGTCCACCGGCGGCTGGATATTAACAGCCGGAATTCTTGTGTCTGTTGTGGCTTTAGGAGCCATTTTGCAAAATCAAAACATTAGACGTTTGACTCTCTTCATTTACATGTGTGTGTGCGCGCGTGGCCGTAATTTTTTTATTTTTTCGTTTTACTTTGCTGTAAGTCCGGTCCGGTCCAATCCAGTCCAGTCTATAGTCAATACTGTTATAAAAAAATAGTAAATTTCTGATATTTCACAAATCTGCTGCTTCTAAATAGCCATAATAATGAATATTTTTGCTGAATCAACTTAAACAATACCTCAATTTACTTGAACCGGAGTGTATGGCTTTATTTGATCTGATCTTGTATGCAGAATATAGTAAATTTAACTCATGAAGTAAGCCATCTAGCTGCAGAATTAATATAGCCGCTGCTAATTAAAAATTAGACAAAGTTATTTGGATTAATTGGTTATGGCTGGGGACTGAAGTAACACATTATCTTTCAGCTTAACTCTCCAGTTGTACTACAACTCCATCCTAAGATAGATAGTTGACGCAAGTATGGTTTCTTTAGGAGAAGTGAGGGAACACAATTTATGAGATATTAGGGCTACGTTTGGGACGGCGGTGACAATCGTTAGCGCGGTGGTTATGAACTACTGTTCATGAACACCCGCCCTCGCCTAAGGAATTTCATCCACTTTTAACACCGTTTGATGAATAATCATGATTTGAATAGAAAGATGTAAACTGAGACCGCAAACATTTATGAATGTATCAATAAGTAATGGCTGATCAAAGTAAAGTAAGGAACTTATATTTTTGCTAAAATTATTAAAATACATGTAAAACCTCTGCCCAAGTAACCCTAAGAAATTAATCAATTAAAGTGGCTAAGTAAAGCAAACATACATAACTTAGAACTTGACACAAACCCAGAAGCCCAAGTGAATAACTCAAAAAGAAGAATACAAGGGGTGTTGTAAGAGAAAGAGACATGAAATTTTCGGACATGACACTCAAGCTTGTGAGGAGAATACGAAGTAAAACATCAAAGTAACATGGTAGGAGACTGGCCATTGATATGAAGTGAGAAGAAAACATTATATAGAGTGTAGGGGATGTCAAGCAGTAAATTTCTCCAGCTTCGACACTCACTCCAACCACATTCCTCGAGCTAAGATCTTTAAACATAGAAAGCAAAAGAGAGAAGATTATGAAAGACTTGTGCGCTCTAGTAAGAATGTCACACAAAAGATAAGAACTATAGTACAACATGAAAACATTACAGAGAGTTTAAAAGATGCTAGGATGAAAAACTGTTTGGTAGAGACATGGTATGAGGCAGAAAATAACTTGTTGCATGTCCTGTGGAAAGATGCAAAGGATCGAAAACCTACGTGTTAGTACACAAAACAATAACAAATCATAAGGACGGACTTGATGTATAGGTCCTACACATCCTAAGATAGTAAATAATCCAAAAGAAGAATCTAAAGCTAATAGTGGTATGCTGAGATAATGAGGGATAACTGATTTTGATCCAAAAATATTCAAGCAGGTCATTCATGTGACTGCAATAAGGATAAGTGATGCATGGCAGACATCACACCTGCTTGTCATCCTGGAGTCTCATCAGGTGACCCACCTTGGAGTCCACCAAGGCAGCTTTCATCAGGGCTACCACCCATACATCCCAACCAGCTCTCCGTCTCCCATCAACAAGAAACGGTAGGTTGTTGAGGCCCTGGATTGAACACCTGACATCCGAGATAAGAATCTTTCATGGGTGATCTCCTAGATAAAAGTTCAATCCCGAGCCTCGACAACCTACAGTTTCCTGGTGATGGGAGGCAGAGAGCTGGTTGGGGGTGTATGAGTTGTAGCCCTGATGAAAGCTACCATGGTGGACTCCAAGGTGGGCCACCTGGTGGGGCTCCAGGGTATCAAGCACGTGTGACGTCTGTCTTGCATCATAAAAGTGCAACTCAGTTGGTGATGGGTGCTCTGATGAAAGACTCTTATCTAGGAGGTCGGGTGTTCGATCCCGGGCCTCAACGACCTACCGTTTCCTAATGATGGGAGGTGGAGAGTTGGTTGGGGTGTATGGGCTACAACCCTGATGAAAGCCGTCTTGGTGGACTCCAAGGTGGGCTCCCTAGTAGGACTCTAGAGTGACAGGCAGGTGTGACTCCTCTCCTCCATCAATAAGGTGGAAGGGTAATTGGATCACAACCATGCCTACCACTAGATCATCCGTCAATATTACCATGACCCCCACCTTTTCCTTTATGGTCAACAACTGAAGCTGAGTAGTCAATAGCCTGAGGGAAGTAAGGAGAGCTCGTTGACTTTACTATCGACTAAGATTGAGCCTTAAGGCGAATGATGCTAATCGAAAGAAATTTGGCAAAAAATAGGTGCACTCTAACTCCAGAGAGCCAGCAATGAATGGACAACAAAGAAACTTGCCCTATTTACCCACACAATGTGTGTAATACTCCTGAATTTGCGTATTATACACGAGAAATTTTATTTGTCTTCTTAGCACCATCTTGAAACATTTAATGTGGAAGTAATTTAAGTTTCGAGGTTATTGAGCATTCATATAAGAATCATATAGTTAGACTTACCATTTACAGAATTTGATAACATTGTGTCATCAAGAAGCTTTACTTTATCACTGAGACACGTATTTGAAATACCCTATACCACAAATAATAGTTGGAACATGAAATTTGATGGAGGTGCTAAATAGGAAGGAAGATTTTATTTCACAAAGGGAGGTCATGATATTGTAAGACAAGGGCTTGAATGGATAAAAGCCTAAGTTTTAACTAAATTAAAGGCTAGGGCTTGAATGATTGTTGGTGGCTGCAACAACATGATAAAAGAGAACCATAGACCAAATAAAACAAACTTCCCGAGCATGTAATACGACAACAAGATCATTGCACGTAAATTGACTAATGCATGAAGTAAACAATTATCATTCAATTGTGCATTTTCACACACGTAATGCTGACGATTTGTTACTAAGAACTACATGCCAAAACATTTAGGCAGTTGCCGTCGAAGTTGGAGTATACCAAGCATGGTGGATTTCCACACTCTTCTTCCTCCTAGCAAGTCGTGACTTACGGTGTGCTCCAGTGTTCTTATGTAAAGTTCCTGATTTTACTGCCTTGTCAATTGCCGAATAAGCCTCTGAAATCAGTTTTTCAACAGAAAGGATTTCCTCAGCTTTGGCATCCACCTTCTTCTTTAACACATCTAGTTCTTTGAACACCTGCAGTGGATGTACATATGTTATGAGCAATCTTATCTTGGAGATACAATCAAATAAAGTAGGTAAAAAGCTGAATGTCACTCAATAAATCTCAAGTACATTTGATACTGGTCAGAGTTTCCAATGGATCGCACTGAAACATTACATAAAGTTATTCTCATGTATCTATTGCCAAATACAATATTAATACTCCAAACTTGAGCTTTGCTTGCCGTTTCGTTTCCCACATGACATGTATGGGTCCTAATGTATTAGGGTGCAAGCGGCGTTAGTGGCAGGCATGTTCTTTAGTCTACCACACGGTCCACACGCAAAGGCTTCCTAATGTATTACATAGAATGATGGTGGCGTGTCATGACTCATCAGGACCATAGGCTTCCTTCTGTGAATCCAACCACCCCCTCCCCCTCCTCTTTAGTTTACCTTTTTTGCATTTCACACCTCATGCTTTAATCATTTACACTTCACCACTTGTGAGAAGAATGGCTGATTAGTACATTTAATTAGACATAGTTTTATATCAATTAAAAAAATAATAATTTAGCTTAATGTCAGGAGGCTCAACTATATATGCAAATCTTCTCATAAAACAATCAATGAAAAAGTTTAGAGAGCAAAGATAAGATGTTCAAAAGATTTTATTTATTTAGAAAGTGCATTTGATTGAGTAACACAAGAATTAATTTGGTTCGATTTAAGGAAAAAGAAGTGCATCAAAGATATATTGAACATATTAAAGATATGTAAAATACTAACTAGAATAAATAATTTCCAATCACAATTAGTTTATATCAATGATAGGCATTAAGTCCCTACTTTTTGTAATAGTAATAAAAATGTTTGTTTGTGAATGATTTTTGATGACAACATAGTTCTAATGGGTGAGACATCTACTAAGGAAAGTGAAAATTTTGGAACAATAGAGATATTTGTTGGGCAAATTGAGAGCTTCAAATAATAAGAATAATACCGATTACATAAGTTGCAATTTTAGTGGGGTAATATTAGTAATTATTAATCTATCTTATTAAAAGCAGAGATGCCCATACATTTGAAAAACTTTGATCGACTATTCAAAGAATGAGGATATAACCTTCATAACTAATGTTGGGTGGCTAAAATGAAGAAGTGTCTCGTGAATACAATGCAATAAAAGGTAACTTGTAGACAAAGGTAAACTTTTTTAAAACTTGGTATTTAAATGTGTAGGGAAGGAAAAAGTCAAACTTGAATATATGTTCACTTGTGTAAAATACAAAGAATGAGTACAAATATATAGATGAGAGAAAGAGAGAAGAAGATCCTATACATGATGTGGGACTAAAGAGGGGAGAAAAAAACAATAAATGATACATAATGGGCCTAGATTAAATGAGCTTTTCTAACACTCCCCCGCAAGCTGGAGCGTATAGGTCATATGCACCCAGCTTGGACAAACACTGGTAGAACAAGGTACTTGATAAAGCCTTTGTGAGAATGTCAGCAACTTGATCAGTGTCCGGAACATGCTTTAATTCAAGTCTCTTCAATTGAACTTTCTCTCGAATAAAGTGACAGTCGACTTCGATATGTTTTGTGCGCTCGTGAAACACCAGATTCTTTACTATGTGTATGGCGGCTTGACTATCACAGAATAGAACAGCAGATGAAGGAATTTTTACTCCCATGTCAGTAAGGGGACTTTCAAGCCATGTGAGTTCTGAGACAACCGAGGCCATCGATCGGTATTCAGCTTCCGCGGAGGAACGAGCGACCACGACTTGTTTCTTACTTTTCCATGTAATGAGATGACCACCAAAATAAGTACAGAACTCACTTGTTGACCTCCAATCGTCCAGGGAACCAGCATAATCGGCATCAGAATAAGCGACCAATGCGGGAGCCGAGTCGGAGGTTTTGTAAACCAGCCCTTGACCCGGAGCTCCCTTAAGGTATCAGAGAATCAGTTCAACCGCCTGGAGATGAGTAACTCAGGGGGCATGCATGAACCGACTGACAACCCCAACTGCAAACGATATATCAGGCCTCGTGACCGTTAGATAGATCAACTTTCCCGCAAGGCATCGATAGTATTCCGGGTTCTGAAGAAGCAAATCATCATCAGATGCATGAGCACATAGTTTGTGATTTGTCTCCATCGGGGTACAAGCTGGCTTGCAACCAGACTGACCAGCGTCTTTGAGAAGATCGAGGCAGTACTTAGGTTGGGAGAGGACAAGCCCGTCCGGCCGTCGTGCAATCTCGAGACCAAGGAAGTAGCGAAGATGCCTCAGGTCTTTGGTCTGAAATACAATGCTCAGATGATGTTTGACCTCTTGAATCCCCTTTGAGTCATCCCTAGTGAGTAGTATGTTATTAATATAAACCAACAGAAGGACAGTTCCAGTGGCCCGGTGTCGGGTGAATAGGGAGAAATTTGCAGAACTCCGAGTGAACCTCATGTCCCGAACCACCTTGCTGAACTTGTCAAACCACGCCCGAGGGGACTGTTTGAGACCATAGATGGATTTCTTGAGAAGACACACGAGACTCCCCCGTGGTCTTAAACTCGGGCGGTTGGCGCATATAGACGGTTGCCTGAAGATCGTCATTCAAAAAGGCATTCTTGATATCGAGCTGATGAAGGGGCCAGTGTCGGTGCACCACCACGGAGAGAAGAACACAGACGGTGTTGAGCTTAGCCACCGGAGAGAAGATTTCCTCATAATCGAGGCCCTCCTGTTGAGTGAAGCCACGGGAAACAAGGCGGGCCTTCAATCAGTCAATAGTGCCATCCGGAGCATGCTTGATGACAAAAACCCATTTACACACAACAGGGTGTTGACCGGGAGGTAAGGGAATCAGGACCCAGGTCTGGTTGGCCCAAAGAGCCGTCATTTCTTCGTCCATGGCAGCCCGCCAGCCTGGATGTTGAAGTGCCTCCTGCAGAGAGTTAGCGACAGAAACAGAGGATAATGATGTGGCAAAGTGAAGAAGAGGTGGAGAAAGGCGATGTAGAGAGACGTAATTCGCCATCGGATGAGCGGTGGATGCGGGAGCCGGAGCAGCAGGGAGCGGAGCACCAGAGGTCGAAGCCGACTGCAGGGGGGCAACGAGAATAGGAGAGCGACGAGAATAGAACCGGATAACTGGTGGCGGAGGACGGACCGGAGGCATGGCAGGAGGAGGAGATGATGAGGAGCGGGGAGCAGGGATGACAGGACGCACGGCGGGGTCTGGACCAGGAGCGACATCCAGATCAGAGAAGAAGGGAAGATCTTCGCGGAAAGTGACATCCGCAGAGACAGGAACCTTGCGGGTAGCAGGCGAATAGCACACATAACTCTTTTGAGTGCGCGAGTAGCCCACAAAGATATGTTTGGCGGCACGGTGATCCAACTTGTCTGTGGAGGGACCAAGTTGGTGAACGTAGCAGGTACAACCAAAAATCCGGGGAGGAACATGAAAAGACAGAGTGGAGGGAAAGAGGAGGTCGAAGGGAGTAGCATACTGGAGGATGGAAGAGGGTAGACGGTTGATGAGAAAACAAGCCGTGGAGAGCGCGAAGTTCCAGTACGATTTGGGAAGCCTCATTTGAAGCATAAGGGAACGGGCGACATCAAGAAGGTGACGATTCTTGCGCTCGGCGACACCATTCTGTTGTGGAGTATACGGACACGAGGTTTGGTGAAAAATGCCGAACTCAGAGCAGAGGGTCGCGAAGGTATGACTAGTGTACTCGCGCGCATTGTCAGTACGAAAAGTACAAATGAGTGCAGAGAATTGAGTGCGAGTCTCAAGAATGAAGGCCCGGAAGACGCAGGGAAGCTCCAGAGCGATCCCGTAGGAGATACAGCCACGTCATGTAAGAGTAATCATCAATAAAAGTAAGAAAATACAGGTAGCCAGAAATACTAGTGATTTTGTACGGACCTCATATATCAGAGTGTATCAAAATAAAAGGAGCGGAGCTCCGAGTACAATGAGAAGGAAAAGATGAATGTGGTTGTTTGCCCAAAATACATGTGTCACACTGAAATGCAGGAAGAAAGACATCCGGGAGAGCCTTCCGGAGGACTGGAAGAGGAGCATGACCAAGACGGCGATGTCAATCCGAAGTGGAGATAGATGCGAGGATAGTAGGAGAGTCGTCAAAAAGGTAGAGCCCATTCTGCAGCCGCCCCCTACCAATGATAGTCTGCGTCTGTTGATCCTGTATCAGAAAAGAAGAGGAAGTAAATGTCATGGAGTAATTAGAATCAGTAGTAAGGCGACCAACAGAAAGTAAATTGAAAGGAGAGCACAGAACGTGAAGAGCCGAGCGCAGGAGGAGAGAAGAGGTGAGGGGAATATCAGCACATCCAGAGACAGGAACAGATGCCCCATTGGCCACAGTAATGTACTTTGGGTGAGGTGAAGACAAGTACTGAGGCGGCTGAACAGAGGTGATGTGATGAGTGGCACCAGAATCGAGGATCCATCGTGGGCCAGAGGAGAGGCAGGCGATACCTTCATTGGAGATGGAGGCAGTGGAGGCAACTGAGGCAGGTGGGCGGCTAAGCAGTCCATGAAGATGCTGGAGCTGAAGACGAACCTCGTCGAGGTCAGTACGAGTGGAAGAGGAGTCGGTGGCAGCAACAGAGTCCTGCGGACGAGTAGGGCGACCATGTTTGCGATAGCACGTGGCTTCAAGATGCCCGTCTTTGCCGCAGAACGAGCACTTAGGCCGAGGCCGTCCACCCCGACCCCGTCCTCGAGAATCAGAGCGGCCTCCACGAGCGGAAGATGGAAGATACAATAAGGGAGCAGGGGCCTGCTGAACAAGGGTCGGAGAAGGGGGCCCGGGCACATCCGGAGGCGGGGATACTTTGAGAAGTATCGAGCACACATCAGAGAAAGACGGGATAACGACATAGGAGAGGATGTGAGCTCGTACACTGTGAAGATGATGCGGGACCCGAGCCATCATCATGGCTATACCCACAACTTCCTTTTGGGCACGTTGGGCAGCAAGATCCAGAGTAGGAGGCTGATGGTGGATCCAAGACTCGACCAGAGACCGAGCCTGAGCAACAAAGGACGTCAGATCGGTCGCGCCACTGCTATCAAGGGCCTGGAGAGCAGTGATAATGTCATACAGATGGTGGAGACTATCCTTGCCAGAGTAAAGGGTATGGAGCTCGTCCCACGTGCCTTTGGCCGTCTCATGGTACATGGCTAGGCGATAAGATTCGCCATCAAGAGAATTAAGAAGTCAAGTCTGCACCCAACCATCATTGCGTAACCAATCATCAGTAGGAGTACCGGTAACGACCTGAGTCAAGTGATGAAGGAACCCCTTGGATTGCAGGACACGGCGAACAGAGTGCGCCCATTCCACAAAATTCTTCTTGCCGGTCAGAGAGATTGTAGTAATACGAAGCTCATCGCGGACTTCCGGGAGAGAGGCCGGGCGGTTAGCAGGAGGAACCGCTGTGCCAACTGAATCAGCAGAGGAGGCCATGGAGAAGAGAGACGGCTAGGAGAACAGACCAGTCAACAAAGGAGACCGTGCGACCAGAGCAGAGACCGCTCAGTCACGATGGGAAGACACCAACTGCGGGAGGAGTCCGCGACCAAAGGCGGAGGCCGGGAGAGAGAGCAGGCCGCAGCGGACAGATAGAAGTCGCGGGGAAAGGAAAGGGGAGAAGACCACGACCAAAATGCGGGAAGGCAAGAGTCGGCACGGTCTGGTTGAGCATAGCAGCGGTCCGAGAAACAGGAGGTCAGCGGCGGGCAGAGAGAAGAGACCGCGAGTAGGGAAGACTCAAGCGGAAAGAGAGAAGAGACCGCAACGACCAGGACCAAACCACAGGAGAGGCAGGCCGCAGGAGAGGCAGGCCGCAGGAGAGGCAGGCCGCAGGAGAGGCAGGCCGCTGCGAGCTGGAGCAGGCCGCGAGAGAGGCAGACCGCATCGAGTTGGAGCAGGCCTTCAGAGAGGCAGGCCGCAGCGAGGTGGATCAGGCCGCAGCGAGCTAGATCAAGCCGCAGCGAGCTAGATCAAGCCGCAGCGAGCTGGAGCAGGCCTTGAGAGAGGCAGGCCGCAGCGAGGTAGCTCAGGCCGCAGCGAACCGGAGCAGGCCGCGAGAGAGGCAGACCGCAACGAGCAAGATCTGGCCGTTAGAGCAGCAGGCCGCAACGAGCTGTAACAGGCCGTGAGAGAGACAGGCCGCAGAGTGAGAGAACAGGCCGCAAGAGAGAGAGCGGTTTGGAGGAGAGAGAGAAAGAGAGGGGGAAGGCTATAAAATGCCTGAGGGGAGGGGTGGAACCACGGAGAAGAAGAGAGAGCGGAAGAAGAGGAGCGGAGCGGACAGGAAGTCAGGCCGCAGGGGCAGCGGACAGAAGACAGACCGCGCGGGTTAAGAAAGGGGAAGCCGCTCAAGTAGAATCGGTGGCTCTGATACCATGTAGAGAAGGAAAAAGCCAACCTTGTATATATGTTCACTTGTGTAAAATACAAAAAATGAGTACAAATATATAGATGAGAGAAAAAGAGAAGAAGGTCATATACATGATGTGAGACTAAAGAGGGGAGAGAAAAACAATAAATGATACATAATGGGCCTAGATTAAATGCGTTTTTCTAACAAAATGAAACTTGTATAATTTTGAAGGTACAACAACAACACTCAAACCTTTATCCCACTATAGTGGAGTCGGCTATATGGATCATTTGTCTCCATTGTGTCCTATCTTTTGTCATTTCACTATTGTGGGGTCAGCTAAATTTGAAGGTAGGACAATAAAAAATCATTGATATCTAATCGAGATAGAAATGAAAATACTAAATGTATGGGTGAAAAAAAATAGATTAAAGAATGATTATATGTAGAAACTATGAGAGTGATGTGTATCATAGATATGATGATAAAAAATAGAGTTGGGAGGTTTGATCATCTATACTATATTATAAGACAATTCTTCATTGCTATAGGAGCCTCTATCATCGCGTTATTTTGCATCTCCCAATTCCAGCAAGCCAGCGTCTTTCCTATATAAAAAAAATTAGGCCACGGTCGTCGGCGGAGGCCTGAGCGAACCCCGCCAACGGGGTCGCTGGACGCCGACCTACCCCTCCGGCAGGGCCACCGCCAGCGGAGACCCTGACCGTGACCCATGTCACCATTAAAAATAATATACCCCTCCACTGCCGCCATCGGCCTGACCGCACCCCACCGATGGGTCGCCGGATACCGACAACCCCGGCGGGGATAGGCCGAAGGTGGTCCGGCAGGGCCACCGACGATTGTGCTCCTGATTGTGACCGTCGGTTTCGGTGGTCACGGTCAGGGCTACAACCGGAGGTGGCCTTGCCAAACCACCGCCGGCCTACCCCCGTCGGGGTCGCCGACATCCGGCGACCCCGTTGGTGGAGTCCGATAAGGCTGCCACCGGCTCCGCCAACGGCTGTAGCCTCCACCGTCGGGATACCTCTCCGCCGATTAATTTTCCTCCATCGTCGGGACACCTCTCCTCCTATTAATTTTTTAAGTATTATAAATATAACATTATTTGGAACTAAAATGAAAATAAATAAATAAATACAGGAACCAGTATGATTCTATGTGGGTGCTTTCGTATTTTATATACATATATTGTATAAACCTGCGTTGGTAGCTTGGTGTCATGTTATGTGGCGTGACGACGCAAGTTATCTACGTATTTTGCTATGTTATTTTCAGTTGTCTTCATATTGTTACTATATTAATTTTAAATATTGTGCTCATTTGTCGTAAACCCAAATGGGGGGCGTATTGTTGTGAACTTAAATAGTGTCTGGTTTGTTTGGAATGGAAAGCAAGAAAATTAGAAGTGAATTCCCTCTCTTATTTTCCTCCCTCTCTCCCTCTCTCTCTAAGTCACGAAAAAAACCGTGTACGCCCTACCTGCACCCGCGCAGAACAAATCCCACCCGATCGACGCCGCGTCTTCCTCCTCCGCCATTGCGCCTCCGCCGGTTACTCGATCCAAGGGGAAAGCCAACAACAAACTGGTATCAGAGCCCGACGCCGCCCACTCCGATGTTTCCTCCGCTCGCCCGAAGCCGCGACACCCGCGTTCGATCTGCCCGACTGCCAACTTTGCAGGCCTCTTCTCCTGCGCACCGGAACAACCTTCCAGCCCTGCGGCAGACCACCACCAGCACGACACGATAGCCGGCCCGTCGTCCAGTCCCGCGGACCTCTCTCTGAGCGATTTGGAGGCTACCGCCCAGTTTCCTCGCCCCGCAGCCGCTTCTCCGCACCTCCTCTCCTACGCCGGCCTCCTTCCAATACCACCAGTCGTCTCTCCAGACCTATCCCAAATGGCAGATGCTCCCCCCCTCTCTTGTCGAGCTCGTGGCATTCTTCCAAACCATGTTTGCAACTCAGAACGCCAAAATGGACGCCCTCAACGCACGTTTGGATGTCGTACAGGGGACACCTTCTCCTCCGCCCATGCACACGGTCGATCATCCTTCAGTAAGCCGTGTGGACTCCGCCACTCCTACAGGCGTGGACTACCCCGCCTACGCACGAATTATCCGGATGGGATTTTCCCATCTACAAGGGCCGCGAAGACCCTCTTCCCTGGCTTAGCCGATGTGAAAGTGATAGACCTTAAGCAAAAAGGCTAGAGTTTGTCACAGCACAAAAATTAACATAAAAACTAAATAGAGCAGAGCAGATCAAGCCACACAGAAAAGACACAAGGATTTTATAGCGGTTCCCCAAATCTGAGTAGTCCATTCTTCTACCACCCTTGATAGGAATCCACTTAGATTTTTGATCAGGTGTCTGACACCAATGAGTTTTGATCAGGTCCCCAAAAACCAACTCAAGTCTTTTGATCAGGTGACTTGCAACCGGGAATCACTTTTGAAGGGAGATGACAACCCTTTACAGAGGTAGGGGGTGAGAGATGATTTTGTCTTCTCTGTCAAAAATCAGAGAGAAGACTCAAGTGGATTTGATGTCAGCAAAGGCTCCCCCTGAGATATTGATTGGTTCAGGGAAAATCTAGAAGCTTCGTTGCAGGGTGATAGGTCTTCAGATTGATGATGTCTCCAGCAGGCTTCTTAGACTGATATTGAGTTTGTGTCTCTTGAAAGCCTGGAGCAGATGAAGAACACTGATGATTATCTGATTGATGCAGAGTTCCTCTCTCTGTAGAAAACCTTTTGTCATTCTACTGTTCTTCTTTGTGTTCTCTGTATCTGTTGAATTCAAACATTTGAATTCGTTTATCTTAAAGATGGCAGAAGCATTCCCGAGAGTAGAAGACGCCTTGGGAATTAATCCACAATTAATTCTTCTGTAACTGTCCGTTTGAACGGATATTTTCACTGGAAATGTTGACTGTAATTAATCCTCAATTAATTCTGCCAACAGTTACTGATTGCACAGAAATCGTTGACCTGAACTTTCGTCGAGTTCATCGATCGTCGAGTTCATCGATCGTCGACCTGAGTTCGACATTCGTCGAACTCAGCTAGATTTCGTCGAGCTGAACATCTTGCTTGAGATTTGCGTTCGTCGACCGGAGCTTGCAGTTCGTCGAGCTCAGCTTCTGTGTTCGTTGACCAGATGACTGGCTGGCTTGAGTTCACCGATCGTCGACCTGAGTTCGACATTCGTCGAACTTAGTTTGATTCCGTCGAGCTGACCGTCTTGAGTTCAGCAATCGTCGACCTGAGTTCAGAGAAGGAACACAGAATTCGTCGACCTGAGATCGCCGTTCGTCGATCGTCGATCTGATTCTCTGAGTTTGTCTTAACTGCAATTCTTGGAATTCTTTCAGCAATTCTGGAGAAACCTTCTGAATGACCAAGCCTAGAAATGATTCTATGACTCATGACTATACATGTTGTGTCAATCTAATATTCCTAATAGTGATCCTTACCCAAATCAGAAATAGGGTTCCAACAATCTCTCCCTATTTGGGTAATGATATTATTTACATCAAAAGCAAATAAAAGTGCAAAGCAAAAACAATCTGCCTGATTTATAAGATATCAGTAGATTTACATAGAAGCTTTGAAAATAAAATAATACAAAAACTAATCTACTGCAACTAGCCAAACTCTCCCTATATACATGACCTTGCTCAAAATGTTCAGCCAGTGATATCCTCTGTGTGGGCTGAACAGAATTCTTTTCCTGCAAGGAAATGTTAGGAATTCTGGACCCAGATAACTTTGGGTCCTGGTTCTCTTTTATAATAATTAGAAATAAAAGAACATTTAATTTGATCCTTATAGCCAAGTGGATGATATTTCCTAGGAGGAATAATCCACTCAGAGAAAGGATTCCTAAAATATTGACTTTGATAAAAATGTTGAAAAGAATAAAAATCTGTTCTGAATTCTGAGTTCGACGAATTAGTGTACTTTCGTCGAGCTGCGTTAGACGAATGATATTGAGATCGTCGATCTCTGTTCGACGAATGATATTTATTTCGTCGAGCGCAGAATCCTGAGCAATTGAGACCAAAAACGTTGTTCAAAGTTCGTCGAGCTTTGTTCGACGAATGATGCTGCCTTCGTCGAGCTCGGTTCGACGAAATTTGTTGAACTAAAATTTTCTGATTTTTATTTTCTAAAGTATTTTTATATTGATATTCTTTAGTAGTTTTATTTATCACCTCTAATTTTTCTTTTAGTTTATATGATTCTAAAAGATTTATTTTCTCAAAAGCAGTTTTTAAATCTTCTTTAAATTTTGAATTTTCTGAAGATAAATGAATCAATTTTTCTCTGAGAAGTTTGATTTACTTCTCAGATTTAATCAAATCTTTACACAATATTTTAAAATCTTCTTTAAATTATTTTGAAGAGAAATCAAAAGAAGAAATAACCTGATCCTCTTCTGATTCTGATTCTTATTCTTATTCAGAGTCTGTTTCTGCATCAGTGTTGCTGCAAGAGACATTTATTGTCATTAGGCAAAACTCTCTTGCTCTTACCTCTTCTTTATCTTCAGTTGTGCAAGATGAAGCATATGATTCACTCCAGAATTCAGCTTCAATTATTCTTTCTTTTGCTGATCTAGCAGCTATTGCTGTGATGGAGTCCCACATTTCTTTTGCTGATGAACATCCAACAACCTCTTCAAAAATGTCATCAGACATTGATTGAGCTAGAATGTTCATTGCTCTTGCATTAGCAACCTTTAGCAATTTTTGGGCTTCTGTCCATTGAGATTGAAAGTCCACCAAGTGTCAACTATGTGCACCTATGGGGGGGGATAGGTGACGTGTAGCGCTTTTGCGGAATTTATAATAGTACCTGCACAATAAGAATAAATAGCACAGCACACAGAAAACACAGCAAATTTATAGTGGTTTCCCGACTTGGGTACATCCACTTTCCCCCTTCGACCTATCTCCCCAACAAGGGACGACTCGGTCACTTCTCCAACGGGATTGAAATCCAATCCCTGCACTAACGAAAGGAGCCCTTCCACACGTGAGAGTCAACACTCCCACAAAACGGGTTGCACCCAACCCTTACAACACGGAACAAAAGTTCCTTTACAACGAAATTAAATATAGAGTGTACACGTGATACAAACTTCTTTTGGAGACTACGGTGTTCCTCTTTGTTCGACGACGTGTTCTTGAAGTCGATGAAGAGTCTACGACCTTGGTCTCTCTTGGAGAGGATCTCCCGGAACCGGCGGCGGCAATCCGAGCGGCGGCTTGGTTCGGAATCGGCGGCAACGAAGGTGCGCTGCTGCAGTACTTTGAGATCCAAACTCGTTGCGAAGCAAACTAGGTCTACCAACGGTCACTCTAGGATCGGTCGTCTCGATCGATTCGGACGGGGGAGTTTTTCCGGTCAACGAATCGAGAGACAAGAGATCTCTGGATAGACACGTGAGACTCTAGCTTTGCTAGGCTTCTATCGCCGGAGATCGGGAAGAAGAACGATCGGCAGCGGCGACGGACTTGCGCGAGCGGCGACGGAGGCGGCGGAGAGATTTCGCGATATTAGGGTTTCCGCTAGCTCGGCTTCTTTCTATGTAGGTATTCCGTTCAAAATACCTGTATATAAATACTGTAGAAGTTTTCCAATATGACCGTTTGTGGGACCCACAAAAGAAATCCCCAAATCCCGGTCCAGGAATTTAACAGCGGCAGAATCCGGTTCAGGAAATTCCAGAAAAAACGCCAAGGAAAAATCGGCGAGAATCGCAAGCGATTCTCGACGAATCGGCGAGAATCACCAAGTGATTCTCGACGACTCGTCGAGAATCGTTAGTGATTCTCGCCGAATCACTTATTGATTCTCAACGAATTTCACTTTGTGTACATGAGCTGCTTGGTCACTGGTTCGGCGAGAATTACTAGTGATTCTCGCCGAATCATACTTGGCACCGTTTTGAGGTAGCCAGAAGGAGTCGGCGAGAATCACTACTGATTCTCGTCGATTCGGCGAGAATCACTAGTGATTCTCGCCGAATCGGCGAGAATCACTTGGCGATTCTCGTCGAATTTTCCTTGGACGAATTTTCGTCTTCCGCCTAGGAGCTGCTCCTTGATCCATCCATGCTCCTTGTCTTCTTTTGCATATGAACTGCCCTGTACTTGAAAGTAAGTGCACTCCAATTGAGAGAGTACACGTAGGGCAACACACTGATCTGCTCAACGAGGGATTACGTCTTGCAGACCCGTGTATATTGACCTACTGCACCCTGACATTGGTGTGCACTTAGCGTGGAGGAACTGCAAGCACAACTTTGAAAGAGTTTATCAAATACATAGTCTATTGACCTTAGCTTGTCCAGGGGCTTCTTCAAATCAGGTACATTGTGGATACAATACCCAACAATCTCCCCCTATTTGAAGAAGCCTAAACCCTACAAGCTAAGGTGAATAGAGCAAATGAGAATGAAAACCCTAAACTGAAAAGTGAGTTGAGTGAGTTATCTATTACCAATACCAATTTCTTGGGAGCAAGCTTGGAGCCACCTTATCCCACCTTAGCCATGGCCCTGAGAGGGTAATCTCCCCCTTTTCGGCTTCTGCAAATCGGGGTCAGAAGCGTTTGGCCCTTAGCTCCCCCTCAGATCATGCACGAGTCTGGAGCTTCTGTAGTCTTCAATCGTCATAATTGAGCATTCCCAATTCAGTCTTGAAAAGATTGAACTTGGCCTCGTCTAAGGGCTTTGTGAATATATCAGCAATCTGCTTGTCCGTGGGGACATAACAGAGAGAGATGTCCTTGTTTTCCACATGCTCCCGAATGAAGTGGTAGCGCACTTCAATATGCTTCGTTCTGCTGTGCGAGACAGGATTGTTGGCAATGACAATTGCACTGGAGGAGTCGCAGTACATTGGAATGTCCTTGAACTGAAGGTTGTAGTCGGCCAACTGGTTTCTGATCCAAAGGAGTTGTGCGCAACAGCTGCCTGCTGAGATGTACTCAGATTCTGCTGTGGAGGTAGCCACACAGTTCTGCTTCTTGCAATTCCATGAGATAAGCCTTCTTCCGAGGAATTGACACGTCCCGGAAGTGCTTTTCCTGTCATCCCTACTCCCTGCAAAATCAGCATCTGAAAAGCCTATTAGCTCGACATCATTGGTTCTCGGGTACCACAAGCCAAGATTAGGAGTACCTTTAAGGTATCTTAGAATTCGCTTTGCAGCGACATAGTGAGATTCCTTAGTGTTCACCTGATATCTGGCACAGACACATGTGGAGAACATAATATCCGGTCTACTGGCAGTAAGGTAGAGCAGGGATCCAATTATGCTTCTGTATTTGGTTTCATCGAAAGGTTTACCTTTCTCATCCTTATCCAGAGACATGGTGGATCCCATTGGAGTCCTCATAGAGCTTGCACTCTCCATACCGAATTTCTTAAGGAGTTCATTTGTGAACTTCGTCTGAGAGATGAAGATTCCATCCTCAGACTGTTTCACTTGAAGTCCTAAGAAATACTTGAGCTCTCACATACTGCTCATTTCAAACTTTCCTTGCATAAGTTTAGAAAACTTTTTGCAAAGATTGTTGTCCGTTGAGCCGAATATTATGTCATCGACATAGATTTGCACCAGCAAGATCTTGCCTTTGACTTCCCTGAGAAACAATGTTTTATCTATTTTACCTCTAGAGAACTTGTTCTCAAGAAGAAAACTAGATAAAGTCTCATATCAAGCTCGTGGAGCTTGTTTCAACCCATATAAGGCCTTATTAAGAGAATAAACATGATTGGGATAAGTAGGGTCGACAAAACCTGTGGGTTGAGCGACGTATACTTCCTCTTTCAGGTCTTCGTTCAGGAATGCCGATTTCACATCCATTTGATAGACCGTGAATCCTTTGTGTGAAGCATACGCCAGGAACAACCTGATTGCCTCGAGCCTTGCGACGGGTGCGAAGGTCTGGTCGAAGTCAATCCCTTCCTCCTGTCTGTAACCTTGAGCCACCAGCCTGGCCTTGTTCTTTACGATGACACCATGTTCATCCAGCTTGTTTCTGAAGATCCACTTCGTGCCAATGACATTCTGCTTGTATGGTCTGGGAACCAGCGTCCAAACATTGCAGCGTTCGAATTGATGTAGTTCATCTTGCATGGTCAGAATCCATGCCGCATCCTTGTTCGCCTCGTCGAACTTCTTTGGTTCAACCTGTGACAGGAAGCTGAGATGCAATACTTCGTTAATGGTACCTTTTCGAGTTCTGACACCGACACGAGGATCTCCGATGATCTGATCTCTGGGATGAACCCTCACGTGCCGGAGCTCTAGAAGTCTGGCGTCTGGAGCTTCAACTACTGCTTGGGCTTCTCTTTCTTCCAAGAGATTTGTTTCATCTTGATCTTCAATATTTTCAGATGACGTGGAGGTGGATACTTTGACGTACTTTGGAGTGTCATCTTTAGCAGGCTCATCCAGACTCAGCTGTTTCAATCGTGCACCTGCATCTTCAAGAATACCACTGGAAGAGTTGTTGTGAAGCAAACTTCCTTCATCAAATACAACATTTATTGATTCTTCTACCACTAGGGTTTTCTTATTGAAGACCCTATATGCCCGACTGTGGGCACTATAGCCCATGAATATGCCTTCGAAGCATTTTTCACCGAACTTAGTACGCGGGTACTTCCCATTATTCAGTACATAGCATCTACAACCAAAAATCCTCAAGTAGGACATGGTTGGTTTCCTGCCTTTCAGTAGTTCGTAAGGCGTCTTACGATGATGCTTGTTGATCAATGCGCGGTTTTGTACATGACAAGCCGTATTGACACCCTCTGCCCAGAAGTATTCCGGGAGAGAAGCGTCTTTCAACATTGTTGTGCAGGCTTCAATGAGAGTTCTATTTCTTCTCTCCGCAACTCCATTTTGCTGAGTAGTGCGCGGGGAGGAAAACTCATGAAAGATACCTTGTTCTTCACAAAATTCTGTCATAGCACCAGATTCGAATTCTGTTCCATGGTCACTTCTGATTTTGACCACGGAGCAGCTAAATTCGTTCTGAACCTGCTTGACAAAATTAGTGAAGATGTCAAAAGTATCTGACTTCCGTTTCAAAAAGAACACCCATGTAAACCGAGAGTGATCAACTATCACTAGCGTATATGACTTGCCTCCCAAGCTATGAACTTGCATTGGACCAAACAAGTCCATATGTAACAGGTAAAGACATCGGGAGGAGTCTTTGTCTGCAATGCTCTTAAAGGTAGCCCGAGTCTGTTTGCCCATCTGGCATGCAGGACAGGGGCTATCTTTGATGCACTTGATACTGGGAGCATCTCTTACTAAGTTCTTAGAAAATAGCATACTAATTGTCTTGAAATTAATATGTGTCAATCTCTTGTGCCATTGTTCACAAAGAGATGCACTGCCTGTTGCCACAAGGCATACGGGGGTAGATGAATCTATACTAAGAAAATCTAAGCAGAAGATATTTCTGCTCCTAATGCCTGATAATACCGTCTCAGAAGAGGTACGTGAATTATCAGACATTTATCCTTGCAGAACTTAACGTCATAACCTTTGTCACATAACTGACTTACGCTGATCAGGTTATGGTTTAACCCTTCAACATAAGCCACGTCGGTGATAGAGATTATACCGTTGGAAATCATACCGTAACCTCTGGTGACTCCTCGATCTGACCCTCCGAAGATGACTTTGGGTCCATTCTCGACTGGAGTGTAATCACGCAGCAGGCTTCTTGTCCCAGTCATATGCCGGGAGCATCCACTGTCCAAATACCAGATCGGCGTTTTGATGGCCTTTGGACATTCCTGCAAAATAAAATTAATTTGCCTTAGGAACCCAATCGAACTTGGGTCCTAGATTCCTGGTTAGCACACTCCCCCTCGGATGGTTAACCCTACGAGTGGTCGGCCTCGCATTGCTAACTTGGGGAGTCTCGGAGTACCTTGGATTAAACCAACAATCTACGGCAAAGTGACCGACTTTGCCACAGCACCAACAGTCGAACCTGTTGTATCTCTTCCTAGGCTCCTGCCTTACCCTGGGAACGGTGGGTACAGCTGGGGCCTTGGATCTGGAGGTGGAGCCTCATGGTGACAACAGTCACATGACTTTGTCACCTTCTGAATAACAGGTTTGGCTTTTGGTGCCTGCTTTCCATTATGGCCGCTAGAGAACGGACCATAATTTCCTATGTGGATTTCCTCATAAGGTGCCTTGAAGGCACTCTCACCAAAGTTCCGGGGGAAGTTCCAACCGTCATACGGCTCTTAGGCTTTGCAACCGAGGGCCGAAAATGATGCCCAAATGTTGACTCAAAGTCATGTTGGTTGCAAGGAAAGCCAGGCTTTCTGAACGCAACAGGACTAAGAGGAGCCTTACCCTTTTCATCAGCAGAGGCCTTCTTGGCGGCCTTATTCTTCCTCTGGTTCTTGTTTCTCCTAGATGAAGAACCAGATGCCCCTATATGCCCCAAGCCAGCTCCTTTGGCCTGAGCAGAGAAGGTGTCAACGACTGGAAGAACTGTTTTTGGCATAGAGAAGCTCTGTACGATCTTCCTTTCTGCCGCAAGTAGTTCTTCCAATTTGTTGACTTCCTCCTGCTTAAGATCAAGGAGCGTCAAAGACTCTGAGTGCTTTGAAGTTAGGTCAAGGTGCTCCTGTCGGAGAGAAATCAAGCTAGTGACCTCTTCCCTTAGGGATACACACTCACCCTTAAGGAATTTTACTTCCTTCTTCTCAGCCTTCAGTCTCTTGCAGCACTCGTCGAAAGTGTTGAGCAGAAGCTCATACTTTTCGAGGAGCTCAGCTTCACGGGCCGAAGGGCCATCCTCAGGTTCATCATCCTGAGACTCAGGATCAGAGTCGGAGTCGGAGAGAGGGGTGTGAGCTTTTACCTTCCCAGTGAATGGGGGGCATTCTCCTTCTGAGTCCGATCGACCCACCAGCCCGAAGTAGGCTTCTTCATCATCACTGGAGTCTGAGGAATCAGACTCACTTAGTGTCTTTGGCCGTTTAGCGATGTAGCTTCGCTCCTTCTTCTTGTTTCTGGAGGACTTGTGCTCCTCTTCTTTCCCTTTTTCCCTCTTGCCTTGATAGCAGTCGGCCACGACGTGTCCTGGCTTGTTGCATCCAAAGCAGAGATAATGTCAGAGGAGCGATGTTTGTTCGGTCTAGATGCATACCTGTCAGAAGAGTAGTTTTTCTTCTGAAGCCTGGAGGAGGAGCCGTCTCTCTTTCTTTGATTCCTCATCTTGAGGAACTTCTTGAACTCTCGAGTGATGAGGGAGAAATCCTCCTCCGACAGCTCTGAGCTCGAGGAGCATGGCTCGGAGTCCTCCTCATCCTTTTTCCTGGCACGGTACGACACCGTACCCTTGCCTCTCCTGGAGTGACTGGCTTTTAGAGCCACAGTCCTTTCCTTTGCAGCAGCCTTTTCTGCTTCTTCCTCAGCTTTCCTGGTGTTCAGCTGAAGCTCATAGGACATCAGCTTCCCAAATAGAATTTGTGGATCAGTTTCTGCCAGTCTGCCAAATTCTCTGATGGCGCAGATCTTTGTGTCTCATTCCTTAGTAAGGGACCTAAGGAATTTGTCATTGAGTTCACCATTAGTGAACACTCTTCCGTACCCATTGAGGGCGTTGACAATCTTTAGGAAGTTCTCGTAGGTGACCCCGATCTCTTCCTTCGGCCCTTGTCTGAAGGCCTCATACTTCTGGTTCAGGAGGGATCTCCGATCATCCCTCACTTCATCTGTGCCCTCCATTAGAATGATCAGGCACTGCCAGATCTCCTGAGCTGTCCTGCAGTTGCTGAAGTTCTGCATCATAGAGTCATCAACTGCGCTGACCAGGATGTTTCTTGCCTTCATGTCAAGACCCACTAGTACCATCTCATCCTTGTCCATTTCAGAGTGTCTTCGTCACTTTCTTGGTGGGATCGATGGTGGAGGCTTTAGTGGGGACATAAGGTCCCTCCAGCACGATCATGAAAAGTCGAGGATCCACTGCTTCCATGTAGAACCTGATCCTTTCCTTCCAGATAGGAAAGTTGAGTCTGTTGCACACTGGGATCTTACCGGAGTACTTGAGCCCGTTCATAGTAGATGTGTGTCTCCTTGTTGACACTAGTGGCAAGATTCAACTCAAGGTGTTAACCTTTTTGTTGAGGAACCTCGCTTTGATAGCACTTGAAAGTCCACCAAGTATCAACTATGTGCACCTATGGGGGGGGGGATAGGTGACGTGTAGCGCTTTTGCGGAATTTATAATAGTACCTGCACAATAAGAATAAATAGCACTGCACACAGAAAACACAGCAAATTTATAGTGGTTCCCCGACTTGGGTACATCCACTTTCCCCCTTCGACCTATCTCCCCAACAAGGGACGACTCGGTCACTTCTCCAACGGGATTGAAATCCAATCCCTGCACTAACGGAAGGAGCCCTTCCACACGTGAGAGTCAACACTCCCACAAAACGGGTTGCACCCAACCCTTACAACACGGAACAAAAGTTCCTTTACAACGAAATTAAATATAGAGTGTACACGTGATACAAACTTCTTTTGGAGACACGGTGTGTTCCTCTTTGTTCGACGACGTGTTCTTGAAGTCGATGAAGAGTCTACGACCTTGGTCTCTCTTGGAGAGGATCTCCCGGAACCGGCGGCGGCAATCCGAGCGGCGGCTTGGTTCGGAATCGGCGGCACGAAGGTGCGCTGCTGCAGTACTTTGAGATCCAAACTTCGTTGCGAAGCAAACTAGGTCTATCAACGGTCACTCTAGGATCGGTCGCGATCGATTCGGACGGGGGAGTTTTTCCGGTCAACGAATCGAGAGACAAGAGATCTCTGGATAGACACGTGAGACTCTAGCTTTGCTAGGCTTCTATCGCCGGAGATCGGGAAGAAGACGATCAGCAGCGGCGACAGACTTGTCGCGAGCGGCGACGGAGGCGGCGGAAAGATTTCGCGATATTAGGGTTTCCGCTAGCTCGGCTTCTTTCTATGTAGGTATTCCGTTCAAAATACTGTATATAAATCTGTAGAAGTTTTCCAATATGACCGTTTGTGGACCCACAAAAGAATCCCCAAATCCCGGTCCAGGAATTTACAGCGGCAAGAATCCGGTTTCAGGAAAATTCCAGAGTAAACCAAGGAAAAATCTGCGAGAATCGCAAGCGATTCTCGACGAATCGGCGAGAATCACCAAGTGATTCTCGACGATTCGTCGAGAATCGTTAGTGATTCTCGCCGAATCACTTATTGATTCTCAACGAATTTCACTTTGTGTACATGAGCTGCTTGGTCACTGGTTCGGCGAGATTACTAGTGATCTCGCCGAATCATACTTGGCACCGTTTTGAGGTAGCCAGAAGGAGTCGGCGAGAATCACTACTGATTCTCGTCGATTCGGCGAGAATCACTAGTGATTCTCGCCGAATCGGCGAGAATCACTTGGCGATTCTCGTCGAATTTCCTGGACGAATTTTCGTCTTCCGCCTAGGAGCTGCTCCTTGATCCATCCATGCTCCTTGTCTTCTTTTGCATATGAACTGCCCGTACTTGAAAGTAAGTGCACTCAATTGAGAGAGTACACGTAGGGCAACACACTGATCTGCTCAACGAGGGATTACGTCTTGCAGACCGTGTATATTGACCTACTGCACCCTGACATTGGTGTGCACTTAGCGTGGAGGACTGCAAGCACAACTTTGAAAGAGTTTATCAAATACATAGTCTATTGACTCTTAGCTTGTCCAGGGGCTTCTTCAAATCAGGTACATTGTGGATACAATACCCAACAGAGATGATGGAACATCATTCATGCTTGTTGTTTCCAATGGTTGATAAGGATCTGTCAAAATAGAATTGAAAATGGCTTCATCAATAGAGTTCATAAAAAACCTAATCCTTGTCTGGCATAGTACAAGCTTATCTAGATTGCACATGGGCAGTCTGGTGCTTGAAAACTCATCAATTTGTGTCATGATAAAACTCAAAAGATTCTTAAGATCTATCAAAGGATCTTTGTGGTTCAGGTGTTAGCCTGTACAACCAATTAACCAACCTAAGGTGAGTTAACCAAGGTAATTTAACCAACCTCGCTTTGATACCAATTGAAAGTGATAGACCTTAAGCAAAAAGGCTAGAGTTTGTCACAGCACAAAAATTAACATAAAAACTAAATAGAGCAGAGCAGATCGAGCCACACAGAAAAGACACAAGGATTTTATAGTGGTTCCCCAAATCTGGGTAGTCCACTCTTCTACCACCCTTGGTAGGAATCCACTCAGATTTTTGATCAGGTGTCTGACACCAATGAGTTTTGATCAGGTCCCCAAAAATCAACTCAAGTCTTTTGATCAGGTGACTTGCAACCGGGAATCACTTTTGAAGGGAGATGACAACCCTTTACAGAGGTGGAGGGTGAGAGATGATTTTGTCTTCTCTGTCAACAATCAGAGAGAAGAAT